>JAODKL010000040.1:904079-914911 GCA_026780765.1 Petrocephalus schoutedeni
CCCCCGCCCCCGCCCCCGCCCTGTGTGTTTGTTGCTCCAGATTGAGTTATGGAATCACAGGGAACCCAGGGTCACTCTACCCTGACCACACTTGTGACGTACAAATTTCAAGCTTTCCTGAGGGAGTCTTGGATCTGGGTGCCATGGATCCGAAAGTGAAAATAACAGTGGCCTTTCTTAGGCAATCGGTTTGTCTTGACCTTCTCAGTTAGGGGATGAGGCGAATCCTCAAAAAAGCCTGCTTCTAGAGTGTCACATGGAAGCTCGCATGTTGGCGACAGGCGTGACGAGGGGCAGCCCTGGTTTTGCATGGGGATCACTCCACCCCCCCTAACACGAATCTGGAAGAGAGTGGGGAGTCTGAGACGGCTGGCAAAGCAAATGGGGTCGTGGCTGAGAGAGCAGCGCGGGCTGGCTGCTGGCTGGAGCAGCGCTCGTGGCGGCTCCGAGTCGCCGCTGCGTTTGTCACTTCCCCAGCCCTGTTTGTTTACATTCTCATTTGCCTGCGTGTCATGAGTCCGTCTTGACTTTCTCCTGCCGCACTGAGTGGCCTTTTAACTAAAGAGCTTGATGATTTTTCAGCGATGAAGGTACAGTCCATACCTGCTGCACATGACTTGCGTAAGCCAATTCTGTCTTTGATATTACTGAATGATATTACTATAGTACCCTGTGATAGTGCAGAGAGAGGCCTGCTTTACACAACCTGTGCCTTTTTTTATAGATGGTGCCTGGTAGAGGAATAGTCTTCCAAGCATGAATGAAGCTGATTTTAAACTTATTATTCCTTTGATTGTTGCTTTGTTGTTGGGGGGGGGCAGGTATAATGAGATTTCACTGTCTGGTCTTGTTCAAGCAGCTACACTCCCTGTTTTCACTCGTCTGTTCCCTTCTGTGATGTGCGGCGTGCCCCAGTAGCTGAGTCACCAGCTCTCATTGCTCTAGCTGCCTTTGCTTGTTACCAGGAGACAACTTGTTGCCCTCCGCATTCTGGGTTCAGAACTTCTCTTGACTGAACAGCAATTCTATATTTTCGGATGGATGTCTGCGTTATCTCTGGCTAGTTAAGTCTTACATGCCTTATGTAACTAATCCTTCCCCGGATGGGTTCAGCTAGCTATTGATTAGAAGAAAGGCTGTCTGTACATTTTCTTAAAGATGATCAATGTTCATATTCATTGCTTTCCTAACTCAGTGAAGTATTTGTTTTTTTGTGTGGTAAAACTGACCCCCCCAAAACAAGGCCCAAGTGTAAACTTGCCACCACTACGATATAAATATGTGGCGTTTCTCTCACTACATTTGTCTTATCTTATTGAACAATTTTTCTGGGTTGGGTATTTTAATCCCATTGGATTCCACCCGCTCGTGATGTGGAATGGCAGCTTTTTGTGTCTCTGAAGAGCTGAAGGTTTATTTCGCTGTGTTGTTGTGGGCCTTTTGTGGCAGAGAGGCGGGCCGTGGCCGTCGTTCGACATACCTACCTGTAGCCCTTATACAAGGCTGCTTACACTAGGAATCTGTTCACGTTTCTCATTTTTTGTTTTTGGTTTTGTTTTTAGGTGAAGGTATTCGATTGTATCTCATCTAGATTCATTGCTTAAAAATGGCGGGATTTAATTGAAGATTTAATTTCTAAGAGCCTAATAAAAGCAAATGGCAATTTAAATGTGGAATTTGAGGTTGCACGTGCATTGCGCTCAAGTGGCTTTTCGCCAGGTGGTTGCCTTTGCTGTCATTTTAAACAGTCTTGTAATAATGTCAAAAGCAATCAGGTTTTTCTGCATTTATTGTGCACGTGTTCCTCCTAGTTGCTGCTACTGTGCTATTTGTATTGGAAGTCATGCAAATTTGTTTTCTGGCCTTGACTGTTGTGTTGAGGTTTTACGGTATTCAGTTCCTAACAATGTCACACTGGGCAAGAATTTAAACAATGAGTTTGGTCCCATTTCCAGCGTAAGGGGCCCCCCCCCCCCCCCCCCCCCGGGTTTATTACTCTTATTTGGTTTTGCAGATGGTCGATATCCTGTAATTGGCCAGTGCCTTACAAGAGCAAAGTTCAACATGGGTGTATAGGATAGAAGGGGATTATCTAAAAGATAAATTGCAGATAATCAGTGAGTCAGGGTGTGGGTCCGCTCGTGGAACCGCACACCTGCGCTTTGACCTGGGAAGTTCTGCTCACCTTGTGGCCATCAGTCTGCGAGGGGCTTTGCTCGGAGACGGCGGCCCTGGCGCTCGTAATACTGACTCTGCCTGTGTGAGCACGCCTGCAATCCCTCTGCTACGTTTAATTCCTCTCTTATTACCCGCTACACATGTCATTTCTCCCTTATTTGAACCCTCGTGCTGTAAATCATTTTCGTAATTGACCGCGGGGCTATAGTCTCCCTCTTCGGGCAGCCAATTGTTCTGTAAAACCAGATCTGTGCTCCCTGTTTTTCTTTTTTTTTTCCGCCGTTGGTTTCCTCATTCCTTCCTCTGCTCTTTTCAGCCGCTCCAAACGCTCCCAGCTGCCTCCCCCCTTGTCTTGTGTTCTTTGACATCGGTTCCTGTCAGGAGAATCTGCCCAAGTTCATGCATCTTTTATGTATCGCCCCCAGTGCCTGTTCCATTCCACCCGGAAATGTCTTTTGCCCATTTCTCTCTTCTTCCCCCCCATTTCTTGCTTGAGGAAATGTTGCCCCCTGTATCTTAGATCAGTCACTTAACTTGAACGGGGCGTCAGCCTTATTGTGGCTGTGTGTGTATGTGTCTGGGTGTGCGTGCGTGGGAAGGAGTGAGGCCGTGTGTCAGGTCAGGTAAACGTGGTTGCCGGGCCAACGGGACAGCGGCACTGTAATCTGCAGGTCGGCCGCCTCAGACAGGCAGGAAGTCTGCGTCCCTGTCCATCCACTTACAGCATTCGTGTTCGGCCGCAGTCGAGAGCTGGTCACGAGGGTAAACATTCAGAGCTTCTTTCGATCTCCACATGGCCCTGGTTCCGCTTGCCGACAATTGTAAATCTGCTTTAAGTAACTGGGCTGCCCACCAGCAGGTCGCAGCCCAGAAGGTGTACCTCACTTGAGGTCCTCGAGTTGCTTTGGTGGGCCATTTTACTGCACCGTGATTGGGTGAGGTAAGTGCTGTGTCTAGCTTTGCAAAAATCTCTCTCTCCTGTTTCTCTTGGATGGGACTTTCCGGCTTGCTGTCCAGAGGCAGCTGCCTTCCCATCATGCCGTGCTCTCGACGTGATCCCAGGGGGGGAATCCGTCGGGTTTCACGAAGGTCTCTATGGGGGTTGCCCGCCCCACGGCGCGTGTTTGGCATTCCAGCCTAGCGGAGGCATTTCCTGTCAACAAGACCGCTGGCGGACTCGCTCGCCTGCTCCCCGCGTTCTGCTGCTGCCTCTGTCCCTCGCGATCGCAGTTTCGCTTCAGAGCGCGCTGGCCCCGGACACCGCGCGCGGGAGAGCAGCTGTCAGCCGCCTCTTCCCTCGGGATGCTGACGGGAGTTCTGGCGAGTTCTGGCGGACTTGTTTGTTTTCTTCTGCTTGGGAATGCTGCCGTGCCGGGAAGGCGCTCGCGTGCCGCGACCCAGAGAGGCGGGTTTGTCCATAAGCGCCGGGAGGGGTCATGGCAACTGGGCAAATGCTGTCACGCATCTGTTACAAGGTGATCTGATGCTCCTCTTACAGAAGACTTTTACAAGCCCTGCCGCTGGAACGTCTATTCAGGCTCTGAGAGCCGGGCAGGGGCCATTCTGCCAACTCCGAGGTGCGGCTCTCTCACTTCTCAAAGTCTTTTACTGCCTGGCTCAAGGCTGCCGTGACTGAATCTGGCTCAGCTTTAAAGAAGCGTTTCTCCAGAAGATTTCAGCCAGGAAGCAGTCAGCTGACTTTGCTCTGCATACCGCTGAACTTTCCTCGGGACGCGTTCGGGTCAGGGCGCCTGACGACGACGGTGCCAGAATAGGGTTTCCTCTCCTCCTCCGCAGTACCATCGGAACCTTCAGGGCCAGGGAGCCGCCCCATTTTAAATGAATGCCCCCACAGACGAGAGCAAGTAATTAAACGGAGAGGTGGAGTAATTACAGAGAGCGGGATGGTTTTGAATAGGGAGATGGTTCTGGAATTAGTGTGAGGTGTCCCTTGTGGGTCCGTTCCTGGGAAACGCAGCATCAAACACAGACTCTAACATTATCCATTCCTTCTAGGACACAGTCCCGCACTGCATACTGTGATGACGTCGATGTGCTGTTTCCATAGAAACCAGGGTCCCAGTGCAGACGGTTGATGTCCAGGTAGGTGAGTTATTATAGGGGAGAAAGTGGAGTGGTAGGGGGGCAGAATTGGTTTGCGTGTGCATGTGTACGTCTGGGCGTAAGGATACCCTGGCAGTTCATAGCCGTAATGTGCTGAAAGAACACTGGTGAAGGCGAAGACCTGGGCAGGTCACGTGGGCACGGAGCTTGGCGACCTGTTGCCTATGCTGTCCAGTTCTGATCCTAAATCTCTGGATTCCAGCCAGTACACACGTCTGGCCAGAGGAACAGTTTAACCGAGTTGATGTTGGCTATAGAGACGGTGACAGCACTCAGCCGGGTGGCATTCTGCCGTCGGTGAGGCATCGGGGCGGTGTGCTGTTTCTCGCTGAGGCCCCTAACGGTTCCTGCTGAACTGGGATTGCCCTGGATAAACAGCCAGTCAGCCTGTGTTTGTGTGCCTCTCCTTCAGTCCAGGAATCGTTCACACTTCGCGCAGTGCGCTCCTCCTGCTCTCCACGCGCAGTGCGCTCCTCCTGCTCTCCACGCGCAGTGCGCTCCTCCTGCGTTTCCACTGTGGTGAACATGCAAACCCCCAACTGAACCAAGTGCCTCCCTGTTCCAGGTGCTGAGTCAGGTTATGGCGATGCAGGTGGAAGTCAAGTCAGTGGATGTGGGGAGAGCTGGAGGGCTTGGGGGCCGTCTGCATTTGAGTCCCCTGGCGGACTCCAGCAACAAGAGCCCTGTGGAGGGCTCTGGCCCAGGCGGCCTGATCCTCACCCCAGAGCCGGCTAAGCCCGCGCTGGGGCCCAAGCCTCGCCTCACCCCCAAACCCTACATGTTGGAGAAAAATGCCACAGTGAGGCCCATCCTTGCCCCTAAGCCCAGCACCAAGCCTCGGCTTGACTTGGCCCAACCTGGTGCCCTCAAGCCGGACCTGCCCAGCACGCCTAAATCCTCTGCGTCCCCGGCTAACCACCCTGCTCCAGCTACGATGGCACCCGCACCCAAGCCTGGCCTCACGCAAACCCCAAAGCCCCATGTCCTCAGCAAGCCAGCCCCTCTTCCGGCAGAGGTTGGGCCACAGAGAGCAGGCTTGGGGCGAGCGAAGGGTAAGGCCCTTACGGCAGCTGAGTGGTCTGGCCCCGCGGAGCAGGAGGAAGCCCAGGAGAAGCTGGGAAGTCGCGAGCGGTCCATTGTCAGAGCCAAGTCCATGGGCTACCTCTCGCATCTGGAGCGGGACAGTGCCAGAGAACAGGGCACTGAGGATTCCTCAGCCAAGGCTGTGACTTCAGCGAGGACAGGAACCTGGAGGAACCTCAGGCCTCGACCCGTCTCTGCCATTTTGCTGCCAGCAGAGGCCCAGCCTGAACCTGTAGCCCCCGATCCCAGTCCCCGCTGGATGGGTAGGAGGCCCCTGTCCACAGATCTCACTGCCAAGTTTGAGTCGGTCGGCCTCTCGCTGCACCGACGGCCCAGCAGAACCGATGCCAAGGAAAACACTCCAGAGAGGGTCAGCGAGGACGACGGGGTACCCTCGGGGAAGGGGGAGTGTGAGAAGGCGACGGAGTCTGTGACGTCCTCTGTCCCAGAACGCCGACCCAAACCCTCCGTGCCTGAAAGGAGGAGCGAGAAGGAGGACAGCCGAGAGGAGGTGCGGACAAGTGATGGCATAAAGAAGAGGATCAGCCTCCTGTTTGACTCGGCACCCCTGACCCCTGCTGCTGAGTCCTTACCTGGTGGGGAGCCTCGAACCCCAGCACAGCCCGCTGTGGACGCGGACATCCCAATGGGCGTGAAGCAGAGGATCCGGAAGCTGACCGAAGACGCGCCATGTGCTCCAGCCTCCACTCCGAAGACTTTGGCTAAGCCCCGCCCCCTGCCCCCCGACCTCACCAAACGGTCAGTTTGCCTCCACCTTCCACTCCATCTCCATTTCCGATTTAAAGCGCGTTATGTACACAGTGCTCACAGGAAGTCTTGGGATGCTTGCTAAATTCTATAAAAATGTAGTGGTTTCATAACAAAAGTCCATTGATAGTGTTGCACAGACTGTTCTGCACAGACACTTTCTTTTTGTTATACCTTTTTGCCGGACTCATTCAGTTCTGTCCTGCTGTTTTGCTGTAGTTATTGCCAATGTAGTTATTGGTTCCCAAAGGTGTACTAAATGGTAACGCGTTTAATGTTATTGCAAAGGTGTCATTAAAACGGCTTGTTTCATCAACTTTTTAACGCTGAATAGCTCTTCTTAGAATTCGGGTTTCAGTTCATTACTATTTGAAATGTATGTTTTACTAAAAACTACAGGTTGTTTCTAAGGTGATATATTTTTTTCTAAACAAATGAATAAGGAGTTTTGTTATGAAACCAATACATTTGCAATATTTTTGCCGAATTACGCAAGCTTCCCAATACTTTCTGTAAGCTGTGTGTGTGTGTGTGTGTGTGTGTGTGTGTGTGCGTGCGCGTGTGCATACTTGTATAATATCGCACACATGCACACGTGGTTATTACTATGTGTACGCGGTTATTTGCATGACTCTGTGCCTCGGTGGCTATAACCGTGTGTCTCCTCCAGCTTTGCTGCGGGGAAGTCGGAGGAGTTGGGCTGCTCCCCGCCGAGCCCTCGGGGGAAGGAGGCGCCGAAGCAGAGCTGCGGGAGCGATGGGAAGGTGAGCTCTGGGATGGCCCGCCAGCAGACCTGCTCGCATTTCTGCTGCAGGAGTGGCTCGGCACTCCTGCTTCTCTGAATGTCACCAGCCTGTTCCTCCTTGTTGGACCGTCTCTCTTCATATTTTTATTCTATATTAATACCGGTGTAATTGACAGAGTTCAGCGACACATGAGTAGTGACCTTTTCATAGGGGTCTCCTTCCTCATACCCACTCCCCGACTTAGCAGAACACCAGGACCACGACCTCGACATGGTCTCATTTAGAGGCTGCGCTGGCTAGCCGTAAGTGCAGGCAGGCTGAGCTTCCAGTGAATGCCCGGGTACAAGCGTACGCAGCACTGGGGCAGGAGCTACGCGGCATCTTCCAGACAAAGTGAGAGCCTAATAAGACAAAAATTCATTCAGCAGAAAGTGCGACGTTAAGATCATCCCGGGAACATGGCGTGGTGTACAGATTTGCCCTAGGGTGTTTTTTGATGGCAGAGAGGGAATCTGATGACCTGATGTGTTTTGGATGTTCATTCTGCCACTGGGGAACCACACATGAGAGACGTTTTGCTTCTCACGTGGTAGAGTGTCATGTTGGTCTGCTGACCGAAGAGCCCGAGATAGGACATAGGTCTTAGAGTCTCTTGATGGACACTGTCTGTTAATGGCTCTGGAAGAGGGCAACAAGGACTTGAATTGGATACAAGTGCCTACAGGTGAAGAAGCTGAAGAGAAGAGACGGGGAGGGGTGTAACATAAAAGCATTTGGGCTGGTTGAACACCTGACATGCTGCTGCATTTATAACAACGAGTTGCCGTAGACTAATTGTGGGAAGTGCCTGGACTAGAAGCTGTGCTGCATACTCGCATAAATAAGGCCTGATCTTCATATGATCAGGGGAGTGAAGGCTGAGAGGTAGCTGCTATGTGGTCAGCCAAGGATGGTTGGTCATCTATCATTACCCCAAGGTTCCTGGTAGACTTTGATGGAGACAGTGTGGATGATCCAGGCTGAATAGCGATGTCCCGGTGGATGGTAGGGCTGGCAGGGAAGATTATAAGAAGATAAGAAGCTTGGTCTTGGAGTGATTTAGTTGGAGATGATCACTTATCTAGGCTGCAGTGGTAGCATGATATTCAGAGCTTGTTCTGTTGTCGGAAGGGAAGGTCAGGTTTGTTGCAAGGTCAGATCTTGTCCACAAGCCCAGCTGACTGTTCCTGTGGCTTCCCTGTAGCTATGGTGGAACATTGTGGCACTGAGACAGTGGGAAAGAGTTACCCACGCCATGTTTCTGTGAGTAGGTGGCAAACAAGTGCCCCTATTGTGTGCCCATCATGCCACATCAGCGTGAGTGGCATCTGACTTTGCTGCTGGAATTTGAGTAGGAGCTGTGCTGGTTCTCCAATGGCTTCCTGGGTGGATCAGACTGTTTTTGTATCATTGTCATGAATTCAGGTTGTAATTGTTCTTGCTGCTCTGCCTTGCTGGGTGGATATGTCTTAGGGTGTGTCTTTATGTTCTGTATCCCATCAACCATTATAAAAGAATAATGCTCCTTTCCCATTGGCTGATTCCCAGTTTAACACTTCCTTTATAGCCAGACACTGAGGCAGGAGACCTTTGTCTCTAACCTTTGTTGCCTTTTGCAAAGTTCCACGATTGGTTGTAAGTGTAAGTGTGTCTCAGGACCTGTCTTTTTCCAGGAACATCTCAGCTAGGTCATCCACCCAGTGATGTGGTCTGTCTTCATAGGCCATGATTTAGCTGGTTTCACAGTGGCCTTGAAGCGCTTGTATTTTTACTCGTCTTTGATTTGGTAGTCCTCTTGTTCGGTTCTTGTAATTTGTCATGTTTTATATGGCTCTTGCGCTAGCCTGCACTTGTTAAGGGCCATTCTTTGGAAGCTCAGTCCAGTAATTGCTGTTACCCTACTTACCCTAGCAATGGAATTCCCCCTCCAATCAGTAAAGTGCATCTTATCTTATCACAGACCCTTCAGGCCAATGTACCCTTGTGGCTAAATCAGGCTTGCCTGTTAGTAAGCCCCTCACCAGTGCAGGTTCACATTCCCCATGGGCTGCCAGTGGCTCTCTTTGGATGCTAGCTGAGGATAGCTTTTGTGTGTTCCGCTTGGCACACCTACAACACGGCAGTATTTTTGGCTCAGTTCCGCAGATGGGGGGCTGGTTGTTTTTCCCGCATTTACCGACTGGCTCTTTTCCTTCGGCCTGAAACTCCACAGCCGTTCTGCCAGCTCTCCAGTCTACCTCCACTTGATTACAGTCTCAGTTTTCTCACTGGCTTCCAGCCCACCCGCACCTTCACTTTTCTTAGCAGGGTGTGCATTTTCTGTAAAACATCTTGTGCTTGGGTCATCCAAAACGGCAAAGCTCTCCTTCCAGTGGGGTGTTTGGTTTGCCCTGGGAACTGGCACTGGCTGGGAAAGGTCAGCAGGTTCCTGCTTGGGTTACAGTGTCTCCACACCCAGACTTTTATGGGCCTGACAAAGAGCGGGTGGGTCTGTGTTTGCCAGGTCTGTGTGCCGCTAAGTCCCTCTTGCTTTGTTCCTCCCATCCTTTTTTTGTCTTTGGTCTCCTGTCCAGCCTGCATGCTCTCTATCCCTTCGTCATTTCCCACCACCAGTCTCCTTCTTTTCCATTCTCCACGTTTGGTCTCCAGTTTCAGTTGGTAGGGCTTACCGCAGCTGCAAATGGTGGGTTATCTTGAAAGAGAGCCCCCCCCCCCCCAAACTGCCGTACAATCAGGGCGGGGCCCTAGGTTCGCTCATTTGTTGCTTTTGTGGTTTCATTGATCCCTCAGGTGCATGTGGAGTCGCTCATTTTGCTGTACCGAATGATATAGCATGAAAGCACGTGGGTCATAAATTATTAATGAGCAGGGCAGAAATTCCTTAAAATAAATTAATTCCTTAAACATACACCCTTTTTTGCCTGGAACACATGACTTGCTAAACGGGCTGAAATTATAAAACCTTTTCTTTTTCAGTTGGATAACCCTGCCAGTAACCCTCCAATGGAGGGAGAGGAAGGGGAAGATAAGTTCCGCATCCCAAGCGACAGGCTGCTTCAGGAACGCCAAGACCTGCTGGCTGAGGGGACAGAGGGAGGCAGCCCGACAGAGAGCAGATTAGTGCAGGGCGCACCTGGTACAGTGGTTCACATGGTTCGAGCTGCCTTGTTTGAGAACGTGGTGGAGAGGCACAGCGTGCGAGTGCTGGAGGAGCCCAGGTCAGCATCTCAGCCTAGGAGGAGCCTTTCCCTTCGATACAGGGAAGAACAGCCAAGAGCTCACAACCCACTCCGTGTGGACCACATGTTTGACACCGTGCCTGCTGTGGGTGAGCGGAGAGCAACGAGTGAGCGTGTGTCTATGGCCCAGCTGGAGGACAAGGCCATGACCCTGCGATCTCGCCGGGGAGGTACAGCTGAAGGTTTGCATGGAACTAATGCAGCGGTGGAGATCCATGGACCCTCTCCGTCCCTGGGCCCCAAGACAGAGCCCCGCATTCTGAGGGTGGGAGCTTTGCAGAAGTGGCTCATTGAAACCGACAGGGAGATTCTTGGAGGAAAGGAGAAGGTGGCTGAGAGGCAGAGAGAGAAGGAGAAGAAGAGGCAGATTGAGCAGGAACAAGAGAGGCTGACACAGATTGAGCAGGAACAGGAGAGGCTGAGGCAGGTTGAGCTGGAGAAGGAGAGGCTGAGGCAGATTGAACAAGAGAGGAAGAGCCAGATTGAGCAGGAACAGGAGAGGCTGAGGCAGGTTGAGCTGGAGAAGGAGAGGCTGAGGCAGATTGAACAAGAGAGGAAGAGCCAGATTGAGCAGGAACAGGAGAGGCTGCGGCAGATTGAACAGGAGAAGGAGAGGCTGAGGCAAATTGAGCTGGAGAAGGAGAGGCTGAGGCAG
>JAODKL010000040.1:938160-948330 GCA_026780765.1 Petrocephalus schoutedeni
CCCCCGGGTAAAGCTTGCCCCTCCGTCATTAACCCCCTCCGGTTAAAGTTTGCCACCTAGTTTGAGAAAATGAGAAAACTATTTTGAATATCACTATGTAAAATTGAATTTCTGATATCAAGAACTGGTATTTTAACTAGTCACAACTGAATTTTCAATATCAATATAATGTATTTTATCTAATTAAGGTCAAATTTCTAGTATCAGAAATACACTAGCATTGGCTAGTTACAAATGAATTTCTGATTTCATGAACAGCCATTCTAACTAGTTAGAAATGAATTTGCCATATCCTCTAGAAATGAACTACAGTTAAAACGGCCCGCCATACTACGCTTAGCGTCAGGATGCGCGACACCGGAAGCAGGAAGTGCCTGTAGTCCCAGCATGGCGGCGCGCTCTGCAGCTCGCACGAGAGCTCTCCGCGTCGGTCTCTGTGCTTCACGTGCTCTGCTGACCTGCATTACTGCCTTTTAACAGTATTTCACGCGCCCAGGTAACGCTACTGTTTTATACCTTAAATCAACTCTTTAAAAATCGCAAGTGCTCTAAGTCACGTTTAGTTAGCTACGTTCCTGGTAAAGGTATGCAGTCGTTTTTCTATGTATCTTATGCTGCATAACTGCGATCTATATAATATTTTTCTCCCACTAGCTTACACTATTATGTTCGTTCACTACATTTCCGATACGCATATTTGTGTCCGTACCAAAACACCCGTGAATGTTACGGGGGATGGAGCACCTGTGACTGTTACGGGGGATTGGGCACCTGTGAATGTTACGGGGGATGGGGCACCTGTGACTGTTACGGGGGATTGGGCACCTGTGAATGTTACGGGGGATTGGGCACCTGTGAATGTTACGGGGGATTGGGCACCCGTGACTGTTACAGGGGATGGGGCACCCGTGACTGTTACGGGGGATGGGGCACCCGTTACTGTTACGGGGGATGGGGCACCCGTGAATGTTACGGGGGATGGGGCACCCGTGACTGTTATGGGGGATGGAGCACCTGTGAATGTTATGGGGGATGGAGCACCTGTGAATGTTACGGGGGATGGAGCACCTGTGACTAAATGCATTTACATAAATGCATCACACATAAATGTAAATGCCACTTGCAGTCCATACAGTAATTTCCCATGAATCTGCAGCCTTTTCATTGGTTCTGGTCTACCATCAGCAAAATGCCTGATTCAGTACCTGCCAACCAAATCTGTGAAATCTTTTAAAGTTGGGAGACTGCACATTTCTTTTAGAAAGGCAAGTTAGAAGTACAATAATGTCCTGTATACATAAACCATGTAGTGTATACACACAACCAAATGGTAGCCAAAGTCTAAGATTGTGCTGTACAAAGTGACGAGTGCCAGAATATGTAAACAGAGGCCATGGGGTTAGGTGGTTAGGTCTTTCACTGAGGAAGATGGTTACCAGTGTGTATGTGGTGCACTGTTAGGGGCTGTTCAGCATAAATCACATCATCATTGTTGCGACTCTGCTTTGACCTGCATGTCCCTGGCTGCACAACAGGGCGACCAGACAGCGACAGCCATGCCGGTGCAGTGCAGCCGCTGTGGGGAGGCCCGGGCCGCGCTGAAGCGGCCAAAGACGGGCCACTCACTCTGCAGGGAGTGCTTCTTCTGGGCCTTCGAGGAGGAGGTGCATGAGACCATCATGACGGCGAGCCTGTTCAGCCGTGGCGAGACGGTGGGCATCGGGGCCTCGGGTGGCAAGGACTCCACCGTGCTGGCACACGTCCTGAAGGTGCTCAACGATCGCCATGACTATGGTCTGAAGCTGCTTCTGCTGTCGGTGGATGAGGGCATCACTGGCTATCGTGATGACTCCCTGGAGACAGTGCGGAGGAACCAGCAGCAGTATGACCTGCCACTGAAGATCGTGTCCTACGAAGAACTGTATGGCTGGACCATGGATGCCATCGTCAAGCAGGTGGGCCTGAAGAACAACTGCACCTTCTGTGGGGTATTTCGCCGCCAGGCCCTGGATCGCGGTGCCATGATGCTCAAGGTGGACAAGATCTGCACAGGTAAGCTGCTTTGTCCATCTGGTGGATCTTGTTATAGAAGTAATGCAAGTAAAATGTTGATCTAAAACTCTTTGGAATTTGTCTTTTAGTCAATAATATCTGGCATTTCTTGAGTTTGAGTTCACACTAGACATGGTTAGGTCAGAGCCTGCTCAGTTGACTGTGCTCAATTCCACTCCCACCAGGTCACAATGCAGACGACATCGCTGAGACTGTGTTGATGAATGTTTTGCGCGGCGACATCGCAAGGCTACGGCGCTGCACGGCCATCTGTACGTCGGGCGAGGGTGAGGGTGCCGTGCCTCGTTGCAAGCCCCTCAAGTATGCCTACGAGAAGGAGATTGTGCTCTACGCCTACTTCAAGAGGCTTCACTACTTCTCCACGGAGTGCATCTACTCTCCAAATGCGTACCGGGGCCATGCCCGTGCCTTTCTCAAGGACCTGGAAGCCGTGCGGCCCAGCGCCATAATGGACGTCATCCACTCAGGGGAGAACCTGTCTGTGCGCGAGGGTGTGCGTATGCCAGTGCAGGGGACCTGCACTCGCTGCGGCTACATTTCTAGCCAGGCGCTCTGCAAGTCCTGCATGCTGCTGGAGGGCCTGAACCGCGGCCTGCCGCGCCTGGGCATTGGGAAACACCACCGTCTTCACGGCAAGATTCTAGCCCAGCAACCGCTCACCCAGGAGGAGGAGCGCAAGCTCAAGGCGGTGGACTTCTAATTGACTGTTGCTGGTATATCTAAAGAATCACCCCAAGCAGCTTTCTGATTGGCTGCTGCTGGTGTATCTAAAAAAAAAACACCTAGCAGCTTTATGATTGGCTGCTGCTGGTGTACCTAAAGAACCACCCCCAGCAGCATTCTGATTGGCTGGAGCCATGCTACTTTTAGTTTTTGGTTTTTAGTTGAAGTGCTTGAAATATGAAAACTGAGGTATCAGGCTGAGATGAAGATTCAACCTGAAGAATGACCTAAAAGCATAGACAAAGGAATGATGTTGTTCACATTTGGAGAGTGAAAAATTAAATTTTCAGCATTTTAAAATCATTTTTTTTTTAATTATTTTAAATAACATGTCTCGCAGACAGTGCAGGCCTTTTGCTGTTTGGGCTTGAGTTAATTTTTGTTATTTCAGACTGTCTAATTGTCAAAGCACATTGAATGTCCACTAAAGCTTTAACTCTGAGCATCTTTGGGTTGGGAAACAGTTCTGCTACACAGCCAGTTACTGGATGGCCTGCATGGGTGATGGCTTTCAATGCAGAATGTACCCAAGTGAATAAAGTGTCATTTGCTTTTAAAGGAAGGTGTGGTGATTTGGTCATTTTGGTCTTGTGGCATGATATGTATATAGGCTTTTCTCATTATAAATAGCCTCTGATGTTCTTTGAATCTCCTCCATGATAAAACTGCTCAGTGCGTGTTCAGCACGCGGCCAGTGTCTGTGTGGGTCGTTATCTTGCTGTGGTTGGGGAAGTTGTGCCATGAATATCCTGCCACCCACACACTGCGGTCCGAGGGCTCTTGGTCTGAGGGGCCACTCCGGATCACTTCCCTCTGCGTCCCGACAAGCTTTTTCATCAGCCCTGTTAGCGAAAGCTCAGCTTACGGCAGCTTGTAACTGAACCCCAGCAGACTCACTGTCTAACCACTGCTCTCAGCCCCCCCCATATTCCCCATGACAGAACGGAGCAGCTTTTGGGAAACGGGTCTTTTTAAAAGAGTTTAAGGCGCCGGCGATCTGTTCAGACACGTTTCCATGCTTCTTTGCATAGTCAAACCGGGACAATAGGACCACGGTGATCCACATTTAAACTGGAATCGTTTTGTTCGTTGGATTGATTCAAAACGCGCCCGGTGGTCCCGCTAGAGGTCGGCATTCACCAAAGCCAGGCCGGGAGCTCCGCCGGGGGCGCGCCGCGGGGACGCGCGCGGGCGCGCACACGAGACTTGTATGAAACTTCTACGCTGCCCTAGGCTAAGATCATAAGGGCTCGGTAGCACTGGGTTTACTTGGAGGAAAAGGATAGAGAGGCAGCAACGAGCAGCACCGCCGGCCCGGTTCCCATCACCGAATTGCGATGGACGATCTCGGTAAGACTGTGTGCCGCCGGCGGCTCTTTTCTTTTGATTGATGCCCTTTGGATGGTTGCATAGCGGAGAATAAGAGGGGGTGTGGATAGGCGAATAAGACGGGCTGAGCTCCCGGCCACCTTATTCCGATTGCGGTAGAGAGCGGGGACGCCTGTGCAGGATTAGTGTAGGAAAGCGATGGGGCTGCGGGCGAGTAGCTAACCCAGCCGGACTTGGTGGCACCGCGTTTCGTGTTTACTCGCAAGTTTAGCAGGAATCCCTCCTTTCTGCACCGGGAACTGGGGACGGCGTGTTTCTGGCCGACTGGGGGCTGCGGTCCGCCCCTCCCCGATCGTGATTCCGCCGGTTCTGCCGGACCGGGATACGGCCGGCGTCGTGGCCGGACGTGGGCGCGCTCCCTTCGGGCACCGCTGCCTTGTTTTTTCGGACTGTGGCCGGTCCCAAAAATGCAGGATGTGCCACCGAGCCGTGTGGGACGGGGGGATGCGCCGCGCGGCTCACCAACCCAACTTCCACGAAGTGAGTTATCCGGACCCGCCACGTCCTCTTTCTAATTACACCCCGGGCCGGCGAGCCTCGCACGCTTCTTCGCGGCCGCGGGGGGAGGCGGACCCATGCGGCGCTTTACCGTGAAGACTGCGGCCCCCCTCCGCCAGATGCGCTGGCCCGAGCTCGGCCTCATGCTCCTCATCACCGTGGGAATAAAATGTCCTGTTGATTAAACATTTTTACATGGCATGACTGTTGATTCACCGCCGAGGGGGTCCCTTACCGCGTTTAACTCTAAAGCGGAGCGTCTGAAGCTGGCGACGACCCACGCCCGATCTGCGGCAGCGCCGTCAGCAACATATATTAATATTAAAAATATTAATTATTTAAAATGCATGCTCACTGACGTATGTGCAAGCATCGCCTGGTTATGCTGAAAGAACATTTTGATAATAATGTTTGCAATTTTTTGCTTCTTTTTTTGCAAGTGTGCAGAGTTTTTTCCTTTCCTTAAGAGATTAAAATCAATGAGATGACCTAGACTATTGTTGGAGCTTTTGTATGTATGTGTTTCTGTTAGACATTTAGTTTCAATTAAATTCAGTTAAATTCAGACAAATTAGATTCAAGAGAAATTTAGTCTTTTCGATGAACGTCTATTTCTGACGGTGCACAGACTGCCCTGTTATAGACTATAGAATGTGCATAGACTGCCCTGTTATAGACTATAGAATGTGCATAGACTGCCCTGTTATAGACTATAGAAGGTGCATAGACTGCCTTGTTATAGACTATAGAAGGTGCATAGACTGCCTTGTTATACTTGCTAGTCCTCTCTGTCGTAAAACAAGTGCATGATCCAGTTGTGGAAGTCAGTAGCCTGCACACACACACAAACACACACCATGTATTCCTATCCTTAAGAGGACTCTCCATTCATCTGGGCATAACCTAACCATAATTCCAATTGCCAACATCAAAGAAACAGGTTTTTATCATACTTTTGGTCCCCACGGTGTAATGTATTCAGCACACACACACACACACACACTCTGCATTTGGCTCCCTCCAGTGCTGTAAGCGTACTCGAGCAGGATAATAGCTGCTTACCCTCAGTGTGCTCTTAGCCCTTCTGTTCGATGAGGCTCAAATCGATGGTGAAGCTACTTGGCTGGGAGAGGAGAAGGTGTAAATTTCATAGGTGCACACTGCCCCCTTTCAGTGGTGACACTTTGTATGTACTTGGATCTATAGATTTTACTTCAAAATCTGCCTGTAATCAGTATCAGGGCCCATGGTTGAAATACGTGTACTATGCATCCAACCTGTGTTGTGTTTGTTTGTGTTTCAGCCAAATTCTTAATACATTTCATTTATATAGCAGATGCTTTTATCCAAAGCAAAGGTAGGGTCAGGGATCCCCTGCAGCAGTTATGGGCTAAGGGCCTCGCTCAGGGGCCCAATGGTGACGTGACTCTGATGACTCTGGGATTCAGACACATTTCGGCTCGGTGTCCTGACCTGCTGAGTCGCACTCCGCCCCGTTCCCAGTCACTCTGACTGCGCAGAATTTAGCCCTTTCTGTGTAATTTGCGCCCTGCTCTGTGTGCAGACTGCAGTCCTGCAGTTACATGCACGCTTGGCCTCTCTCAGGTCTCTTCCCAATGGTGACATGACGGGTCGGGCCGTGATGGACCCTTCCCTCTCGCTGCGCTCCTGGTTCAGCCATGGGCTCCGATGGACCAGGATGGCCTAATGCTTATCCTTTGGAAGTGAGAGACCCACCTGGGGAAACACGCACAGCTTCAGGCCAGCACCTGCACGGGGCAGATATCTATCTCGTTGTCCAGGGAAGCTCATTTTGAGGCAGATCCTTGCTGCTGGCCGCTTTGTCCCCGTCGCCCTGCACTGCTCCTATGCAGTGACCTGCCTAGCGCCCCCGACAGGGCAACTTCCTACCCGAGGTGCTCACACGAGGCCCCAGAAACCTGCTGTGCTGCTCCTGTCACTTTTGCTGGGGGTCTCCTTGGTATCGTGACCCCCGGAGTTGGCTTTGTGACCTCTGGCTGAGTCCGACTCCTGCTCGCCCGTCTGCTTCAGCCCCGGGTGCTTCTTCCTCGTGCCTAGAGAGAAAAGGGAGAATGAAGGACTCGTCTGGCTTCCCGTCAGACGTCGCAGTGTTCCGGAGCTGCTCTGCGTCTGCATCCAGACTGGGAGGATGCTCACCGGCATCTTTCCTAGAAGGAGGACTCGGTGATGTAACTGTAGGTTTGTTTAGTATTTTTATGCCAGAGGGAACTGGCTTTGATCTAGAAGCAACGAGTGAAGGCATGTCCTGAACGGAGCTGGTCACTTGTTAAAGACCTGCGCTCATAATCCTGTGGTTTCTGGTTTATGTACCTGGTGGAACAACAGTATTTACCCATAACTGCTGCGCTAAAATATCCAGCCCATGAATGAGTTATTTTGGGGGAAGAGGAGGGAACATATATAAAGCGGAATTATTTTCATGATGCATAAAGCTTTTATGCAAAGGTTTACATCTTCGGAATGGGTGGAAATCTGGAAATGTAATTTAAAAACTCAATTTTGAACTTGGAACTTTATGACTTGTTTACTACCTGGTTGACATGTGCCCAGCAGCTGGTTTAAAAGGTAAGGCATCTGGGGTAAATACAATACCACTCTTTAAATAACCGTGCTCCAGTGGTAAAAAACAAGCTCATGAAATTTCATATGCCCGCTATACTTAAAGCTATTTCTTACCTATAAAATTGTCAGTGTCTTTCCTCTAATTTATAAAATCCATTCTGGGAACCTGGTATCAAGCTTCACTGTGTTATATTTAGGCCCAGCCTGAGGTTGGCTGCTCGCTAAAGTGATTGAGGGGGCTCTGGTGTCTCGGCCACCCAACACTCCCTGTTACTAACGACAAGGCCGAGCCCTGCTTTCATTGAAAAAGAGACGGTGCCTGTTCTGCATCTCCTTGGGGAGCGGCTTTCTGCTCTTAATTTGCTGTTGTATGATCTCCGAGCCTGGGTATACGCAGGACGTCCCATGCTGCGCCTCCCACACGGTGCCTCCCATGCTGCGCCTCCCACATGGTGCCTCCCATCCTGCACCTCCCATGCGGCCCCTCCCATGCTTCGCCTGCCATACAGCGCCCTTGTCCCTGGCGGGGCTTCTGCACGCGGCTCTGGTCACCCGTTGCTGGCCCAGAATGCAAAACGTAAGAAAACCATCCGGCCAGCCAGGCGGTTTGAACCGGCTGCGGTTGACAAGTGTCTCAGACGAGGAGGTGGGGTTTAGCCACAGGGGTCGGGGGGGGGGGGGGGGGGGGGGGGGGGGAATTTCCAATGCAGGGGTGGGTGAAGCTGAGGAGTACTCCACTCTGACCAGCGCCCCCTGGTGACTCGCCTCCCAGACACTGACAGGAGCCGCGATGTCCAGCAGATGGTGTAGTGGTTAAGGGGCTGGTGCTGCCTGCCTCTCCCTCTCTTACCCTCCCCAGCGGCACTTTGCTCTGCTCCTGCCCTGCTGCTTTTAAATGTTTAATTTGAAGTTTTCATGCCGTGGATGCAAGCGGTGCTCGTTTAGGGCCGGCGCCTTCTCGTCAAGCTCCACTACTGCTTTGCTACAGGAGTTTGATCCTCTGAGTACCTGTTAGTGTCTGCTAGGTGGTTGCACTTGCGGCTGGCAAACGCCGCCAATGCGGGGAGTGGGCTGCTTTCCTGTTCAGTGCAGCAGCTCGTATCTTTCCTTTTCATTTCCTGTTCTCTTTGACCAGCTTAGAAAGCGTTTTGCCTTGTTTGTGAGGCTCTTGACCGCTAAGCTGCATGATTTCCTTGTAGCCTTGAGTAAAGTGAAATTATTAGTGGTCCCCGTGGTTCACCACGGTGCCATTGTACCCAAGTAAAAAGTGTCTATTCAAGCGCCAAGGTCCAGGGGTGGCCTGGTCAGGAAGCATATGCATAAGGAAGCCAAGAGGTGGCGCAGGGGAGGGAGGGGTGGGTGTGTGCGGAAACAGCCTTCAGTAAATGAGTCACGTTACGTTAGATGAATAACAGGAAGTTGGGCATTGGCGTGAAGCGACTGCTGCTGACCCTGCCCCTTTATCCTCTCCCACAGGCCCTGCCCCCTCACGCACACCCCCCTCTCATTGGCCGAGGTCCCTGGCTTTGGAACAGTGCTGATTGTTTCAGCGATAGCTGAGCAGTACACTGCTATCGAATCCTCTGACACCCCTTACACGTGCATGTTGTTCTTCACAGTAACAGTCCCACCTCAGGGAGGCAGCTTGGGGTGTCCAGTCAGCAGCCTTCTGACTGATGATTTAAGGAGCTGCTGCCCTGCAGGGACTTTGATACAGTGCAGCTGTATGCATTTTAACTTTGGCACCGGAGCCGCCTGTGATTGTGTGTGTGTATGTTTCTGTGTGTGTGGAGGTCTTTGTGGGTTTACGCCCAGCCTTTTCCCTGAGACGCTGAGCAGGGTGGGAGGTGGCTGCATACACAGCTGGTTCTGTGTGTCGCCGGTGACCTGTCCTGTCTTTCCATAAGCGCACGCAGTCGGGGTTAGTATGAGCAGAATGGGATTCAGTCAGTCTGCGTCTCCCTCACGCTCTGCTTTAAGACTGAACCATGTCTGCCGAAGCAGGGAATTTGGGGGGTGGGGGCTGTAAGCATGCTTTGTGGTCTGCGGGGGGTCTTGTGGGGCCGCATCCTGCTTTTAGCCTAGTTTTCTGGCTTCCACATCACTGGAGCCGCAGAAATGTAGCAGGAGAGGCTCCTCAGTTGGGAATCATTCCTGGGAACATGGTGTCTGCACGGATGGTGAAGTGAACGTGTCATCGAGACAGCGTGACTGAAAATTTGGGGGAAAATGTGAAGCCCCTTCAGTTTAATTTTTATTGATTTATTTCTTTAGAAACATCACCGGGTTGAGGGGAGGTCGTCCCTGTCAGCCTGTGCCGCACGACAGTGTTTTTCCAATGTTCCTTCGTCCTTTAAGAGTTCTAAAAGCATCATTGTCATTGCTCCGTCATCCCTTGATCCATAATACTTTTGCATTGTTCTATCGTCTCTTTAGATTTACGCTAAAATGTAAACCTCTAGGCCAAGATTTTGTTTCAACCAACCAGTTGAGCACAGAGTCACGGTCACAGGGTGCCCAGCTGACCCTTTGGCACATGTGATTTTCTGCATGTGTCTCCCTGTGTGTGCTTTATTTTCAAAGAGGCCGGACTGTGTGGCTTGCGTGTCACGTACATGTGGTTTGCGTGTTACATGGGTGTCTTTAGCACGGCCCCCTTCCCTCTGTCCCCTGTCTGGCTGATTTTCGGGCCTGGATTGGAGGGGTACTCTTATTGAGGGTCCGGGTGACGTAAACAGGAGAGGAAACTCTTTGCACCCCCCGCAGGAGTATTTTTAACTGCTCCAGCGTATCTGGCTCCTCCCCGTGCTCCAGCGTATCTGGCTCCTCCCCGTGCTCCAGCGTATCTGGCTCCTCCCCGTGCTCCAGCGTATCTGGCTCCTC
>JAODKL010000040.1:956383-970071 GCA_026780765.1 Petrocephalus schoutedeni
AACGGCAATTCAGTTATTTTGTCTCTGCGCATGCCTGAGGAATCGTCAGTAAGGCTGCTGCACTTATCAGAGACAGTGGTTACGTAGCCTATGCTCAGCGCTTATCAGAGACAGTGGTTACGTAGCCTATGCTCAGCGCTTATCAGAGACAGTGGTTACGTAGCCTATGCTCAGCGCTTATCAGAGACAGTGGTTACGTAGCCTTCAGACGGTTCAGTCAGCCAAAATGGCCAACAACACCTAGAGCCTTCAGGAACTCAGGATGAATCTCATCCATCCCCAGAGCCTTCAGGAACTCAGGATGAATCTCGTCCACCACCAGAACCTTCGGGAGCTCAGGGCAAATATCATCTACCCCCACAGCCTTCAGGAATTCAGGGAACAACCCCTTCCACCCCCAGCACCCCCTTCTTACCAGTGACCACCAACTCTGTTTCTTCCATGGAAGGCATGCCAGCAGGATTCAGGTGGTTCTCGAATTGCTCCTTCCATTGATCAACTATATCCCCACTCGAGGTCAACGACACTCCATCTCATTCCGCTTGGCCAGCCTATACCTATCAGCTGCCTCCAGAGTCCCACAAGCTAACTAAGCTCAGAAGGCCTCCTTCTGACTGGAGTCTACCTTTACCTCTGGCGTCCACCACCAGAGGTTGCTGCCACAACAGGTACCATGTTGGACCAAGTAGGGACCTATTTGCCCTGGGAGACCGTACCAGAGGCAGTTTCCCCTGACAACATAGCTCCTCAGATCACTGGGACACACAAACCCCTCCACCACGATAAGGTGGCATTTCATGGCAGGGAAAACTGCTCCAACTTACTGTACAATACCAAAAATCCTCTCTCCTGTTTACCTATATCTGCTGTTTTTTGACGATTGCCTTTTTAAGGCAAAGTTCTGTTCTGCCGATCTAGGTTGCGTCTGTTCTGTTGAAAAAGGTCTGTGCTGCAACAAAACGGGAAGTTTCTTGATTTTACAATGAAGATCTCACTGTCACGATGAAAGCTTTGTCTCTGAGAATGCAGCAGCGACCTCAGCCTGCATGGTGTACAGTCTGCCAGCTAGTTGCTAGCTAGTTGCTGGAAGGTCATCATAGTGGTCTTGGGCGAGAGCCTGTGGCAAGCAGAGTTTACATAATCGTGGTCCTGGAAGGAGGGGTGCCACATTCTGTGATGGATATCAGCTTCCTACTCCCCCCCCCCCCCCCCCCCCCCCCTTCTCCGGGAGGCATCTGTTGAGCTGCCAACGGGGGAACTGCACCTTGGGATAACCCCTCCCCAGTGAACATGCAGGGTTGGGGGGCTGCCCTTCAGGTCACAGCAAAGTGTCTGACCTGTAACTGGCATACCACGCTTGTACAGGAATGGGTCATAAAATCTGCAGGTCATGGTGTCACATGGATTCCAGACTCCGGGGTGGTCTGAGATCACGGGTGGATCCAGAGAGTAAAAATCCTGACCGAGATTTTGTTTCAACCAGCCAATTGAGTACCCTGCAAATGTGACTGTGAATGTTACTGTTTATGCTCAACTGGTTAGCTGAAACAAAGTCTGGACTTTCACTCTCTGGAACTGAGCTACCCACCTCTGTGTGAGTGTTGACCTCCCCCCCCCCACCCAGGAAGCCCAGCCAATTGCAGAAATGACTGGTGCTTTTCTGGGTCTGCTGCAGACAGCCTTTCTCGAATTGCCAGACGCGAGCTATCATGTCACTCTGTCATCCATAACCTTCCACCTTACTCGCCCCCATGACTCCATGCCCAGTCTCCACTGCCGCCTGCCACCACGTCCACGAAATGGAACGACTGTCTCCAAAGTCACTCTGACCGGAACGATTTCTTGTGTCTTGAGACTGAGACTTTTCTGTAGAGGAGAACACAGACATCTGTGTGTCCCCGGCTGGGACGCTAGTAAGACAGCCAGTGACACTTTTCTGGGAAGTTAGCTTCCTGTTAAGGTGTTTGTAATACAGGAAATAACAGGAAATTTGAGTCATGATGATCGATTCAAGACTTTTTGTGCTGGGTGGTATAATAATATGATGCTCCCCTGAGTGTGTGGGGTGTGGTCTGGCAGATCACATTTACATTATTTATTTAGCAGACTTTTGTCTGGAACGAGGTACAATGGTACGATGCAGATAATATATTACAAGCACAGAGCTGTCCAGGAGCTAACTAGGCATATGTGCAGCTAGGCTGTACTTCCAATGAGTGACCTGTAAGAAGTGCAGGTTAGCATTAGCAGGAGCTATTAGAAACATAGCAGGAAGCTAATGCGGGAGCTATTTAAATCAAAAGACAATGTGCAACATTAAGTGCATTCGGGTGCAAAAGAGAGAAGCTGAGGGATCAGACAGCACGAGTGAGGTGTCGGCCAGCACGGGGGTCTGGGACTGGTGTGTCTAGAGTGTTTCTTGTTCAGATCCTGGGTCAGTATATTTGCTGCACAGGCCCCTGGTCCCGCCAGGGTGCCCACACAGGGGACATGTTTAACTAGACTGCCCTGGTCAGGTGCAAGTTAATTTTAGACAGTAGTTGATATTCCAGGATGGGTGTTGGAGTGGCCCTGTGCGGTGTCACGCCCGTAAATAGGCGGGGGGGGGGGGGGGGTCCAGACACATGTGTTAGAAGCCGGGAGCAAAGTCATCCGGCGCCATCATGTACTGGCGACAGGGCATGGGTTCGCCTGCTGGGTCTGCCCATAGGATCGTTTGGCTTGTTCCTCTTGCTGGCTTTCCTTTCCTTTCCCTGGTCGCCTCTGGGCTTTTGAGCCATCCCTCTAGATGCTGCCCAGCCCATCCCGGTTTTACCCAGCCCTTGTAATTCCGTCTCTGGGGGGGCTATGATCCGGCCGCTGGGCCCATTATCCGACTGCGACAGTAGTTGGACACAGATGGCAAGCAGATGTGTGCGAGGTGGGCCTTGGACGCCATGAGATGTGGGCTCTTGGTGGGCGGGCCATGGCAGGCCGTTATGGCTGTGAGGTGGGCGGGCCTTGGTGGGCTATGTGGTGTGCTGACCTTGGCTGGCCATGAAATGGGTGGGACGTGAGGTGAGTGGATCTTCACTGGCCATGAAGTAGGCGGACCTTGCCGGGCCGTGAGGTGGGCAGACCTTGGCTGGCCATGACGTGGGCAGATCTTGGCAGGCCGTGAGGACCATGAGGTGGGCTGGCCAAGAGGCGGGTGGGCCTTGGCTGTCCGTGAAGTGGGCAGACCTTGGTGGGCCATGCGGTGAGCTGGCCTTAGCTGATCATGAAGTGGGTGGGCATTGGTGGGCCGTGAGGTGGGTGGGCCTTAGCTGATCATGAAGTGGGTGGGCATTGGTGGGCCGTGAGGTGGGTGGGCCTTAGCTGGCCATGAAGTGGGTGGGCATCGGTGGGACGTAAAGTGGTGGGCAAAGAGATGAGTGGAACTTCGCTGGCAGTGAGGTGGGCGGGTCTTGGCTGGCCGTGAGGTGGGCGGGCCTTGGCTGGCCGTGAGGTGGGCGGGCCTTGGCCGGCCCTGACGTGGGCGGACCTTTACTGGCCGTGAGGTGGGCGGGCCTTTGCTGGCCGTGAGGTGAGCGGGCCTTGGCGTTTCCTCTACGGGGGCCGATTGGGTCTCTGTGAACCCGGGTCGCATTTCAGGTGCCTGGGATGAGGGATCATAGAGGGCCTCAGCTTCAGAAGCAGCTGTTTCAGGGCCCTTTAAGAGCAGGTGATCAGTACGGCGGCCTCGGTGAGAGAGCCCCCCCGCCCCCCAGGCCAGCGACTGTAAAGTGAGACACCGCCTAGGGAGAGAGGCGAGGGGCAGGAGCAGATAAGCAGACTCTCTGTCCCTTCCCCCATGCTTCCTGGGAAGCCACAGCCACCCTCTCCTAAAACCTTGTCTCCGTCTCCCTGGCGCTGGACGCTCTGCTGACGGACGTGAGTACTGCCTCCGCCGGTGCTTGAGTGGGGGGGTAGGGGGGCAGGCGGTGCCGACCCGCTGATTTTGGCTCTTGTTCGATTGCTGTCCATTCCCTCATTTCTGATGGGATCTCTGGTTATTCCCAGGGATGGGAGGGTATTTCCCAGCTTCGTCTCAGCACACAGCACTCGCCTCCTGGCAGTTCTCCCTTACTTTCTTTTGGAAGGCTGTAGTTCAGATAATGGAGCTGATTATTCCCCGGGGCTGGCAGGCTCAGGGCCCGTCAGGAAGGTACACCTGGAGGCTTTATTCTTTCTTGGCTCCGTGGTTCTGACTCGGTGATCTTGTCGCGTGCCGCCCTCAGCCGCGGGACCTCATTGGCTGCTGTTAAGTGGGGCTAACCAGCCCTGGCAGTGAGTCACCCCCCTCCCCCCCACCCCCCCAACCTTATGAGTGTGATTGTTTGCCAGGTCTGGCTGTGCAGTGCTACCTGTCGAGCTTATGATGTAGGGACCTTAAAACGCCCGAAAGGAAACATGCTGTGTGGTTAGAGATAAACCCCCCCACCTCCGCGCAGACAAACGCATGCACGTACAGTGTGTGTGTGTGTGTGTGTGTGTGTGTGTGTGTGTCCGTCCTATGCGATGGTCGCTGTAGTGCTGGCCCAGTGGGCTCCAGGGATGTTGAGGCCTTGTTTGGTGTGAGGGGGGAACAGCAGCTGCTTGGAATGAGAGTGTGACTCACAGAGCCAAGGAGCGTCTGCCAAGGGACATGCGCGCGCGCGCACACACACACACACACACAGTCCATGTATTCCTATCATTATGGGGACACTATTCATTCCTATGGGCATAACCTTGATCCCAACTATGACACCCTAAACCCCTACCCAACCCTAACCTTGACCATTAGTAACCAAACAAAATATGAGACTTTTGGCATTTTTAGTTTTTTGATTGCAGAAACAGATTTTTATAGAATTGAGGTTATCGTTGTTGGGACTGAAAAAATGTCCCCACAAGGTAAAAAGTAGCAGGTTTGTATCACATTGTGGGGACATTGGGTCCCCACACTGTAATAATTACGAAGCTGCACATACAGACACACACATGCTGTATCTACCCCTCACTCACATGCAGCACAAAATTAGCCTTTTGTCGGCAATCCTGTTTTCATTTTGATACCTTTCTTTGTAGCGCCCTTCCTGGAATAGGGAACTCGTCTGTCTGCAGGCTGCTGCTGTTTCATACTGCAGGCAGCAGAAGTAGCTGTGTTTACATGCCATGCAGCATGAGACATTTGGCTCTCTGCTAAAACGCTCATGTCGCCGGAGCTCGGCTCTAGTGTTTTCTCAGAGTACTCAGGGTTCCCCGGCAGACCCAGAGCCACACCATCTGCGATGTATGTGTATCAAAGCAACCTTTTGATGCAACCTACAGACCCCACCAAGAGCAGCATTGGGATACTTTTTGCAAATCGGGATGGACTGTGTATCTCAGTGACTGATGCTGTAGTCTGGTGTCGGAGTTAGGATTGGGCCACTGAGCAGTCGTTCAGTGTGTGCTTGTCTCCTGCCCCCCTAGACGCCCTGCTGGCGGACCTGGAGTCCACCACGTCTCACATCTCCAAGCGGCCCGCGTTGCTGGCTGAGGAAACGCCGTACTCCTTCCTCTCACAAGGCCAGCTGGAGCCGGTGGACGCTGCCCCAGCCCCCGTGCCTCCACTGCCCTCCACCGCTGCCTTGAACGGTGCCTCGCTGGAGCCCCTCGACTCGCAACACTCCCCCCAGCAGGTGGGTCAAAAGTGTGTCAGTCAGAGTCCTGAAGATGGTCGTTCATATGTGAAATATTAAATATTTGCATGTGTGTGAATGAGGTGGATGTCATGAAGTTAGTGCCATGTGTGAATGAGGTGAATATTAAGACATTAGCACTTTGTGATAATGTGGTAAGCAGCTAATATAGCGTGATTGGGTTTGTTGGTGATTGTGTTTCATAATGTGCTCCTCATGCTCTGGGTCAGCCCTCTGCTTCAGCCCAGAAAAGGTCCCAGGACAGTAGCAGTAGCAGCTCACCTCCCTGTCATACTGAAGAGGATCACGTCTACAGGTGTGTATTTGCAGTCCAACTTCCAGCAAACTGTGTCTTTGAACATTTTGTCTGAGTGTGTGTGGGGCTGTTGGTGTGTGTATGAATGTGTATATGCATGTGTAGGTATGACTGTGTTTGTGTGCTCCCTCTCTGTGTTTGTGTGACTGTCTGTCTCCTTGCATTTCCTTCTGTGTGTTTGTGTGACTGTCTGTCTGTCTCCTTGCATTTCCCTCTGTGTGTTTGTGTGACTGTCTGTCTGTTTCCTTGCATTTCCTTCTGTGTGTTTGTGTGACTGTCTGTCTGTCTCATTGCATTTCCTTCTGTGTGTTTGTGTGACTGTCTGTCTCCTTGCATTTCCCTCTGTGTGTTTGTGTGACTGTCTGTCTGTTTCCTTGCATTTCCTTCTGTGTGTCTGTGTGACTGTCTGTCTGTCTCCTTGCATTTCCTTCTGTGTGTTTGTGTGACTGTCTGTCTCCTTGCATTTCCCTCTCTGTGTTTGTGTGACTGTCTGTCTGTCTCCTTGCATTTCCCTCTCTGTGTTTGTGTGACTGTCTGTCTGTCTCCTTGCATTTCCTTCTGTGTGTCTGTGTGACTGTCTGTCTGTCTCCTTGCATTTCCTTCTGTGTGTCTGTGTGACTGTCTGTCTCCTTGCATTTCCCTCTCTGTGTTTGTGTGACTGTCTGTCTGTCTCCTTGCATTTTCCTTTGTGTGTTTGTGTGACTGTCTGTCTGTCTCCTTGCATTTCCTTCTGTGTGTTTGTGTGACTGTCTGTCTCCTTCCTGTTCCCTTCTTTCTCCACCTTCAGCTTTCCCAACAAGCAGAAGAGTCACGAGGCCCCATCAGCCATGAGCTCCATTGCTGGCAGCAACCTGACAGAGCTGGACCGGCTGCTGCTGGAGCTGAATGCCGTGCAGCAGAGCACGCCCTGCTTCCCCACCACGGGTAATGGCTGTGGGTGCGAGGGGCCTGGAGACGGTGACCGTGATGCTGTGTTTCCATGTCGTCATAGTAACACTGCCATTGCCTTCAGTGCGATTGTTAATGATTAAAAAAAGCATATTTAATGTGATTATATCATTGAAATGACTGATTTAAAATGCGAAGTTTTTTTGTCTTTTGCCCATCACATTCAATTTGAGTTTTTACGTAAGTAATATCAATAATGGTAAAGAATATATTTGTGTGAATACATGCACTTTTGAATGAAGTGATTTTACAGAACTCAGGTAATACTATGACCTACATATATCCTAATGTCTCTATGGCCTCTCCCCTTAGAAGAGGCCCCGCCCCCATTGCCGTCCATCAGCACCACCTACTACATTCAGGAGAATGGAGGCCCGCCCCCTGTCAAGTCAGTCCCGCCAACCACAGAGAAGCCCAGGCGCAATGGAACCCGCAGTGTCGAGGAAGTGCGGCCCAGCGTGGAGAGCCTCCTGGATGAGCTGGAGAGCTCTGTGCCCAGTCCCATGTAAGCGCTGTGACCTTTAACCCTCAACCAGCATGCCCTGCAGGCCAACTAAGGAGTGTTTGGCTATGAGTCAGAAGCCACACTCGCTTAAATATGGGATAAGTTTGGCGCAAAACAGGTAATTTGATAGCATGATCACTGGAACTATTTTAGACAATGAGTCTGTGGGGACACCTGTCAGTGCTGAAGAGCCGAAGTCGCATGACGTGGGTGTTCGTGGTCAGCTGAGTGATTTGCAGGGTTTCTGATGTTCTCCAGGCCACACTCCAGACCCGGAACCCTGGAGGCCCGGAGCGAGTCGTCTGATGGCGGCCCAGAGACCCCCGCCCAGCAGCAGGCCCGCATCGCTGCCTCTTCCGCCACACGGGAACTAGATGAGCTCATGGCCTGCCTGTCTGACTTCAAGGTGCCGAGTGGCGTGTGTGTGAGTGGGGAACCGGAGCGTGGGGGTTGTGTGTTTGTGTGCATGTCTCCCATGGACTGTTGGTATGTTCGGTATGTAACTCAGTCTGTGCCTGCCGAGGGGGAGAAAATGGAGGTGATACCTGTAGCTTCATTTCCACCTGGAAACTGCGTACCTCTGTGTGGGCTGAGGGTTACCTGGTGTGTGTGTGTTTGGGTGTGTGTTAGCATTAATCTGAGGTTTGGCTTGTTTCTGGTACCACTGGTACTGGCAATTTATTGGTGGCTGCATGTTAAGGGAGGTTTAGGTCAGAAGGCTCCAAAAAGCCTTGGCACCACAACATCTGGCAAGTCAGGGAAGGCCGGCGGCTGGCCTCTGTTAGTGCTGCAGGTGGCTGTGGGATCGAAGGCGGTTTTTATCTGTATTCCCTGAGAAGCCTGACAGGACGTGCTCTCATGTGACCTGAGCGGAAACACGACCCGTGATTTGTCAGGCTTTCGAGGTGACATCGTCTCCCCATCCAGCTTTGGGTTTGGCCACCTTCCTTATTAGGTTATTTTTTCAGATTTGTTCTGTGGTTTCCTGGAGAGGTAACTGAGCCATGTTTGATGTCTGTAACGTTTATTAAATAACACTCTACTTACCCTTTCTTTTCAAGCAAGCTAGAAGTATCCACCCGCTAATAATTTAGAGTATTTGAATTAGAAGGCCAAACAAGGCTTTGTAATTAAATAAGCCCCCAGCCCCTCCTCACCATGACATAC
Organism: Petrocephalus schoutedeni; assembly: GCA_026780765.1. Classification (NCBI taxonomy): domain Eukaryota; kingdom Metazoa; phylum Chordata; class Actinopteri; order Osteoglossiformes; family Mormyridae; genus Petrocephalus; species Petrocephalus schoutedeni. The sequence continues at coordinate 965,007 of JAODKL010000040.1, forward strand.
GTGCAACATCTAACTGTCAATAAATGATGTGTACAGGCTGATTTTAGGACTGGTGGGTACATTATTTTTGGAATATAATTCCCTTCAGTTCCACTTTAGTTGCTTTAGAGAAAAGTGTAAGTTTGATGCTCTTTACTTTGTGGTTAATCTGTTATTTGGACTGTGAGCTGCCATTGTCCTTCTTTTACTTGTGGAAGTGGTAAATCTTCCATTGATGAAGCTTTGGCCTGGACTGACTTCTGATGTTAACTTCTCACATCTGATGCATTTGGTGCAAGCAGGGGAAACATCCTTTTTCTTTTCCTTTCTTGTTTGGTTTATTTTCTCCTGTTTCTGTCCCCATGCTTCCTTTTTAATCTCTTCTTCTCTTCTCCTTTCCCTCCATTTTTCTGTTTCTCTTCCCTTTGCTCCTTCCTGCTCATCCTTCAGCCCGCTTCCCTGGGGTCTCTTGGCTCAGATTCCCTGCCCGAACAGGCCTTTACCCCACTTAGTGCCCTTTCTGCCCCCTCGTCCACCAGCCCAGGCCGTCAGCCTGCCAGCAAGTCCCCCCTCCCTCTCCGCCCAGGGTCCCTGGAACTCTTGCACATTGAAGAGGAGGGGGCGCTGGATGTGGCAGGCCCGGCTCTGGCCCCTGCGTCGGCCCCCTCTCGGACTGCTTTGCTCTCCCACATCCCCATGGGTGAAGAGCCTGAGGGCGATGCCATCATTGATGTCTCGGCCTCCATGCTGCACTCCCGTCTGAAGTCCCTGGTGGTTCTTTCAGACACCACGGCCCCTGCTCCCGCTGTCATAGGTCCACGTAGCTTGGGTCTCTCTAAAAGCCCCGTTGACTCCACAACTCCCTCTGTTAACAAAGCCCTTAGGGCCGCAGTCTCTCCGGCTGCTTCGGGCCCCATTTCCCAGGTTGAATCCTCTATAAAGATCTCATTTTCTCCTGCGTTGTCCTCCCCCCCACCAGCCGTCCCTGCAGCTCCCACCGCTGCTTCTCCATCCAAACTCCCCGCCTCGCTTCCTGACGCTTCTCCAAAGTCTCCAGTCCCAGCGGGCTCCTCGAGCGCCACATCCCGCACTCCGCCCCCTGTCCCCACTTTTAAGTCTGAGCCGTCACCTGCCACCGGTGTCGTCGACCCGCTGACAGTTGGGAAGCAGCCGGCTTTGACGCTCGCTCAGGAAACGCAACCTACTGGCCAAGAACCCTGGTTGGATGAGGCCCTAGATAAGCTGCTGGCTGTGAGCTTCCCGGCCTCGGAAATCCCGGCGGAGGCCTCCGCGTCGGAGGTACTGCAGGAGATCCGTGAAGCACCCATGCTAGCTATGGACCGGAGGGATGTACTCCCTGATATGTACACTGGGGCGGAGAGGCTGGAAGCTACAGAGTATGGGAGAGAGCTGCTGGACTGGGTGGACCTGGAGCTAAGAGCGTCTAGTGACGATATGGACGGGTTGGAGACCAGCTGGCTGGACACCTCCCCGGCGTCTACGCCCTGCCCGCCCTGCACGCCGGATGACCAGCTTGAGCTTCCCCTGCTGCAGCCAACAGCCATGGAGAGGGTCTCCGCTTCTGGCCACGTACGGTGCCACCCAGATGCCTGTTTCGTGCCTGTCGTCTGACATGAACTCACAGCCGCTTGCGTGGTGAGGCTACGTTTGCCATAATATAATAATAACACATCGGGTCAGGTCCTCTCCGGAATTATCCCGGTCACTTGGATCCACTTTCCTAAGTATGACATGTCTGTCCCAGCAAATGCCATAGTCTATATTTGCATGTGGATAATATCCTGCCAGATAGGAAGCATGCCCTGCATTGTCATCCGGCACCTCCCCCGCCCACCCCCCACACTCTGTCCACACATGGCATACGTGTCATTGTTGGCTTACTTGAGCTGGGAAGTCTAATTCTGTGTAGTCTGGGGTCTCTTTCACTGTCATGTGCATTCACAGTGTAGAGCATGTGCTGGCAATAGGATCCCCGCTACTGCTATGCTCAGAGGTATCATTGGTCTTTTATGGTGACATCATCCCCACATGGTGTCTGGAGCCAGTAATAGGTTAATCCCCAGAGGCGGTCTCCGCTGAGTTCAGGGTGTCACACACCATGTTCGTCCTATTCTGCTAAGTGCATAGCGCTGCTCATCTCCATTGATTTGAGGCAGAATATCTCCTTTTAGTACATGGCTAATGTTGGTTCAGCATGGGTTCCAGATGGTGGGACTACCGCATGATTTTGGATGACCGGCACTTTTTTTCCTGCCCCCGCTAACTTGTCAGGCTTGAGTTACCGGAAATTTCAGCCACATCCCTCTATGCTCTGGGGGGGGGGGGGTCTGAAGTTCCAGCACATGAGTGCTGCATGGTTGCCGTGTAGGACACACCTTAGGCTGCCCTCCACTACTTGCTAACTGTGTCGGTGTGCTGTTATGCCAAGTGCAAGAGAGTGATTTGGAAAGGAGTCTGTTTGACACAAGCACCTGATGGGACTTTGACGACCTCAACCCCGACGTCCCCTAGATCAAGTCTGTGATCCGCCGCACCAAGGAGACTCCCAACGTGCACCCCATGTACCGCGAGGGCCACCCTCGACGCAAGATGGGTCCCATTATCTTCCACAAGAGCAGCTCCCAGGACAAGCTGATCGAGGAGCTCCAGGGAAAGCTTGGAATTGGGCGCAAGATGCATCGACCAAGGCGTCAGGACGACTGGCTCACGGAGGGCATTGTTGTCATGTCCAGACCTCACCGCACGCGTGACGATAGCTCAAGCACCGAGGTGGATAAGGTAGCGGCCACTGTAGCACTAACTAGTGCAGGTGTGGTCATGGTTAGCCTATGGTGCTAAGGATACTGTTGGCCAGATTCTGGTAGCCATCAATGTTCTTAGCCTTTCTGCTATCTTCCATCTCATTTCTGTTATCTTTACTCTTCTTCATGTGATCTTTCTGTCGTTTTCTCCAGATCATTATCCCACCAGAATCTCCTGTCCCACAGAGGAAAGTCCTCCCCCCTCCACCATCCCCACCACCCCCTGTACACCAACCTCCACCTATCGTGGAGCCAAAAAGGCCTCCTCCTGTGAAACAGGCTCAGCCTCCTATCCCTCCACCTCCTCCTCCTCCCCCATCATCACTTCCTCAGCCTCCTCCACCAACCACTTCCCCTCCTAAACCTCTCCCACCCCAGCCACCAGCACCAGTTTTACCCCAGAAGCCCCCCAATCCTTCCAGCCCACCCAGTCCCCCAAAACAGCCACAACCACCTCCTTATGTCCCTAAACCGGCAGAGCCCCCAATCCCTGTCTCCACAGCTCAGCCTCTTCATCACCCATTGGTTCAACCTACTCCTGCTGCTCCCAAGGTCCTGGTGTCCACTGGGGTCCAGACCGAGGAGGACGCTCTCTTTCCTCCAATGCAGGCATGAGACTCTGCCTTCCTCTGTCCTGTGTCATGTTGGGCTACACATCTGAGTGTCAGCCAACAAGTGCTGACAAGGATGTTTAGACTTTTGATCACTGGCGATGCTCATTTTCTGTGGGGAGCCCTCTACTGGTTATATAACATGTATCCTGTAAAAAGACATTTAGAAGTCTGTGTGAGAAACCACATTTTGCTATAAAAGCAAGAGGAAATGCAGCAGGTCAGCAGCTGAACTGAACTTTACTCCTGTCATTTAAGCTGGAAATGGCATATGATTCGTTGTGGCCATGTGAGTCTGTGCAGTCACTAGGAAGGAGTGTGGAAGTGAGACAAAGCTGGGGGTTTATTTTTAGGGGAATGGAACCCAGTGTGGACACATGAGTCAGGCAGGGGGGCTGGGGGGGCGTGGTGCGGGGGCATCTGTGACAAGGTTATAATAGTTTTGCATTTTTCATTAGTTTTTATCTTTTATTGCATTTTCACTTCTTGTTTTCAATCTGTCTAGTTTTTTGTTGCTAGTTTAGTTTCGTTTAGTTTTTTTGAAAATGCTTATTTATGTTTAGTTTGTTATCGGTCTTAGTGTTAGTTTTTGTTTTTTGTAATGTTCTTGGTCCTCACTACTTCAGACTTCATTTTATAAAAATCTGTGAATGCAATCAAAAAAGTAAAAATGCCAAAGGTCTTGTATTTTGTTTGGTTACTTATGGTTACGGATAGGGCTGGGTAGGGGTTAAGGTTGTCGTAATTGGGATTAGGGTTTTCCCATTGAACTGAATGGACGGTCCTCACTAAGACAGGAATACAAATGCCTATGTATGTGTGTGTGTGTGTATATATGAGAGCGAGAGAGGCAAGTGAACAAGTCTGTTGTTCCACCGCGTCAGGTACTGTACTTCTGATACTTCGAAAAAGTACCAAAAGTAGGGTACTTCAAGGTGTTGGTTTTCCACTGGTGTAAAAACTGGTTCCAGTCCTGAATTTCTTATCATGCCATCCTGCTCTTGTTGTATCTATTCTTCCGACCAGATGGCAATTTCTTTTTTTTTTTTTACTTAATTTATTTTCTTGTCAGTTCATAATTTTTTCCAAGACTGTTTTATTGTGTTTAAAGGCAGGCTATTTGCATAAGCAATTATCAAAGAAGGCGTTTCAAATCCCACACCATATTATCGAAGTACCAAATAGTAGTAGCATGGAAGTACTGTCGCTTGCACGCGTAAAACTGGAACATGAAAGAAATCATCCACCTAGAGTTATGTATAAAATAAATTGACAGAAATGTGTTAGTTTGGTCTGTAAACATACAATACAGTTTTAGTCAATCATTTTTTCATGAAGCCTTGATTTATTTTATTTGTTAGCTAAAATGTTTTCACACATGTAGTTTTCTTTGTTTCATTATCTTTTCATAAACTACAGCAACCCTGGTCTCTGAGGTGGCAGACCTTCGGTACAGTGCTCAGCTGTGCTCAGCTCTGTTTTCTATTGATTACTTTCTTCCTCTTATTATTTTTATTATCATTACTGTTGTTAAATAGCATTTCATTTCACCGTCAAGTTGATTTCCATGCATCACCATGAAATAAGTGGACTGTAGCTGCACTGCTGGGGGGGAGGCTAGGGGCTCTGGGGGGGGGGGTTGTTAGCCCATGG
>JAODKL010000040.1:1001180-1020021 GCA_026780765.1 Petrocephalus schoutedeni
TCTATCACAGGGCAGGGGTACAGCCTGGACAAGGTGCCAGTCCATCACAGGGCACAGGGCAGGGGTGCAGCCTGGACAGGATGGCAGTCCATCACAGGGGGCACGGGGCAGGGGTACAGCCTGCACAGGATGCCAGTCCACGTGGGGCACGGGGCAGGGGTACAGCCTGCACAGGATGCCAGTCCATCACGTGGGGCACGGGGCAGGGGTACAGCCTGCACAGGATGCCAGTCCATCACAGGGGGCACGGGGCAGGGGTACAGCCTGCACAGGATGCCAGTCCATCACAGGGGGCACGGGGTACAGCCTGGCAGTAATGGGAGTTTGATGGATATCGCCGTTTTTCTGCATTTCCTTGTTTCTCTGTTCAAACGGCAGTTCTTCTGCCATTTTTAAGGCACTCTGAAAGTGTTAGCATGCCTGCCTTTTGGAGAGAGGTGCAGTGCCCCCTGCTGGCCTCCCAGCCCTGTGTCCCCAGGCTGCTCAGCATCAACCCCTTTCTGTAATTCCGCCCCCCCAGGCGCTGGCAGACGAGAATGAGTATGTGCGGGACACGGCGCTGCGGGCGGGCCAGCGCATCATCAGCATGTACGCGGAGACGGCCATCGCACTGCTGCTGCCCCAGCTCGAGCAGGGGCTCTTTGACGACCTGTGGAGGATCCGGTAGGTTGGTGGCTGCATGCGACGCCCACATGTCTCGCGGCACACGCGTGAGAGGCTGCCTGGCTGACCACATCCCCTGGCACCTTGGCAGATTCAGCTCCGTACAGCTGCTGGGAGACCTGCTCTTCCACATCTCCGGGGTGACGGGGAAGATGACCACCGAGACGGCGTCCGAGGATGACAACTTTGGCACGGCACAGTCCAACAAGGTGCGTGTGTGTGGGCATGGGGACGCAGACACACAGTCCATGTATTCCTATCATTATGGGGACACTCCATTCATTCCTATGGGCATAACCCTGATCCCAACTATGACACCCTTAACCCCTACCCAGCATTAACTTTAACCATAAGTAACCAGACAAAATATGAGACTTTTAGTTTTAGGTTGGGGGGAAAATTACAAGTATTCGCATTTCATACTGGTGGTTCGTAACCAGGTTGTAATTGGAGCTTTACAATGCAAATAGTGTCAGAAAAGGACTCTGTTGTGAGTATTCCCACAGTTCTTGCTGAACACTTCATATATTCATTTAGGCATGCTTGATGCAAGTGTTTCTAGGAGTCTGGTGGGAACATTGCTCCATGTGTTGAAGACGGCTTCACGAAGGGCACCCATGGTCCGGAACTGACGTCCGTTTTTGTGAACTTCCCTTGCCATCCATCCCCAAACGTTCTCAGTGAGATTTAGATCAGGGGAATGTGCAGGATGGTCCAAAAGAGCGACGTTATTCTCCTAGAATATTCTCCTTTATCAGGGGGACGTAGTGAACTGCAGCATTGTCCTGTTGAAAGACCCAGTCATGCAAAGGGGAAGTCTCATTAATATTCATGAACAAGCAGTACCTGATTGGCCAACCCTGCTCCTGGACAGGCGCAACCCTGCAGAGCTTAGGTGCAGCCCTAATTTAACACACCTGATACTGATAATCCGGCCCTTCAGAAGCATCTCAATTAGTCGGCTATGTTGAAGCAAAGCTGACTCTAATACTGGTAAAACCAGGTAGCACATGTCGATGGGAGCTGGTTTACTGGCAAGTCAGGTACCACTTCTGTCATGAATATTGATGAATTGACCAATCAGGTGGGTGCTTCTTATGAATATTAATAAGACTTCCCCTACCACCCTGCAAAAAGAGAATTCGCTTCCCGCACATACGAGGGCCCTCAGTCAAGACTGATGCCCGCTGCAACGTCTCCACATAACCAGTCGCCATTTGATGCCCCTGCACAACCTGCAGTGCCATTGTTCCATTGAAGCTCTAATTACAACCTGGTTATGAACCACCAGTGCGAAATGCAAATACCCGGTCAAGGTTTTTTAGAGGTATTCTGCAATTTCTCAGGGCATTTTTGCTCTTTGCCCTGTTCATTTCCAGTGTTGGTCTAACTGGAGGAATTGTGGTTTTATTTCGACCCTCCCTTCTCCCTGCGCGGTTGTCATGCTGTGATGTCACGTTGTTCACTAATTGCCCTTGATGCCGCAGGCCATCATTGGGGCCCTGGGAGCGGAGCGCAGGAACCGCGTCTTGTCGGGCCTGTACATGGGCCGCTCGGACACACAGCTGGTGGTGCGCCAGGCCTCCCTGCACGTCTGGAAGATCGTGGTGTCCAACACGCCCCGCACACTCCGCGAGATCCTGCCCACGCTCTTCTCCCTGCTCCTGGGCTTCCTGGCCTCCACCTGCCCTGACAAGCGCACGGTACGATGCCCCACAGTCGGTCGCCCCCGCCCCCCGTGGCCACAGCGGAATGACATGATCCAGACTAACTTCCCTGCTCCTCCAAAGCAATTATGTGAAATAGCCAGTAAGAAATGAGCAGCTGCTGCCTGAGCCAATCACGTAATGAGGCCTCACTCTCTACACTGACGCATATGCCGTTGCGGTGTGTGTGCCTGCATGTGTGTCACGCGCCCCCTGACCCCTCTTCCCCCCTGTGGGGTGCAGATCGCCGCACGCACACTGGGTGACCTGGTGCGCAAGCTGGGTGAGAAGATCCTTCCGGAAATCATCCCCATCCTGGAGGACGGTCTGCGCTCGGACAAGAGCGACGAGCGTCAGGGCGTGTGCATTGGCCTCAGCGAGATCATGAAGTCCACCAGCAAGGACGCGGTCAGTGCCGGGGCGGGGCGGGGGTGGGCACTGAGTCACAGCGAGCAGTCAGAGTCAGCACCCCGAGCCCACCACCGTGCCGAGCCGTGGCTGTGATGCCCCCTGCAGGTGCTGGTTTTCTCGGAGTCGCTGGTGCCCACAGTGCGCAGGGCGCTGTGCGACCCGCTGGAAGAGGTGCGGCAGGCCGCTGCCAGGACCTTCGAGCAGCTGCACTCCACCATTGGTCACCAGGCACTGGATGACATCCTGCCCACACTGCTGCGGCAGCTGGTGAGACGTGCGCATACAGGCATGCATGCACACACACGTGCACACACACACACACGTGCACACACAGCCCCCGGAGGGCACTTCTCTCATGCCACCATCTCTCCAGGAGGACCAGGAGACATCGGAGTTTGCACTGGATGGTCTGAAGCAGGTGATGGCTGTGAAGAGTCGCTCTGTGCTGCCATACTTGGTGCCTAAGGTGAGCCCCCCATGCCTGTGACCGCGTGTGTCTGACCTCCCCTCCGTGACCGCGTGTGTCTGACCTCCCCTCCGTGACCGCGTGTGTCTGACCTCCCCTCCGTGACCGCGTGTGTCTGACCTCCCGTCAATGACCGCGTGTGTCTGACCGCCCCTCCATGACCGTGTGTGTCTGATCCCCCTTTCTGCATGTGGCCTCCTTTCAATGGCCGCTCGAGTGACCTTCCCCCTGTGACATGCTCTCCCCGCAGCTGACGGCGCCCCCTGTGAACACGCGGGTCCTGGCCTTTCTTTCCGCCGTGGCGGGAGACGCACTGACGAGGCACCTGGGTGTCATCCTGCCCGCCCTCATGTCCTCCCTCAAGGACAAGCTGGGGACCGAGGAGGGCCAACAGGTGGGGGTCCTCAGTCTTCCTGCTCCTGATGGAGATGGGTCCTCCCCCTGCTCATCAGCAGGCGATTTGCCCGCTACATAGTGACCCGGCCAGTACGAACCAATTGGGTTCATGTGCATGTGCCTGCCCGCCCTCCCCACAGGAGCTGTGTTGCTGCCAGACGGTGATCCTGTCTGTGGAGGACGAGGCGGGACAGCGCATCATCATGGAGGACCTGCTGGAGGCGGCGCGGGGCCCTGACGCCGGCATGCGCCTGGCCTCTGTAACCATCCTCAACGCCTACTTCGCCCGCACACGTGCGGACCACAGCGCCCACACACGTGCCCTGCTGTCAGGCCTCATCCGCCTGCTGAATGACGCCAACCCCGATGTCCTCCACCAGAGCTGGGACACCATCAATTCCATCACCAAGGTGGGTGTGCCCGGGACCCACTGGATTCTCCGGTGCCATCGACTGTAAAATTTAGACATATCTGAGCGACGGACACAGGGCTGACCGTAAATTTGGACAAATGAACAAATGAAGCTGGCTGATTGTGACCTGACTGTCCCTGTGCACAGAAGCTGGACGCGGGCAGCCAGCTGGCCTTGATCGATGACCTTCACAGAGACATCCGCTCAGCTGGAGCTGATGCCAAGGGCCAGCACCTGCCGGGCTTCTGCCTGCCCAAGAAGGTGAGAATGCCCCCTGCCCCGCCCCGTCAGCTGTTCCGGGTCAGAATGTTACCCCCATCCCCTTCGGCTGTTTCGGGTCAGAACATCATGCCTTTTGCTCGCCTGTCAGGGCGTCACGTGCATCCTGCCTGTGCTGCGAGAGGGCGTGCTGACAGGCACCCCGGAGCAGAAAGAGGAGGCCGCTAAGGCGCTGGGCTGCGTCATCCGGCTGACCTCACCCGAGGCCCTGAAACCTTCTGTGGTGAACATCACCGGCCCACTCATCCGTATCCTGGGAGACCGCTTCTCTTGGACTGTAAAGACGGCCTTGCTGGAGACCCTTACCCTGCTGCTGGCGAAGGTGATGCCCGCTTCGTCTGTACGGCACGTTACTCTTCCTGGACCCATGCCCTGATCCCCTCCCTCCCTCTGTGCAGGTGGGCATTGCCCTGAAGCCCTTCCTGCCCCAGCTGCAGACCACCTTCCTGAAGGCACTGCAGGACTCAAGCCGTGCAGTACGCCTGCGAGCCGCTGAGGCCCTGGGCCAGCTTGTTTCCATCCACAGCAAGGTGGATCCCCTGTTCAGCGAGCAGCTCGCCGCCATCCGCAATGCCGAGGACTCGGGTGTCCGGTGGGTCACACCCCCACGAGGGGGCCGCGTTCTGCATTCACAGAAAGCGAACCTGCAGTAGATGTCTAGTTAATGGCAGCAGAGACCCAGTGCCTGTTTATATTAGCACCTCATTAGCATCATATCAGCAGGTGGTGAAGCTATTAATTCAGCTCATTACAAATCCGGCAATTTCAGCTCTGGGTTTACAGGGGAAGTGGAACAGCAAGCTGATCCCAAGCCACTCGCAGGAGTGACTCCTTATAATGACATCAGTGTCATCCCATGCTGCTGTCAGAGACACACGCAGTCAGCACATCATGTTAAATTGCCATTTTTAAACAGACTGACAGTTTAAGGCTTTGTACCGCTAATGTGTTAAAGCACTAGTATGTAATTGGTGCTGACATGTTTTCCCCTTCACTCACCAAATAGGGAAACCATGCTGCAGGCTCTGAGGTTTGTGATCCAGGGCGCAGGGTCGAAGGTCGACCCGGCCATCCGCAAGAACATCAGCACCACACTACTCAGCATGCTAGGACATGACGAGGTACGATGGTTGCTGCCAGCCTGCAGCGTGGCTACATCCCAAAACCCTTTTTTTTTTTTTTTTTGAAGGCTCCCTTGCTCTCTTAATCGATGACTCGCAGTCTAGTTGAAAGTTCATGAAGCTGAACGGACAAAAAGCAATACTGGGTCACACCTGCATTGGCGATGACTTACCATACTCTGTCTGTACGTATGAAGTCATCACTGAAGTCTTATGCCACGTCATGCATGGGTTTCTGCAAATTGTACTCTCAACTAAACTTCCACACGCCCCTTGCGAAGGGGTGATTTGAATGAAAATCGGCATTAGGTGACTCGTTCCCTAAGGTACTGGGACAGCATTTCAACATCTAAAATTTGGGAAAACTTCTGGGGTGAAGGAAAGATAGCGAGGGAGGGTGGCGCAGATAAGGGTTTTGGGATGTAGCCTGTTTGAGTGTGTGCGTGCAGATAAGGTCCTGATCGTGTGACCTGTCTTCACTGGTTCCATTGGCTGGTGTTCATTCTTTGTAAGTCTGAAGTGTGCTGATTCACTGGCCCTGGGCGTCTGCGTGTGATGGCAGGATGTGGCCAATCTAGGGGGGAGGGGGTTGGGGGGAGGGCGGGAGGTGGGTGGGGCCTGTCTGCTCATTGACTGAGGGCCACCATCTGTCCCCACAGGACGCCACGCGTATGTCGGCAGCCGGCTGCGTGGGCGAGCTCTGTGCCTTCCTGCCAGAGGAGGAGCTCAGGGGCATCCTGTCACAGCACGTCCTGGGTGAGTGAGTACAGACAGACAGACAGACACAAACACACACACTTTTATAACCACACAGGGGTGAACATACACTGACAGAACTGACCCCATGAGTGTGAATACGCATGTACTTTACACCCTGATAAATGTTTATTACCCCCCCCCCAGCGGACGTGTCCGGCGTGGACTGGATGGTGCGACACGGCCGCAGCATGGCCCTGGCCATCTGCATCAAAGCTGCCCCCCAGAGGCTCACGGCTGAGGAGTACGGCACCACTGTGCTGGCCGCCGTCTTGGCCAGTGCCACGGCAGACAGGGTGAGTGGGCGCTTCCTGTGACTTGCCAGTAGGAGGCACCACTGCCTGGCTCATAGTTTAGGTGGGGGGGCAGGGAGATATGTGCTCGTCACTACTAGTGCACCTGGATCCTATTTTTAGTTCTCTTCTGACACTTTCTCCTTTCCTATTCGCCCCCTGGTCAGATACCCATTGCCACTAGCGGCATCAGGGCCATGGGGTACCTGATGAGGCACCAGATGGTCAGTGAGGGAGGGGGCAGCGTCTCGTCCCGAATCATCACGCAGTTTGTGAAGGTGAGCACCTAGAAAGCGCTTCCTGGAGCAGGGAGGCCACGGCTTTGGCCCCGCAGCCGCCGATTTTGGCTCTTAATGGCTCCTGTGCGCCGTCCAGTGTCTGCAGAACCAATCGAGTGACGTGCGGCTGGTGACGGAGCGCGTGCTTTGGTGGGTGTGCCGCGAGCTCACCACGCCGGCCCTGGAGCCGGCCCTGCTCAAGCCGCTGCTCAAGAGCCTGCTGGATAACACCAAGGACAAGAACACGAGTGTGCGTGCCCAGAGCGAGCACACCATCGTCAGCCTGCTGCGGCTGCGGAACGGGGACGAGCTGCTGCAGGTCAGCGGGCCTACGCACGCACACACATGCGCACACACCCTTAGCCATAAGTGGCCAAACAAAGATAGCAAAAAGATAGCTATCTTAATTTTCGATTGCAGTCACTGATGTTTAGGAAATGGAGGTTTATATTGTGGGCACCTGAAGAATGTCCCCAGAAGCTAAAAAGTAACAATGTGGTAAATGCAAACCCACGCGCGCACACACGGCCGCCCCGATGACCCCGCCCCCCTCTTCCTTCAGAGTGTCAGCGCCATCCTGGACTCCGCCAGCAACGAGCTTCTGGCCGAGTGCGGCCGCCGCTCCCTGAAGAAGATCGCCAGCATGCCGGACTCCAACGAGGAGATCGACGACACCATCCTCACATGACGCGGCAGCTGGGCCTCACCGCTGCCACCGCCGCGCCCACACACACATGCTTATGTAAAGACACACACATACACACGTGTCCTTCGCACCACATACTGATGCCTCGTGAGCTATGGCCGCGCTCTGCACACAGGAAGAGGTGAGGAGGGAGGCACAGATGTTATCTTAATTCTGCGTCTTTTTTTTTTTTTTTTAAATCGCCTTTCTGTTCTGCGGATTACAGTGCCAGCTTTGTAGGACACATTACCCCCAGAGTGCATATCTTTGACATTAAAAACTGAAAATAACAAGGCAACCCGATGTCTTGACTTAAAGATTTGAAATCCCTTTTTTAATTTTGAGAAACGGTTGAGAACAATGCTGTTCGGGGTGTGGCCTGGTCTCCTAGCAAGCACTACCTCCAGGCCCAGCGACCGGGTCCAGGACGAGCAAGGGCACAGTGGGTCAATGCTGAGAGCGTCACTCTCTACAGCAGGGTCTCAACAGATCGAAAAAGTGCTTTTTAAAAAATTCTTTTCCGGCCCTTAGTTTTTATGTTCTTTACGCGTGCCTGTGTGTGCTTGTGCCATAGTTTGCTCTGGCTGAGAGAAATCTTCGGGATGATGTTAATACCATAATCTGTTTTTGACCCCCTAAGATGCTGTACAAGTGGAGAACAACCAAAATGACATGATTTAATAAATGGTTTCAAGTGTTAAATGACATTGTATATTTGACAGTTGATTTGGTGGGGCTCACCTTTTCGAAGGGGATATTAATTAAATCTTCTAAAGGTTTAGAATTTTGTAATTTTTTGGGAGATCCAAAGTGCTGGATAAATGTCATCAATGTATGTTTGAATGTGCTCTTCATTTTGAAATTCGTGATCAGCCCTGAAGGGAGGCTTTGAATGTATAAGCTGAGCATAAGCTAGAGGAGGCACCTCACCAGGCAGACTGAGGCTGCCTTTCTCCCATGCCTACCCAGAGCAGCTGGCCCGTGTGGGGCCCGGCAGCCTACTTGTGGAGGCTGCCCAATGCTTCATCGGGCTTTCTTTCTTTTCAAGTGTTCCTGGTGCTAATTAAAACATTGTCCAGCAATCTCAGAAGTCTCCACAAAGACTGTGGTTTTTGCTACTGGCCTATTAACTGGGCCCCCAGTGTAATACGGCGGGCAAGCAGCCACAGGGGGTCCCTGACCCCATGTAGGGGGTTTCACTCTCCCAGAAAATGTATTCTTCTAAAACTGCTGAGCGATTTTGTCTTGGAGGCTGACCGGGAGTCCGGCGCATCGGACACTTTATAGTTAGCGCGCCACTTAGCATTTAGACATGGCGAATTACTGCCTCACTTCGGGAAATGTAAAACGGCCCAAAGGAAACTGACATATAAGTTGACTCGATAGGTACCGTGAGCTCACCGCTGTGCCGGGTTATCGCTGACCGGGGGCAGAAGCAGCAGCTTTCTCACGCTGATCCGGTCACTCCGGCCTCGCAGAGCCGAGGTGCCAGTGCGCATGCGCCCCGGAGCTGGCTGGCAGAGGGAGGGACCGGGCGCTCCGCCGAAGAAGGAAGCGAGTTTCCGGCTGACTTCTACCGAGGGAGCGGGCTACTGACGCCGCCAAACCCCGGAAAAAGGGCCGCCGGCTTGGGAGCATTTAAACGGAAACGGAGTTAAATACGGATTTAGAATCTCCATTGTGGGAATAGGACTGGTGAATCTGTGGCACTGACGACGAGGAGAAAGGAGGGGCCGAGCGAGCGAGCGACGGGCGTGGGGGTGACCCACCGACTATCGGCATGGCAAGAGACTACGATTACCTCTTCAAGCTGCTCATCATCGGGGACAGCGGTAAGGAAAGCGGGGGGGTGTGCGACGGGAAGTAGGCCGCACGGTGCAGTCTGCCTCCCGGAACGAGCAAGCTTTCGGCTTCTCAGTAAAATTAGTGATATGGGGGGGCGTGTGCGCTTTTAGTCATCCGGGGAACCGCTTGGTCTTCGACCCCTAAACCGCCGGGAGGTGACCGGTTCCTCCTCCCGGGATTCTGTTCCCCCGAGAGGAGGGCTGGTACCGCAGGGCCGGGCCGGATAGAGCTCGCAGCGGGGAGGACTTGGCAGTCTGTGGCCGTGTAGCGGCGAAACGCCGCTGCTTCCCGCCGCCGGGTGTGGGAACTAAGCGAGCGCCTAGCGAGCATCCCGGGGTGGCAGCATGGGCGGCTGGTAGCGGGGCTGCCAACTTTGGTCCGCTGGCAGCCGTGAGATTTTCAATTCGAGATAAGGTCTGTACACATTTACACGTATGTAAGAGTTTTAATACTGTGTAAGTAGTCTGAGGGTTTGCTAACTGCCCCAGCGCTTTTGATGGACATAACTATAGGCTTATTATAGAATCATATAGATTTGCTGTATGATTTCTGCGTGAGGCTGAGCGCCTGAGGGACACGGCAGCTGCGGGATAGCAGGCAGCCCCGCGCTAATATAACCGTAAGCCCTTTGGGGAAACCATAACCAGTGTTTGTTAGAATCGGAAAACGTTTCATTATCTCGAAGGAAATGGTGTGTGAGGCTGCATATTACACAGCCACACAAGAAGAAAAAACGACAAGTATGCTCAGTACCACAACAGTCTCAGTATAAAAAATAATTAGGGCATATCGAGATATCTAATCATGATCACTTCAGACTAAGAATAATCTGTGTGTTAGTCTAAGCGTAGTGTAGTGTAACCCTAACCATGCGCTTCTCACTCACCTTAATGCAAATGCGGGACTGCCAGCGCACAGACAGACAGACAGACACAAACGGACATGTTCGATTACGAATATAACCCCCCCCGACAGGACCGCCTGTCTGTGCCTCAGCCGTAACAGTCTCCCCATGGGCAGAGTGATCATAGTCATTTCACCACCCCCCACTTAGGTTTTAGAACACAAGGCTCATCATCATGGATGTTTTTTTTTGTTTTTTTTTTATAAATGCTGACAAAAACTTTAGTTACACCGAATGTAAATGAATAATGCTGAATATTGAAAAAATGAGTAGTCAATACAGGATATAACTTGAGGTCTGATTTTTACCCAAAAGATTGGTGTTAGTTAAGTTGGGTGGCGACCACAAACCCGCATTTCTAAGCCTGGGTTTCAGTTGATGCTGCGGAAGGCAATGGCCCATTTGCTTCTTTTTACTTTAGGTTTTGGCAGTCTGTAAAAAGAGACCTCTCATTTGTTAAATTGATTTGTACAAAATCACACAACGTCTTTCCCATTTTGGATGTGTTTCGCTGGCATTCAAGCTAAACCCCAATGCTGCCATTCAGTCTTTTTGTCACTCAGCAGGCCTAAGCTCAGTGACCTCCCGCCTACTGGCACATCATGCGCATGGCCTCTGAAGCGCTTTCAGGTTGGTTTTGGTGTCGCTTTCGGAAAATGTCTTAGTGGAAGCCCTCGCCTGTGGGAGCTTGTAGGCCTTCCAGTTTCTCTCCTATGCTTCTTTCTCCAGGCTTAAGTAGATGCAGCCACGGTGGTGTGGTTTTGAGAGCGACTCCGTGCGTCTCGCTCAGCTGTGCAGTCAGCTGACTGGTTGCTTCCTTTGGGGAGCCGATGTCATGTTAACGGGGTGCAGAAGGCATCTCTGATCAGCTTGACAGCCAGAGTGCTCCATCAGCCAGGAACTCTGAGAAGCGGTGCAGGAGCATCTACAAAACTGACCTCCTCGTCCTAGATTAGCAAGTGCTGCTGCCTGTGGTAGCAGGCATGTAATGACGGTGATGAACACGCAGATGGATGGGTGTCCACCATGCGAGCAGATGCTCATGGTGCTCCCAAGATGGTGGTGATGGATTGAGGCTTGACAGGCCGGGTCTTCTCTCTGCCTTGTACTGTTGCATCTCTCTGGTCCTCTCATGTCATATTTGACTCAGCCATTGGAATATTCCGCCCACCTGGCTCTGATTTCTGTGTGCAGTTCAGCTAGTGAATCTGATGTGATTTTCATTCTCTTGATGATGTTCCTGGGGTGTTTGGAGGCATCAAACTGTCAGAAGCATTATGCAATCTTGCCACCAGCCTCCTGTGGCCAAGTGCCTCGTGTTTAGGGTTGGTCTGAGTTAGTCGATTGCTGTTTTCAAGGTTTCAAAAAAAAAGTGT
Organism: Petrocephalus schoutedeni; assembly: GCA_026780765.1. Classification (NCBI taxonomy): domain Eukaryota; kingdom Metazoa; phylum Chordata; class Actinopteri; order Osteoglossiformes; family Mormyridae; genus Petrocephalus; species Petrocephalus schoutedeni. The sequence continues at coordinate 1,012,772 of JAODKL010000040.1, forward strand.
GAAATGGTGTTAGAGTAGCACTGAGCGATATCTTAAAAAAAAGTAATGTATGCTGTCACATTCACATCAAAACTAGAGGGCGATAAAACAATCTGAAAAATATAAACCTACAAATCTGAACATATTGCATGCATAAATATCTCACTGGTGATGTGCTGGTTGAGAACGAGAGCTCTGTGATGTGAACAATGGAAGCTGGCTACGCTCTTCCAGCAGATAAAAAAAAAAAAAATTGTTAAATAATACAAGACTATAATAGGATGATCTTTTTGGCTGGTTGGCTACAGGTACTTTATGCACTGACTGCTGCTGTTTTGCACATTGTCATTTGATTTTTATTTGTTGTGTGGTATACCATGTTCTGTTTTGACTTGTTTGTGTTTTTGGGTGCTTTATGTTTTATTTCATATCGACATAACGGTACCATTTGAATTTAGTGGTGGAAAAAATGGTACTTCATGACCCATTTGCTGTATTTTTTTGACCCCATTAGATGCAGTAGCGTACAGTCACTTTCAAAACCAGTAGCCATCAGCCAATAGCATTCATCAACAGAAACAGCCATGAGCCAAACTGTCAAAACTAGAGCGCAAAAATTTCACTTGAGCACAGAGAGTAGCTGAAGTGAATCAACTTGGTATTAAGGTAAATAATAATATGGTGTTGTCCACCCCCCCCCTCCCCCAGGACACTTAAAATCTTTTGCCCAAAACCATGAAAGCATGAGAATTTTATATGGATAATCTCCTAAACGGCAAGCATTTGGGGGGGGGGGGGAGCTGAGTAGTGCTGCTGATTATCATTTTAGTCTCTGTGGAAGACAGATCGGCAGGCCAGATTTCTTTACGATTTAAAAACATGTCATGGCCTGTCTGAAACCATCTGAAGTGGTTCATAACCTTATAGTAAGCCTTGGCTGGGTACCCCCACCATTATAACTGATGTTTACATACAACGAAACCTTCATGTACTGTGGCAAATCCTCAAAAAGTGTGATTAGTAAGGTAATTTTTTAGTCCTCACTACCTCAGACTTCTTTTTATAATAATCTGTGAATGCAATCAGAAAAGCAAAAATGCTCAAAGTCTTGTGTTTTGTTTGGTTACTTACTAAGGTTAGGGCTGGTTAGGAGTTAAAGGTTTTTTTCCATTGAAATGAATGACCAGTCATCACTAAGAGGAATACAAATGTGTGTGTGTGGGTTTTAACTGCATTGGGGAAAGGCTGAACTGAAATCATACATCTTTATTTTGCTTTGTGTGTAGCCTAACCCTACTTCACTGACAAAGGGGATAATCGCTGATTAGTCACAGTGTCTGATATCGTCGATTACTGATAATGTCATATCACCCAGCTCTTTTTTTTTTGGATTCCTCAGGTGTTTATGGTATCGGTTGCATGTTGGTGATTGCAAATGAAGTGGGATGGGATGTGTAGGCCCTGCTAATGTGAACCACAGAAAAGTGCCAGTGTTCGTGGGAAATGGAGAGTGCTTTCTGTCTCCATTCAGTGCTGGAGCTCACGATGAGTGCTGTTTATCTTCAGAGCCTAACAGACTTAGCATTTGTGAGCAGCCTGCTTTCATAATAATAGCTGTTTATTTGCACATGTACAGGTTCACTGGAATTCCTCTCTTCTCGCCTGCCCCGTCTTGCTCTCTGTAGCTTGGGGGGGTCACAGTGCAGCATCAGCCAATGTGCCATGCCCCTGGAGCTGGGGGTTAAGGGCCTTGCTGAAGGGCCCACACATATTTGACTGTTTTGCTGAAGCTTGGCTCGAAATGATGATCACAGACTTAGCCGCTCACCGCCCCCTAAAAAAAATGAGGCACTGCGCTGACAAAAGGCGAGCCCATACTGCTTGCCCGCTCCAGCGTCTTTGCCACATCCAGTTTCTGGACCCAGGAATAATGCATTTTTACTTTGTAGAATTTTATCTTTGAAAAAAAATCTCTTGGGCAGGTTTTGGGCTGTCCCCATAATGTCAGGGTGGTGCTGCCTGTCATTGAGGTGATTAGGACCTGGGCTGAGGCATCACAAGGCTCTGTGATGCCATACTGGGGGGTTCCCCAATCCTGGTCCTGGGGATGAGAGTTCAACACAATTTGCAGATTTCCCGAATTGGGGAACCCTGCTGTTCTGTTTCTACAAGGCTTCTGGTTCTGGCTGACATGGTGGCTGCCAGGGGGGCTGTGGGACGGCCACCTTACACTGAAGGTCTGCCTGCCTTTTGCTTCTTCCTGTCTGTGATCCCCAGTGGGTGGCTGAAGAGCAGTGATGTCACTTCCGTCATTGTCAGGGTGTGTCCGCATTCTCCTGCTGTCTCAGCCTGGTGCACTGTGACAGTGCTCTGTCACAACCCTCAACCAGACCACCGGCCTTATACTGCCGTCTTCTTTAAGCAGTACATGTGAGACCATGTTGATGCAGTATACGTCACCCCCATCAATTATCTGATTTCTGCTGGCTACAGGATTTAAACCAACAGCCTTTTGGAGACTGGCTGAGGTCCATAACCCGTTGAGCTGGGTTCCTATTGCATGATTCAGGCATCCTCACACCTTTGCGCCCACTCAGACATTCACTGGTTTCTCCAAACATTAAATTATTAAAGTGTTACATTATTAATGTGTTTGTTGTGGAGCTGCTCTCTTAATTTTTGACTGTGGATGTGGTAAATTACCTGTTTTTTTCACCTCTGTTTGGAACTGATACCATGCTTAACATTGTGCTCTCCCTGGGACTCTACATGACACCGAGCTGCTGATACCGTGCTTAACACTGTGCTCTCTCCCTGAGGTGACACTGAGCTGTCATGCTGCTGGGAGGCCTGCCTTCACAAGGTGCCCTGTGATGCTCTCTGCATCCTGACAGAAGCATCACTGTGTGGTTTGCAAAAGCTCTACAGAGAGAGACCGGCTGCTCCTAAGGACGCTCGGGGTAGTGAGCAGTAGGCCGGCTCCTAAGGACGCTCACGGTGGAGAGCAGTAGGCCGGCTCCTAAGGACGCTCGGGGAGGAGAGCAGTAGGCCGGCTCCTAAGGGCGCTCGGGGAGGAGAGCAGTAGGCCGGCTCCTAAGGGCGCTCGGGGAGGAGAGCAGTGGGTCGGCTCCTAAGGGCGCTCGGGGCAGAGAGCAGTAACCCACTGGCCCTTGGACGTCACAGTCAGACTAGATGGAGACTAGAGTTTTTTCTGACAGTTAAGGCAGCTTATTTATCACATCACTTGGGTACCTTGTGTACCCCCCGGCCATTTTTTGTCTGTTTAGTCTTACCTGTTTTTATAGTATTCCTGAGTCCATCTTTCTGTATGTTATAGTTTTATCAAATTTCTTTATACAGCGGTGGCCAAAATTATTAGAACATTTGGCATATTTAAAAAGTTTCAGTTGTTTTTGTTGAATTGGCCATTAAAATACCCATAAAACAAATGAAATATCTACAAAGTGATCATTATGCTCTATAAACAATCAAGCACATTTGTGACGAGTTGGAAAATAAACTGGATAGATTGTACATTTAAAGGAAAGCCTTTGGCTTGAGTTGCAGAAGGCATGGGATAACATTAGTGTTGAAGTTCTCTGGAAATATACAGGTGCTGGTCATATAATTAGAATATCTTCAAAAAGTTGATTTATTTCACTAATTCCATTCAAGAAGTGAAACTTGTATAATGTACACATTCATTCCACACAGACTGATATATTTCAAGTGTTTATTTCTTTTAATTTTGATGATTATAACTGACAACTAATGAAAACCCCAATTCAGTATCTCAGAAAATTAGAATATTGTGAAAAGGTTCAGTATTGAAGACACCTGGTGCCACACTCTAATCAGCTAATTTACTCAAAACACCTGCAAAGGCCTTTAAATGGTTTCTCAGTCTAGTTCTGTAGGCTACACAATCATGGGGAAGACTGCTGATTTGACAATTGTCCAAAAGGCGACCATTGACACCTTGCACAAGGAGGGCAAGACACAAAAGGTCCTTGCAAAAGAGGCTGGCTGTTCACAGAGCTCTGTGTCCAAGCACATTAACAGAGAGGCGAAGGGAAGGAAAAGATGTGGCAGAAAAGAGTGTACAAGCAATAGGGATAACTGCACCCTGGAGAGAATTGTGAACAAAATCCATTCAAAAATGTGGGGGAGATTCACAAAGAGTGGACTGCAGCTGGAGTCAGCACTTCAAGAACCACTACGCACAGACACATGCAAGACATGGGTTCCAGCTGTCGCATTCCTTGTGTTAAGCCACTCTTGACCAACAGACAGCGTCAGAAGCGTCTCGCCTGGGCTAAAGACAGAAAGGACTGGACTGCTGCTGAGTGGTCCAAAGTTATGTTCTCTGATGAAAGTAAATTTTGGGGTCAGGGTCCCAGAGTCTGGAGGAAGAGAGGAGAGGCACAGAATCCACGTTGCTTGAGGTCCAGTGTAAAGTTCCCACAGTCAGTGATGGTTTGGGTGCCATGTCATCTGCTGGTGTCCACAGTGTTTTCTGCGGTCCAAGGTCAACGCAGTTGTACACCAGGACGTTTTAGAGCACTTCATGCTTCCTGCTGCTGATCAACTTTATGGAGATGCAGATTTCATTTTCCAACAGGACTTGGCACCTGCACACAGTGCCAAAGCTACCAGTACCTGGTTAAAAAAAACAGTAGGTCTCACTTCATCTGATATTTGTTGTGCTCAACCATCTGCATATTTCATGAACATTATGAAATGAAATCATGTTTTGGAGGCAAAAAAGTCAGTGTTCAGATCTGTCAGGTGTTCTAATAATTTTGGCCACCACTGTATATATATTGGTATTTATATATTCTTTATTTTTGTTACATTTTTTTGGCATGGTGAGAGATACCTCTTGGTACAATTCTCCTGAGCATGGAGATTTCTTGTTTCATCTATTCTTGATGTAGGGAATTGTGCTGGCTGCACAACTTGCACAGAGTCCTGTGTTCTCCTGCAGGAAATGTGAAATTTGACCTGAACCCTTGTCCAATTTGTCCATCTCTCAGACAACCTAAATACCTAAAGCGGACTGTGGCATTATATTTCACACCTTCATATCGTCCAGAGATTATACAGTCCCCCATGATAAGTCGCCAAGGCTGAGCACATACATAATGAGTTTACAGGCAGACTTTAGAGACCCAACTGCAAGGTTTACAAGCTTGAAGCCAGTTTGATCAACATTATCTAGTTATGAGCAACTGCAGTCAGCATTAACTAAAGATACTTCTGATTTGGATCCATTTCAGATTTCTCTTCCTGGCATTTTCATCTCGTTTTTTTTTTTTTCATTGAGGAAAGTGTCAGTACATTTTGTCAGTTTGTGGCATCAAAAATGTAGCATCTCATTTTCGTCAGAAATCTTTGTTGATAAATTCTTCTCGTCATATTTTCGTCAGCAAAATGAACACTGCTGTGCAAATGTCAAATTTCAATGCAGTTTGCTCTGCTCTCACAGGCTGCTCTCTCCTCTGTAGGGGTGGGCAAGAGCAGTCTCCTGCTGCGCTTTGCAGACAACACCTTCTCAGGTAGGAGGCCCGGCAACACCAGACAGCCGCATGCACACACTAGGGTGTCCCTTATATGGGCTCAAAAAACAGATTATTGCAAACTTTCGCTCTCACCCCCTAAAATGATTCTCCGTTTGCTCTATGGTGTGCTCTCAGACTCACCACAACCTGAATTTGAATTTATTTCGTCTATTCCAGTGATTGGCCAGGATTGCGCTCTCTTAGATCTAAGCTTGTTTGCTCTTTTTGATTATCCCGGATGTTTCCCCTGTTTCTCTGAACTTGAATTTCTTGACCCGAATTTTCTCAACCTGAATTTTACAACCTGAGCTTGAATCTTTATTGCCTAACAAGCCTTATAAATTCAAGTTCAAGTAATAAATTAAAATACGGTTTCCTTAATTCAAGTTCAGATAAACGCATTCAAATTCAGGTTCTGGTATTCAGGTAATGAGATTCAAGTTCAGGTTAACACATTCAGATTCAGGTGAATAAATTCAAATTCGAGTCTGATTTGACACCATAGTGCTCAACTCTTATTTCAGAATTCCAAACAAACAACTGTAACCTTTGTCACAAAAAATACCATGAAAATGTTCTAGATTTTCTTTTCCTGACACTTTCCTGCTGGCTGCTCCAGAGGCATGGCCCGCTAATTAGGATTACCTAATCGGTGAAGACATTACCCATCATCTCCTCGGTGTGAATGATACCACAGAGTGAGCCATTGCACTCATCCCAGAGTTCAATGGCATGCTGACCAAAGATGAGGAACAGACTGTTTGCTCATCAGGTCACCCGTGAACCTCAAACGTTTCCCTAAATGTGACAAATCGACTTGTCAAGAACCTTAGTCAGTCATGTCATGTTAATGTTCAAGCCACATATTCAAGCAACTGATATGACCAGTTTTACAGCAGCAGCGCTATTGTGATGCGAATATTTAACCAAATACTGTTGTCTGCTCTTGGTTTAAGAAGCAGAGCGATGGAACCGAAGATTACATAAAATAAAATAAACTTGGAGAATTGACATTGTTGCAAGCATTAAAACTGAAATTAAAGTAGATGTGTTCTAGCAATATAAACTGATGCATTTAAGTTGTATTCTTGTAGACAGGTGAACAGAACAGCATAGCAGTGCATTGACATGCGAGCACATTAGGATAACACATGAAAATTAATGTTAATAACTCCACTGTTTGAGCACACCCTAAATGCAGTCCAAATGATGTGATATTTTGCACAAATTACTTTAATACCACACAGACTTGAATGAAGGCATGAGAGCTGAAACTCTCAAAAGTCGAAAAATAAGGGGCACACACATGCAGATACACACACAGAGCCGGACATTGGCAGGCAGATCACATGGTCTTGGTGGCTCTGAGCTTGCAGCTTATGGCTGCTGTGGGAGTCCCGGGGGGGTGCAGGCTTCCACGTTTCTCAGTTCCTGTTACTGGCCCCGTGGGGGGGGGGTTGGTCACCTGCTGGCCCGTGACTGCATTTACACAGTTGAGCACACTTTGGAAGTCAAGTGAGAGCAGCCAGCCCAGTTCTGGGTTTCTGATTAAACACATGGGCCGTTCACACAGCCGGGAAACGTTTTCAGAGGCCGTCACACACGTGCCACATGGACGCCACATGGCCAAGGCACAGGAGCGGCATTTGAACCTCCATAGCACCGACGGCTCGCGCATTTGGCTGAAACGTCTCCTGTCCCCGCCCCCCC
>JAODKL010000040.1:1057618-1069478 GCA_026780765.1 Petrocephalus schoutedeni
GTTAGACCTCAGGATGTGAGGGGGTCTGCGGCACGTCCTGGGGGTGGGGGGGGGCATCAGGTGGGAGGGTTAGACCTCAGGATGTGAGGGGGTCTGCGGCATGTCCTGGGGGAGGTCACTCAAGGACACAGAGATACTGTCTCTGTGGCACCTGCATCATGGTGTGAAATATCCAGCAAATATGTCTTACTAATAACTACTATGGGAGTATAAACAAACTATAGGTGCCAAGACGAAGAGAAATGGGCGGTGTAATATTTTTAATCAGATTTTATTAAGATTGCCCTGACCATTGCAGCCAGACAAAAGAGTCAATCTGTTCAGTGTCAGCATGAATTAATCACAGAGAGGCTGTTTGTAAATCTGTGCTGAGCGGGATACTGGGATCCATGCAGTGCCTAAGAAGCTCCCAGAAGAGTTTGTTGGGGCCTTCACCAAGATGTCGCGCCTGATGGAAATATGAGGAAATATGTCCAGCTGCATAAAACACTGGAGTATGTACAGGCTGCTTTGGACAAAACTGTCTGCTTAGAAACTGAAGCATCAGCATTCTGGGCTTCCAAGTGACCTCACAAGCATACAGAGACAAGGAGAAAATTGGAGAGATCAAGAGATGAGGAGAGACAAGGAGAGAAAGGGAGAGGCAGGGAGGGACTGGAAGAGATGGAGAGATAGAAAGGGACAAGGAGAGGCAGGGAGAGACAAGGGGAGACGGTGAGAGGCAAGGAGAGAAGGGGAGATGGAGGAAGAGGTAGGGAGAGACAGGCATAGGCAGGGAGGGGCAAGGAAAGCCAGAAAGAGGCAGAGGGAGATTGGGAGAGACAAGAGAGGCAAGAAAAGATAAAAAGAGGCAGGAAGAAACAGGAAGACATAAGGAGAGGCATGTAGAGTAAAAGGGAGCGACAAGGAGCAATGATCTCATGGCCACTGCCTGTGCGGGGTGAGTTCTGGGAAGCAGTAGGTTTAGTACATGGAGAGAAGGGACAGCTATACAATGCAGAGAGGAGACCTCCACCTTCAGCGTCATTCAAGAGCTCACTGACTATGCCATGAGTCACCACATCTGTGCGCGTCTGTGGGTGTGTAAGGAGGAGATGGGGTAACCAGAGTACATATGAAATGTACATAGTTTATCTTCATGATACAACTGCAACTTTAAAAAAAGCAGCTTTAAAATGCATTTCTGTCTGTAATCAAAGCCGCGAGCAGAGCCAGGTGCAGACTCGCACCCTGCGTGTGGGATTCACTGCTGTTTCTTGTCCAGGACAAAAGAAAAGCCAATTAATCTGGAAGGGACAAGCAGGTTTTAATCATATATAGGAGATATGGTTTAAACTGGCATTTTTCAGAAATGTGTTTCCTCTTCTAGGTAGGGCATGAATCCCTTTTTACAGATTACCGACAGGGTAACAGGTGTGATTGTATCCTGTAAGTCATTCTTAATGACTAAATGTGTGTTTGGGTGCAACAGATATTTCAGCAATACGGTAGATCAGTGCTAGATTGAATTGTCTATTAACTTAATATCTTATACCTACAGGTAAAAACACATTTTTGACAAGAATGTCCCATTTGAGTTTTTACTTTGCCTGGCACTTATTACATTAATAGAATGCAATAGAATATATGTATGTATTATTATTATTATTATTATTATGCATTTTCATAAAAAAAAAAATCTAAAAAAAAATACCCAACACTACCGATTCTCGTCTGGTCCAATGTAACAAGTAGGTCATCATCAGTGGAAACAAACTTATCTTTTTACGAAGTGTTCCCCAGATAGGTACCTGGACAAGTTCTAACAGGTACTCAGGCAATATGAGCGGCTTCATTGACAGGGAGCCTCTCGGTCTGATTTACAGTCCGATCAGTCGCGCTGCAAATCACGCCTGGGCTGGAGGAGCCGATGGTCTGCAGATGATCCGCTTACCTCCAGCTTCTCATTGAGGTCTTTGTTCATTTTCTCATATTGCTTCCTCAGCTCCTGGTTCCGCTCCAGCAGCGCCTTCCCCAGCTTCGCGGCCAGCACCAGATCCTTCTCCTTTTGCCGGAAGAGCGATAGTAAGTCGGGATCCTGCCCGTTAGCGGGCTCGGCGGCGTCCTCCGGACTCTCCCCGGTCAGCACGGCCAGCTCCTCCTCCAGCGCCATCCCCAGGCCGCCGGGGTCCAGCTCTGGGGGGTGCTGTTCCATACAGTCGCTGTCCAGCTCCGGTGGTGCTGAAATCGCGGCCGGGGGGGAGTGCAGGTCGAGGCGGAAAGCTGACATGGCCGGCCGGCGGACGGGATGCGGGTTCCCGGCTCGCTATGTCACAGGGTCCCGGCGACCCACTGATTCCTGCGCCAGCGGTATTTCCATATAGAGTTCCCCATAATAATGAAATACTCGGTGCTTTTCTGGTCGCTACCTCCCTGAGCCCCGCCTCGGGGTGCCGAAGCCCCGCTTTGCCAGCCCAAACCCGGGCGAAATAACGATAGATCCGCCAGAGGATCTCCTGCGGCTACTTCCCTTTAGATGCGGCCAAGCTGACGGCGTCGAATCCGCACCTGAAGCGCCTCGACGGACGCGCTCGGTGTGTCCTTGCACATACGCCGGGCACCCGCCTTCCCCATTATGGTCGCCTCTTACAGCGGCAGCATCTTGCGTGGCCTGAAAATGATTTACAGAAATAGCTCGCCGCCGGCGCGCGGTCCCGACGCCGGCGCCTCCTCAGCTTCCCTGTGCGCGCCCCCGTGCTTCTGACGTCGGCATAGATGGATCCTTATTGGCTGGCCGCGGTAGCGCCATTCATTAGGGCTGCACTTGTGATGTGGCCTAGCAATATTGTTAATCTTGTATTAAATCATTGTGTTCAGTCAGATTAGATCTGCTTTATTTTTATTGGCCTTCTGACCGTGATGATTTTACAGACTTAACGATCTATAAAAAATAGTAGTCTAAAAGTAAAAGTGTACTATTTTTTGGGGGAAAGCCCTCATAAGACCTTGTTGACAGAAGTTTATATATATTATTCTAACTTATTATTGCTCTTCTGGCTAAAGGAGAAGGATATACAGTGTGTACACACACACACACATATATGTATATAGATAGATAGATATCTTGGGAGAATCTAGAGCCTTCCCTGGTAAGCAGTCTGATTAAGACTGACCAGCGTCCTCCATCTCCAGCGATGTCTGCCGTCATTCAGCTGCTGACGTTTGGAGGAGATACATCAGCTCAAGGCAGCAGCTTGTCCCTCAAGCGATAGGCGTGCCTGAAATTACAGCAGCATCCTAATCTCTGCTGCTCAGGCGGGGAGGAGAAACAGACAGTGAACTGCGGCAAAGGCAGCATGGCAGGCACTGAGACTTAAAGCAGCTTAATCTGGGAGTAACCCCTTATCCGGCTTTCTTTACTACCTTATGTTCAGTTAAACAACTGTACATCATGTATCGTTTTATTTCGGCTTAGTGTGTGTAGCCTGTTTCAAAAGTTATCGTTATGCTGACAGTATTGTACTTCTTAATTACACAGATAAACACACACATTGTTTCCTGTTCTTCTTTTTTTGCAGACAAGGTAATTATGTCAGATGCAGCGTTCACCCATGTGATTGTGTGGGACAGGCCAGGATGGGCCGGGGGGTGACCACAACAGATTATCCTTCAGATATAATGGGCTTTGGTGACTCTATACTCAAAACTCACCAAAGCATCTTAACCAGGACTCATTGTTATTGTCATATTTATATCATCATATTATCATTTATTGCCACTCGGCTCTGATGTTGTATTGTATAATGTAGGCATTAATGAACCTGATTGGGAATATTATGGATCACTGATGGCTCAGATGTTTCAGTCATCCCTGATGCCTTACAATTTATTAGCTTCAGTTGCTTTAAGAAACCAAACTGTAGTCTTTTCACAAAAAATAAATAAATAATAATAAAAAAAAAAACTTGAATGACTTTGCCCACATCTCTGCTAGCTGGAGAAGGGTGTGGAGAAATTAATAAACAAGCATACAGAGTAGGAGGCAGCCGTCTCAGAAGCAAAAATCCATAATCCAGCTTTCAGCTTTATCCTCAGCTGATGGACAAAAGCTATTCTGATGGAAACACAAAAACAAACAATTGCCTTTTTACTACATGTTTTTCATTAAAGCTTTTGACATTGCTGAAAGAGGCAGTGCCCTGTTCTGTATCACCATATCTTATGAAAGGAGCTTCAGAAATGGCACTTTTATATTCAAAGGCATCATTTAATAATCTCCTAAATAACATATCAGAAAGACACATTCAGGTCACCCTCTAAATTCTTAGTGGCTGTGTTGTACAGGGTGACTCCGCCTTAATTTAATGGTACTTTGTACTTGATTCATTAGTCCAGCAGCATGATCTTTTTTGCTACGCTAAAAAATGTAAGCACTGATGCATTGAAAATATTACAGTGTTCTCACCTTACTGGCAACTGAGATACATTAGAAAACTAGCATTAGGTCATTATTTACTGAATGTGATTCAATGAATATTCAATGATAAATTTGTACTGACCACAGAAGTATAAATTACCTACAAAATATCACAAACAAAAGGAGGTCAGTGAGCCCATTTTTCTTGTTTGAATAATTAATACCCAGGTGCTGGTAAAGCTTTATCTATCATTACAGTAAACTCTGTACCAAAAATGAGGATCTGGTTCAAAACCCTTTATTTTCATGAATAGAAATGGTTTCTTTGTACAGTCTAAGCATGTGACTTTGTGTTCTCAGGTTTGACCTTGCAGATTTAAGCAGTGTAAATGGATCATGATCAGAACTGACTAGTACACAGGTCCTTGCTGTTTCTCTTCTGCTGTGCATCTGGGTCTGGTGGGACATCTAATTTGATTTCATTTCCAAACATAAATCTGTGAGAGCCATCCTTTAAAATGCAATTGAGATTATTTTTTTTCCACTGTCCTGGGGTCCAGCACTGGTGCTCATTGTTGGATCATTCCTGCTGTCATAAACCTGGGGTGATCTAAATTCAGCTTATCAATAAAGATTTGCTTAAAAGCATGGAATGTGGTGGTGGTGTGACCAAGAGAGTCACTAATGAAACAGAAACTGTGGGCTTGGATCTCCCCTTATCTTTTAAAGGGGTGCAATATGGCCAGAAAACCTGACCTGTGGTATGCCTGTAATTCAACTAGGAAGACAAAGGAGAAATTCCCCAAATTGTGCCCCAAAACTCTTAATATACTTGAGGCAGTAGTGTAGGCTTCTTATAATGAACCCCAGTGCAACATTTTTGGGGGCCCCGCCTCATTTATGGACATATATCCATGCACAAAAATTACCCCCCACCACACTGAAAATGAAAAAAAGAGCTGTGCTCAATTATGATGCCAATTTTGGGTTTATAAGTGTATGAATTTCACTCCTTGTGACAGGAGCTTTTATCTTCATTCCCCACGAAAAGTGAGTGGGAGTTCTCTGTAATTACCACCCCACCCAAAAGTAGGTACCCAAAGGTATCCATTGAATGCAGCAAACTGAGATCTAGACAATAGCAAAGGTGCTAGTTTGTCTAATACAGTGATATGTAAAATTCAGCTAAAAGGTTTAAAGACCTGCACCACAATTAACTACCTTGAAAGAGGTGTCTCTAGCACTGTCCTCTGTATAACCCTGGATTGTACAGTAGCCTAACAGGCACCTAATATCAACTCATCATACTCTATAATTCCTAGGCTATGGCAATTGAAGATGTTGATTTAGTGAGAAAGGCGTGTCTCTAAAAAAGAGACAGTTATTCAAGACCAACTCGCGTTGGATTAAAGACACACAGACGACCTCCAGGTTTGTTTGCAGAAGTTCTCTTCCCCCCATAATTTAATTACTCATGACAAAAAGAAGCTGCAATCAACATGTGGCTGAACAGGTCCCGAAACAAAAATGTTTCCACAATGTTCTTAAGACCAGGTGGTCTTAAAACGAAAACGTTGATATGGATAAAGAAGAAAAAAAATCCCGAAATGTGGAGGCGTAACAGTACTCCACGAGCTCGATTATAACGGGATATCAAAGCAGGTGTTCGGGACGGACAAAAAAAAACGTGTCATTTCACCAAATTCATAGGATGTGGGAAGTTCACACGACGAACTTGTTCTTGGTGATGGAGTTGCTCTTGGTGGCCGTGTCTGCGTGCGCCTGGTACCCGATGACCAGCTTCTTAGGAAGGTTGAGCTCCTCCTTGTACCTGCGCCCGATGTGGATGACGGCATCGCGGTTCTCGGTGTTGGTGGTCCACACGGCGATCTTATCCCCCTTCGTGCGGATGTTAATGACAGCCCCGCACACGTCGCCGCTGAAGCAGCCGAAGCCCTCGCCGATGATGCACAGCAGCGACTCCAGCCAGAAGCGGTCCAGCTCGGAGTGCCTCTGCTGCTTGGACAGCGTAACCAGCCAGCGTCCGCCACACTTGTTGCGCCGGTCTTCCCACATGGGCACGATGCCGTCCCTGAACACGGCGTAATCGCAGCCCGACGACAGCTTGCTCGCCGGCTGCATGTTGTCGTACAGCGCCCAGAAGTCCTCCACCGTGTCAAACTTGGTGACGACCCTCAGGTTGTCCTGCCACATCTTGCTCTTGTCGTTCTTATAGAACCAGAGCACCCAGCGGCTTTGCAAGGGATGTTTGATATGGGTGTTCAACACAGCGACGGCTTCCCCGTCCTCTTTCACATCCTTCGTGCTCGGCACACCATCTTCTGAACGCAGCTTTACCATCTGCGCCGCTGCATCCGACATGCTGATTACTTCATGGACCAGTTCTGCTCCAAACAGTAAACTCCAGGGCACCCTAGCTATGCACAAGCAGCCAGGGAATCAGTTCAAGCGCAGGTCTGGCGGAGACGCCAAACAAGAAAGCCCCGTGATTGAGGCAGGTGCGGAGGTGCAGCCCGCCCTTCTCCAGCGCCAATCTGCGGCTAGATTGACTGCAGCTCTGCAAATGAAGGTTAACAACTTAACACCAGCCTCTGAAGCGCTGCTTTACGTCAGTGGCAGGTTATGAGCTATAAAAAAATGTTACTCTATGTAACATTATTCCGACAAAATATGACTTGAGGATAAGTTCTAAAGTTAGATCTGGGAATGTTATAAAGTTATCTGTAGCAAATGTTAACTAACATAGGGTCCCGTTTTACTGTTACTGTTACCGCTCGGTGTCTCGGAACCGAGAACATTTCTACTCTTCCGTCGGCCTCGGGCTGCAGCGTCTATAGCTCGGACCCGTAATTTTAAAGCGAGGTTTAAAAACTTTCTAATTTCTCCGAAATAACGGTTCACGTTCTTTAAAAAAAGGCTACAATTATTTAGATAAAAATAATAATCCCTGTTATTCACTTTAATTGTTTTGGCTGTAATTTTATTTTATTTTTTAAAATATTTTCAAAAGACGGTCGTTCACAGAGTGCAGCGCTATGCCTCAGAAATCCCTTCATAACAGATAAGACGTCAGTTTCCGTCGTTACTCGATTTGGCTATGTCCCAAAAGTGATTTTATCCAATGCAAGAACACTCTACACTGCTCAACCGGAATAAACGTGGTCGCCCTTTAGGTCTCACCTGGTTAGTTCTACCCAGAAGCTCTTACGAGTTACGCAGTTGTTATGTTAGCGATGCTTGTATATTCTATTATTATGTCTTAATGATGTTGCAATGTATCACAACACACCCATGTAAAGCGCCTTGGGGCGAGTCTGTTTTGATAGGCGCTATATAAAAATAAAATGACCCTGAATAGAACAAGCGGTTACAGAAATGGATGGATGGGTGAGTGAGTTCTTTGATCGGTTTGGCTTATGTCATTATCGGCATTACATATATCAGGCTCCGCTAGTAGAAGGAATGTCAGGTATACTGAGACATAGCAGAAATTATTTCCCTTTCTTTCTTGTTAATGCTGACTGGTTTAAGGCATTACTAATCTTATGAAATTGAAGGGGGGAAAACTATTGTCTTCTGAATGGAGTTACAATGTTCATAAAATGTTCGATCCCATTTTATGTCTCCCTCTGCTGTAAGGACATCATTTGTGCATGCTTAAGCACCAGGGGGGCCTTATAACAATTTGCGCTAATTATGTTGTTCTGACATGTGGCTCTCGGCTGTGGACAAGTCTGGGCTTCCTGGAAGGTTTAAGACCTGGATCTACCAACATGGCATTCTACCTCATCATCTCTGGCCACTGCTAGTCTATGAAGTCCCAATCACCATCGTGGAGGGCTTTGAGAGGAAGATTAGCCAGTTCCTATGCAGGCAGCTGGGCCTGTCACGGAGCCTAAGCAGCATTGTGCTCTTTGGGCATAACACCAAACCACAGGGTCCTTTCAGCAGTTTGGCAGAGGGGTTCAAGGTCACACGAGCGAAAGAAGTCCTGCTCTACAGAGATTCCGCTGACACCAAGGTCTCCTCAGCAAGTGCAGAGGTCAGAACCGGTTGGAAGTAGTGTGCCCAGGATGCAGTGGAGCGGGCGGAGGCAAAGCTATGACACAGCATCCTGGTGGGCACAGTGGCTACTGGGCGGGCCAGGTTGCATAGCAATCCAAAACCTAGCTACAGTAAAGCCAGCAGAAAGGAGAAGCAGAAGCTGATCCAGGAGGCAATACATGCTGAGGTGGAGGAAGCTTGCTCCAGCAGTGTGGTGGGCATGTCCAAGCAGGGTGCCTGGACCAAGTGGGAGCATGCAGTTGGCCATAAGATCACCTGGGCAGAACTTTGGAAGGTGGAGCCTTACCACTTCATGTTCTTAGTCCAGTCAGTGTATGATGTCCTCCCAAGCCCTGCCGACCTGTTCACCCGGGGTCTGGTGGACTCACCTGTTTGCCAACTCTGCCAGAAAAGGGGATCTTTAGAACACATCCTCAGCTGCTGCTCAAAGGCCTTTGGAGATGGTTGGTATCATTGGCACCACGACCAGGTTCTGCGGGCAATAGCAGACACTATCTGCACTGGCATCAACAACAGCAAGCGGCAAGACCCCTCCAAGTGTACCATCGCCTTTGTTCGAGCAGGTGAGAAGCCCCAGCCCTCAAAGAAGACCCAGAGGGACCTGCTTGCTACTGCAAAGGACTGGCAACTACTGATTGACCTGGGGAGACAGTTGAGATTCCCGGACATCACTGCAGCAACAACACTCCGACCAGACATTCAATTCAATTCAATTCAGTTTATTTTTATATAGCGCCCTTCACAACAGAGTTGTCCCAGGGCGCTATATGGTCTTGATGTCCGGGTCAAGCAAGCAGGTGGTGCTACCTGTCCCCTGGGAAGAATGGATGGAGGAAGCTCAAGAATGGAAGGTCAAGTACGCTGACCTGGTGGCTGAGTGTCAGAGGAATGGGTGGAAGACCTGCTGCGAGCCCATTGAAGTGGGTTGCAGGGGCTTCGCAGGCCAGTCGCTATATCGCGTCCTGGGACTCCTAGGCATCTGCGGACTGCACAGGCGAAGAGCCATGAAGAACATCACGGAAGCTGTGGAAAAGGCATCGCGTTGCCTCTGGTTGTGGAGGGGGGATGCCTGACATAGGGCGCTACCTGGACACGAGTCAGGGCCTGATCAACCCTGGCTGGGTCACCCGGGTGAGGGTGTCTTGATTCTGACTTTTAGCCATAGTGCCGGCAATAATAATCCCATGGGCTCACGTGCACCCCCTTCAGTGAGGCAGAGGTACTGGCTGCTTTACCTCTGGCTTGTTTGCTGCATTTGTTATATCAGATAAGCAAGACTAACTTTGTTATAGACATAACAAAATGAATATGACCTATTCTGTGTAAAGTGAGAAGATATAATATGGGTGTGAGCACACATGACATTGGTGACATTCACTGAGAACGCCGAAGGCGTATGCTCCTCACGAGCAGTGAGGGATCTCGGAGATCTCAGTCTTGATTTGTTCTCAACCCCCCCAAAGTCTTGGTCATGACACGGTCTTGACCCCCAAAGTCTTGCTCTTCTCTCTCTCTCTCTCTCTCTTCTCTCTCTTCTCTCTCTTCTCTCTCTCTCTTCTCTCTCTTCTCTCTCTTCTCTCTCTCTCTACTCTCTCTACCTCCTACTGGACCTGCAGACGCAGATCTGGACACATGGATATTAATGAAGAGATAAATTAGACAAAAGCTTGCTACTTAGATCAAACAACATAACCAGTGACAGGTGAAGTGAAAAACACTAATTATCTCTTTACAAAGGCACCTGTCGAGGGTGCCATCATATATTAGGCAAGAGAACATTTGGTTCTTGAAGCTGATGTGTTAGAAGCAGGAAAAATGGTAAGTGAATCAAACTTTAAGAGCATAGGGATCTGAGTGACTTCAAAAGGGCCAAATTGTGTTGGCTGGATGACTGGGTCAGAGCTTCTCCAAAATGACAAGTCTTGTGGGGTATTCCCAGTATGCAGAGGTCAGAACATACCAAAAGTGGTCCACAGATGGCCAACCAGTGAACTGGCAATGGGTTCATTGGCGCCCAAGGCTCAGTGATGCACATGGGATATGTAGGCTAGCCCATCCGGTCTGGTGCCACAGGAAAGCTACTGTAGCATAAATTGCAAAAAAAGCTAATGCTGACTATGATAGTAAGGTGTCAGAATACACAATGTGCCACAGCCTGCTGCGGATGTGGATGTTAATTTGACATGCACCACCTACCTAAGCATTGTTGCAGACCAAGTACACCCCATCATGGCAGCAGTATTCCTTGATAGCAGTGGCTTATTTCAGCAGGTAGTGATGTACCCTGCCACAGTACAATGTAATGTGGCCTGCCGCAGTTCAAAAACTGTCCAGGAATGGTTTGAGGAACATGCAACCTGCTTTAATGGTGCAATCATTACTTCCAATTTTATTGTGTAAAACAAATCTATTGTGTAGTCCATGACTATATTCTCAGTAACCGTCAGTTCTGTACTGTCAGGAAACATCACTTTGTGTATTGTGTTTCCTGACATTGTCCTGCCCTGTTTGTAAGCATGCTGACACAGTTACTCTTATTTTTCTGCCATCCAATTGCTGTTGATAGTATGCTATTAGCTGTAATTCTAAGGATGCAACCTATTCAATATCTCTTACATTGTCAAATCACTGATTGATATGAACTGCGGCTCTTATTCATGAATAGCACTGGCAATTCTTCTCTCAAAGTATTGACTAAGTATGCTGTTAATGTTTTCTTGCGTTTACATTGTGCTGCTGAATAGGCTCGTAATTGTCTGACAAAGGCGCATGTTGAGATTGTCAGCAGGCCCTTCAGAAGCCATATTACACGGCTGCTTGGTCAGGTGCCGAATTGAGTGACAGTGGTGACCCCTATGATGTTTGACGGGCCTGCCTGTTATTCTGGAATTACTGGAATGGAGTGTCATGGCACATAAAGGTACCGATACATTAATCCTGCTGCATGCTGGTATTCGGGGAGCCGGTAGTTAAAATCACTATTGGTAACTGAAGCATGAGCCCCTCTGTTTCTCATGCACCGTCTGTGTCATCAGGACTTTTTGGTTCCATTTTCGCATGCCCTGCCTGTGTCATCAGCACTCTATGGTTACATTTTCACATGGCGCCTGTGTCATCAGCACTGTGTGGTTAAATTTTTGCATTCCATGCCTGTCTCATCAGCACTTTATGGTTACATTTTTGCATGCCCTGCCTGTGTCAGCACTCTATGGTTATATTTCCACATGCCTTGCCTGTGTCATCAGCACTCTATGGTTATATTTTCGCATGCCCTGCCTGTGTCATCAGCACTCTATGGTTGCATTTTTGCATGCTCTGCCTGTGTCATCAGCACTCTGTGGTTACATTTTTGCATGCTCTGCCTGTGTCATCAGCACT
>JAODKL010000040.1:1075070-1106041 GCA_026780765.1 Petrocephalus schoutedeni
GCGGCTCAGGGTGCGGGGTGCGGGCTGAGGGTATGGGGTGTGGGCTGAGGGTGTAGGGTGCCGGCTGAGGGTGTGGGGTGTGGGCTGAGGGTGTGGGGTGCCGGCTCAGGGTGCGGGGTGCGGGCTGAGGGTGTGGGGTGCGGGCTGAGGGTATGGGGTGTGGGCTAAGGGTGCGGGATGTGGGCTGAGGAGGCGGGTTGCGGGCTGAGGGTGTGGGGTGCCGGCTCAGGGTGTGGGGTTTGGGCTGAGGGTGCGGGGTGCGGGGTGCTGAGGGTAAGAGCACCGGCCTATGCTGGCTTTAGTGCCCACATGGCCTCCAGCTACCTCGTTGTTTGCATATCTTGGCTCCTGTGCCGGTTTCCATGATGACTGCAGCAGTTATTTTTGGTCCTTGGAGCCATCGAGCATTGAGGCCCCTACCTCTATCGCTGGCAGGCAGAGGTGGCAGATCTTCACTGAGGGTGAGGCTAGGTTTGGCTGGGAGCCACTCAGCTCATGCGAGAGCAGAGTGTAACTGGACGGCTGATTCGACTAGGACCTCGATCTGCTCAATCATACATTCAGTTATGTTCATTCACGTGTATAAAGCCCCCTTGCCTACATATTTTACCCAGAGCACTGTCGGGAGCACTGTTTCTAGAGCACAAACACCCACATTATGAAGTGGGAATAGTTCCACACAACCACTCTTGTGGACGTTTAGGCTGAGCTGGGATGCGATTTTAGCACTGACAGCTGTCTTGGCTGTCACTTGGGTACAGCTGTTAGCCATCTTAACGTATTTTGCTAATCAGTTTGATCCCTGTTTCACTTTTCACACTAACCCCCTTAATTAGGCACTAACAGAACACGATGGTCATTAACGAGGCCCTTGAGGACATCTGGCACAGTGACCCCTCTTTTAATTGCTGGAAGTTTTCTGGAGTATTTCTGCATCAGAATGGTGTTGGGTTACAAGGCTAAGGCACAGGGCCCAAGCCACATAAGTGCCTGCGAAATATGGGAAACGTGGCACACAGGAATGGCAATTACATCACACTCACTCGGCCATTTTTATGTCTATTTAATTCGCACTGTGACTCAACCAGCAAAAGACTCATTGCAACAGGTGGTGGAGTTTGTTGTATGGCGTCCCGGCGGCCTCCATGTTGCCGTGTCATGCTGAAGTCGATGGCCAATATGTTACTCACCAGATAGGGGTGTCATGGGAAGGCGGCAGTGGCTGTAGTCACATCAGCTCAGTTTTCCTTACTTTACTGCCACACTCCTGTTCTTCCTTACCTTTATACCGCAGCACTGGGCTGTTTGGGATAGTAGCCTCTCCTTGGAGCTGATCCATTCATGCTGGTTGCATCCAATTAGCAGTCATTCTTTGCCAGCACTTCCTGTCTTCCAAACACTCCAATTAACTGCAAGAGTTGGAAATGTGTACGAAAAAGCTTCTTCCCCACAGTCTTTATCAGCCCTCAACTTTAAATATAGATGAGTGCGTTTCACATCCGGTGAAATACCACGATTTGTTCTTAAAATATACTTGCCATACCTAACCGTTAAAGGTGTTGCAGTCTGTGATGATCATGCCACATTTGCCATTTTCTCTTGTCTCAAACATGCACAATCCAAGGCTGATGCATCTTGCAGGGCTAAACACGGGCCATGCAAATATTTGAAAAAAATTACATGCCTATCAGTTGAAAGAGAATTCTTAATTTGCTTAAAATCAGAAGATGAAACAAAAATTTTGTATATAGTTTCTCCATTTGTATTCATACTTTGTAATTGCTGGTCATACTGACAGTTGCTAGTAGATCGTTGGTGATAATAGTTATTTTATGAGATTTTCTTTTCTTATAACAGCTGTCTTTTCATGAGATGATGGCTCCTGCAATCAACAATTCGATGATTTATGACCAAAAACATTTCAGCTGATTCTTCTGACCTGCATGTGGTTGGACTGGATGCCATGGCACTGGGGGCGGAGGGGGCGCCGAGGAGCTGGGTGTGGTCAGACTGGGTGCCGTGACACTGGGGGGGCGCCGTAGAGCTGGGTGTGGTCAGACTGGGTGCCGTGACACTGGGGGGCGCCGTAGAGCTGGGTGTGGTCAGACTGGGTGTCTTGACATTAGGGGGCGCTGTGGAGCTGGGTGTGGTCAGACTGGGTGCTGTGACACTGGTTGGCGCCGTGGAGCTGGGTGTGGTCAGACTGGGTGTCTTGACACTAGGGGGCGCTGTGGAGCTGGGTGTGGTCAGACTGGGTGCTGTGACACTGGTTGGCGCAGTGGAGCTGGGTGTGGTCAGCCTGGATGCTGTCCATTGACCCCATGCCATGCAGAGCGATGAGTTTTGGGATTCGGAGCCCCTGGGTTGTTCTTCTGCTCCTTGTGGATTTAGGAGATACAGCTCAGCAAACATGTTCAGTTTAAGATAGAGGCTGGCCAGATAAACAGACCATGGCAGTAACCCCCCCCCCCCCCCCCCGACCCGTATTGGCCGAGCTGTCGCCATGCGCCGTTGCTGTGCCAGGAGCGCTGCAGTTTTGTCCAATCACAGGAGCCACAGAGGGAGAGGTGCAAGGCCCCACTGAGTGAGACCGCATGTGTGTGTGCGTGTGTGTGTGTGCGCGTGCATATGCGTGCGTGCGAACAACAGAGGCAATTTTTGATTACTGCTTTCCAGTTATTTATTAATATTTGCTCATTTAAAATGCTCTGACTGTGAGAATGTGCAGCACAAGAAAACACATAATGAGTCTGTGCTGCATGAATCCTATTATAATATCCCATAGAAAATGTACAATGCACTGTGGCAACTTGCTCTATTGCAAGTACCCAGATCACTGTGGTGTTAGTATTTGAGTCACCAAGTCACCGTAAGGTTCATCAGGTCACAGCTAGGGCTACAGGGGTTTGGATGAATACTTGAATTTTAGCACATCACCATCATATCCCTGCACAGCATCTCATCTTCTATAAGTGCATAACCACACGCAGGCACGGTAAGCCTTAGAGCCTGTCTCTGGACTGCAAGGGAACCCCAGGACTGGATGCATGTCCATCACCACAAACAGTCACACACTCACACATGCACACAGGTTTTGAATTACAGTGGAGCTAAAGGGAGTTCGGCTCCTCTGAAAAGGACGCAAGCTACCCTGAAAGCCACCTCTGAGACGTTTAGGGGGAGCTCTAAAAAACTGTCAACTTTTGTGTTATGGGCTATATCTTATTTTCCGTACATTACAGTTCCTAAAATAAAAAATAATAGTAGAAACACGTCAATGTTGTGTGTTTATTCGCTGATTATATTCCATTTTCAGAATATCTGTCTCCACTAATTAACACAGTTCTGTGTCTATTCCTGCTGTGGCCATCCATGTGGGGGGGCGCTGCACACGAATGACTACAATTAGGTGGCCAACCTACCTCCTCGTCATTGAGTGGCCACGGTATTTGAATGGAAGTTGTTAATTGGGAGGACAGGTGAGGTCAGGTTGGGAGGCGTGTACTGGTACAGTTGTGATGAAACACATCAGGACCCCAGCTGGCAACCTCCTAGGCCAGGTGTTGCGTGGCCGTTTCCTTGGCCTGGTCCTCAGCAATGAGGATCCCGCCAGCCGGATCACCCACAGCACAGGGGGTTGCCCCACACGGCTGTAGTGCCGTAACTCACGCTCCTTCACAACGTAATAATGTGCTCCATTCGGGACTCCCCTGAGCCAACCCACATTCACGTTCAAAACAAACAGCGTTTTTATGCAGTATTTCGGGGCGGTTCATGGACAGTCAGAATGTCCAAGTGGAAACAGCCCTGCCGGTGCAACGGAGAGGGACAGAAGGGGAGAGAGAGGGAGCTGCGAACCGCAAACAGCTGGTTAATTTCACTGCGGTTAAAAACAAGTTAGCTAAATAATACTCAGCGCTTTTGTTTAAGGGATGTGCTGTTCCTGAAGGGGTGTGTATGAGGAATAGAAAGATGTTATGCGCGTCCCTCTGCTTTGTGATTTTCTTTTTTGTTTGCTCTGATTAGGCTACTAAACTTCTTGCCTCATTCTTACATTGTTGCTATTGTGCCTATATGAAGTGTTACGGTATTAACCGCCTGCAGTATAGCAGAACTTAATATGTATGCACATGTAAGAGACCTAGGAAGTCGTGGTGCGCGCCTGAGAACAAGGCTCCCCTGTGCACTGTGCAATTCAAACCCTGCATACACAGACACGCATAGACACCGGATGGGCAATTTAGTGCCACTGATTCCCAAATCACCAAAAATCATATCTCAGGCTGTTATCATTATCTAGGACTAAAACTATAAGAACTAGGTATGGTAAGATTCACTGATTCACATCGGTGCACCAGCATAAAAGTTCATGATGTGACTGGCCCAATTAAAAATTGTGCCCCGAATACAGTGTACTTAAGATACATCTTACATCGGTAAAATCCGATTTATTAGTATGTATTATTAGTAGAAGCCTTAT
This sequence comes from Petrocephalus schoutedeni, assembly GCA_026780765.1. Lineage (NCBI taxonomy): Eukaryota > Metazoa > Chordata > Actinopteri > Osteoglossiformes > Mormyridae > Petrocephalus > Petrocephalus schoutedeni. The sequence continues at coordinate 1,079,551 of JAODKL010000040.1, forward strand.
GCCTTTACTACTTAGAAATGTGACCATTAATTTTTGACCAATAATTTAATATTTAAATTAAATCCTCCTCTCCAAACTGTTTCTGCATCTGTGCCATATTGAATTGCATAGCATCACATTCATTTGAATTGCATTGTATCACGGCGAATTGCATTGTGTTGAATCAAAACCTATGAGATCACACCGCATCGCAATTGGGGTGAATCATATCGTATCAAATTAGTATCTGCATCATATGTATCAGTCGTGTATCTGATTGTTTGCAATGCATTGTGGTTTTCAGTGATGGAGGTGTGCATCCCTATTCCATACCCCTGTAATCCCAATTATTCCAAATGCCTATTATACCATACCCCTGTTCTTCCATACCCCCGTTATTCCATACCCCTGTTATACCATACCCCCGTTATTTCATACCCCTGTTATACCATACCCCTGTTATTTCATACCCCTGTTATACCATACCCCCATTATTCCATACCCCTGTTATACCATACCCCCATTATTCCATACCCCTGTTATACCATACCCCCATTATTCCATACCCCTGTTCTTCCATACCCCCGTTATTCCATACCCCTGTTATACAATACCCCCATTATTCCATACCCCTGTTATACCATACCCCCATTATTCCATACCCCTGTTATACCATACCCCCGTTATTTCATACCCCTGTTATACCATACCCCCATTATTCCATACCCCTGTTATACCATACCCTTGTTATACCATACCCCCATTATTCCATACCCATGTTATACCATACCCCCATTATTCCATGCCTGTGTTATACCATACCCCCGTGAATCCATACCCATTTTACCCCATACCCGTGTTATACCATACCCCCGTTATTCTGAACCCCTGCTTTCTTCTCACCACTCCCACCAAGTGCCTCTTTTTCTCTGTTTTTAATTCCCATTTCTGCTCCATTCTTTGATCTCACTCTTTTTCTCTGTTTCCTTTTAATGCCAAATTTTGACTTTTCTGACCCTTTTCTTGCCCCTCCCCCCTCCAGTGCATTTCCGGTCATGCCTCTCTCCTACTCTGATTCCATTCAGAAAGCCCAGTGTCAGTTGCGTACTAGATGGACCTATCACTCTCGGCATCTTACAGCCTCTGGGTGCCCCACAGTCCTCTTGGGAGCGCTGACACAATTTCCCCTACCCCCCTCCTCACATGCAGAGTTAATGATGCAGGAGCACGGTGCGACAGAGCCGGGGATGCTGTTCACCTGCGGAAGGAAGACTGTCCATATTTGCAGCATGAACCCCCCACCCATTTGGACAAATCACTGGGAAAAATATGATATGATCCCTGATAAACAGTCTAGACCAGTGTTTCCCAATCTGGTCCTCTGATCCACACACAATTCATATTTATACTCCCTTACACCTCAGGGAGCAGAATTATGGACTGTCTAGCAGGGAGCTGAGAGGAAGCAAAAATGCTGACCGTCTGTGGGTCCCCGAGGACCAGTTTGGGAAACACTGGTCTCAAACATCAGTCTATAACTTTTTACATGGGAAACTGGCTTCCACTGCCCTGAACAACTTGAAGCTATTATATAGATAGATACTTTATTGATCCCGAAGGAAATTTAGTTATAATTGCAGTGATTAGATTTCTGAGATGTTTCTTGGCTGAATCCTTTGCTGCCCGTCTTACTTTGTGTGCGTGTTTAATGTAAAATATGCCGTATATGTATATATGTTTGTGAGCCCTCCAGATGAGGGCCGGTCCTTTGGCTGCTGACAGTTTGCTCCCCTGTGGACACATGGTGTTCTCACTCAGCTCAGAGATGACTCAGTACTGCCTGCCCTTGCTTTGTTATCTGTGCCACCATTTTAGCAGCTTTCTCTGAAGTTTCATGGTAGGAAACTAAATAATTGTAGAGGTAGGCAGGAGGCGGGCTGGCAGTGGGGCACTTGCAGGGGGAAGGGAAGCAGCCGTATGCGCCAGTGTGGGGCGGCGGGGGACTCAGGGTCAGCCATTCAGGGCCCCTCATCCATCAGGGTTAATTTGTGTGCCTGTAAGTGTGTTGTGTGGCACTTAGACAGTGACTCAGATGCATGCATTATTGTGATTGGCTGGAGTCAGGGCAGTGCTGGGAGGGGGGGCGGCATGTGTGTGTGTGTCTGTGTGTTGTGTGTGTTTGAGCGTGTCTGAGTTTGAGTGTGTGAGTGTGTGCCTGTGTTTGAGCGTGTGTGTATGTATCTGTCTGTGTGAGTGTGTGTGTGTTTGAGCGTGTGTGTGTGTCTGGGTTTGACCATGTGTGTGAGTGTGTATGTGTCCGTGTTTGAGTGTATGTCTGTGTGAGTGTGTCTGTGTTTGACCATGTGTTTGAGCATGTGAGTGTGTGTGTTTGAGCATGAGAGTGTGTGTTTGTGTGAGTGTGTATCTGTGTGTTAGTGTGTGTGTGTTTGAGCATGTGCGTGTATCTGTCTGTGTGAGTGTGTGTGTGTGTTTAAGCGTGTGTTTGTGTGAGTGTGTGTCTGTGTGTAAGTGTGTGTGTGTGTCTGTGTTTGAGTGTGTGTCTGTGTGAATGTGTCTGTGTTTGACCATGTGTTTGCGTGTGTGTGTTTGAGCATGTGAGTGTGTCTGTCTGTGTGAGTGTGTGTGTGTTTAAGCGTGTCTTTGTGTGAGTGTGTGTCTGTGTATAAGTGTGTGTCTGTGTTTGACCATGTGTTTGTGCATGTGTGCCCATGTGTGTGTTTGAGCTGTGTGTGTGTGAGTGTGTCTGTGGATACTGGAGTGGGTTCCTGCTCTGTACTACAGTCCTGTTGCCCCTTCCCTCATGCTCACGCTCACACACTCTCTCCTTTCCTCCCTCATTCTCTCTCTCTCACTCTCTCTCTCTCATTCTCTCGCTCTGCCGCTTATCTGCTGTCTCACTTGCCGCTCGCCTCCCGTTCTTTCTCTCCCGTTCTTTCTCCCTGGTTCTCACTCCCTCTCTCTGCACAGAAGATGACACTTCCACCACGGAGGAGACAGCGGAGCCCTGGTCTCGGCCAGTGGCTACCCCAGCAGAAGTCCAGCTCCCAGGCCGCCCCACTGCCAGCCTGCCCCCTCTAGGGAGGCCCTCGCCGTGGGACTGGGAGAAGCAGCTCCAAGCTGAGTGAGTGCCCCGGGGCCGCGCTGTAACCATGCGCACACGCACCGCTCTAACACCGGAGTACAGATGAGCGTGAATGGCATTGGAGAGTGAGGTGGGGGTACGGGGGATCACTAACTGGACAGCGTGGAACAGATCACAGTGTCCGCAGGGGGAGGGGTCACGGGCAGGAGCGTCAGTATCCATCATTCAGCGCTTGTAGCGCTCCTTGCCGGGACCACGTGCTGGAGTGAGTCGCCGCGAGTGAAGGCAGTAGGGCTGGCAGTAACAGTGACATGTCCCCTGCGTGGAGGGGTGGGGGCAGGTCTCCATGCTTGTGGGTCTCGCAGCGTCTTAGCAGAGAGGATGGGCTGGTACCTCAGCGAGAGTGTCTGACTGAGCAAAGAAAGTATTTCTATGGAAACTGCATTCCCCCCCAGCACATCCCCCTTTCCTCCTCTGCTCTGTTCTCCAGTACCCTCCCTTTCCCTCTGTCTCTATCTCTCCCTCTATCTCTCCTTCTCCTGTGGCTCTGGGTAGAAAGTGAAGGTGGTCTTGGTGTCATCGTCGTCTCCTTCTGAAGGCGTCCGCTAACATCCCTGCCAGTTCCGACACACTTAAATCTCATTACAGACCAGGATGAGCGGGCCACGTGGCCCGCACCGCTTCCTGCAGTGCTGCATGCGGGGGCCAGGGGGCGCTCCCCCAGTCCTGCCCTTTAGTACCAGCGAGAGCGAAGCAGTGCAGCTCTGCTGCTGGCTCAGTCAGCGGGTGCTCCTCTGTCACAGGGACCAATCAGGCAGCGCCACCCCGCTTCCTCTGACAGCCATAATGAGTCTCGGGAGACAGGGGCCAAATCTGGGGCTTTGGAAGGTGCTGAGAAGTGTGGGGGACTGTTTGCCCCTCTGGCTTCGTCAGTAACGTGTGGCAGCCATGGACAGGTTTGACGATGAGGCGTCGCACGGTGCCAAATTGGACCTGCGCTGGTGAGCAGGGGGAAGGGTTCTGAGGGCCAGTGCTTCTGAGGGCCAGTCGCATGGAACGACGTGCGCGTGCGGGGGGGGGGGGGGGGGGGTAAGCATCTCTTCGCTGGGCAGATTTCAATTTAGTCTCTGTGTGGCTCGCCTCTGGAGACACACTCCCACTGTTGTTTTTTTTTCGGGCTCACACACCTGCCTCCGCCCCCGCACCTCCGCGTTCGCTCGCTGAGTAGTCGTGACCACACTGAGGCAAGCATTCTTCTTGCCAATCTAGGCTGGGGGGGCCTGGGACGGTGAGTCAGAGACGCCCACAAGCTGCCGCTGCGGTGAGGGTCTCTCATACTCATGGGGGGGGGGGGGCTTTGGTGAAAAGACATATGATAAATAAAGAAATGATCGTGACCATATTGGCACAATAGCGGATGATCATCATATGTTTTCTGTCTTCTTGACAACTTCTTTTTTACACAAACGAAAAGTTCGTCACCCATTTCACTCTGTGGAAGCCATGTGACACAGCAGTTGTGAGAAGGAGCCGTCTGAACTTTGATAACAGTGTCTGATTTGTGTTTAGGGCTTTCTTTTTGAAAGGCTGAGCGGCTTGGTGAACATGCTGGGATTTTGTCATGGAGTTCTAGTGTGGAGAACTGGCATGAGGGCAGGTCCAGAGCCTATCTCAGAAGCACCCAGCACAAGGGCTAGGGATTAGGGAATATCCCAGGAGGGGGCACCAACCCATCACAGGGGACACACACCATACACACCTACAGACGATTCGGCACCTCCAGCTCACCTTAGCATGTACTCACAACACGAGACAACACAGGGAGAACAAGCAAACTGCACACATGAAGGCGGGGAGGAGACTCAAACCCCAGTCTCAGAGGTGTGAGGCGACAGTGCTGACCACAGCACCACCCGAGGGAATAACCGAAAAAGAAACAAAGTAACATTCACACTGCATTCACACGAGTATCTCACTCTGTGGGGGACTCAGACCGCACTAATACATAAGCGCACTGGGGATGAGGAGGTTCTGGAACGCATTGTTGCCTGTGACAGTGGTCACCTGACTCCCCCTGGAAGGCGCCCCATCCCCCCTCACAGTCCATTTATAATGAGCAGAGCAGAGTCCAATCGCTCCTAATGAGGGTGATTAAAGATGCAGATCAATTGCAGGTATTTACAGAGAGAGAGTGCTGTGGGGGGTGAGTACCCGCCGCTCACGTTAATGCCCACGGTCGCTATTTACAAAACAGCAGTGAGTGACTGGTGTCTAAAAGGGTTATCATAGTCTTATGTAATTCACAGCCTGCTCTCCATACACTGCCCATCTTTAGCCATCCCTTCCTCCCTAGAAATGTGGCCTCTTCGCTCAATATGAATCACAGAAATATAATCATTCTGGGAACCTTGTAAACTCGCTGTTAGCCTTCAGAAAATTCAAAGAGCCTGGTACTTTGATTTCTATTTAGGAGACACCCGCCAAAGGAGTAGTAAAGAATATTTGTAGATCACAACCCCCGGGAACCCAGCGTGAGCCTCTACCACTGGTCAGAGAAACACCCCATGGCACTTGGTTCCGCCCCCATAAAATTGATCTCAATTGTGGATAAACCCCCAGGTGTACCAGGTACCCTTCGACTTGGAAGTGTTTCAGCTAAGTTACTGTGATGGGTCTTGCTGAGCTTTGTAGAGCTTTGTCAGGTCTCTAGTGGTCCACTGAGTGATATTGTACCGGTATTTGTCTAGTTTTCTTTGACTGACTGTACGCAGATGTTTTGCTGAATTATCCTATTTTTAAGTATGTCACTGTAAACTGGGCTTTGCAGACTGCCTGGAAGTTATCGTTGTATACTTTGTTATTTATTTGGTGGTGTTGTCCAAGCAGATTTTTTTTGCTCATCCTAATATTGCAAATTGTTTAATCTTTTTTTATTCGTTTGTCAAGCAGCCAGGAATAGGGGATACCAGGGATCCTTCTGAACACAGAGGGTACCCAGTTTGCCATCCATCCACACATGCATCTAATTAGTTTTATCAGTGAAAGCACATTATCATGGTTGTTCGTGTAGAATCCGCACCTCAAACTGAAATAAGCGAGGCCAAAAGCTTGTACGCAATACAAGTGCCGCCTGAATCCTTCTCAAAATAATTTCACCTCCGCTGCGTGACCTTTTCTGTCGCACTCAGCAGGTTCTGCTCCCAGGCCCTGACTCCATCTTTCCCCTAAATGGGGTGGGGGGGGGGGGAGGAGCTTCTTCGGAAGCCAGCAGCTCTTTCGCTGATGCTATATCTATTCGGTCCCTGCGTCTGTTGGATGCATCCCGCAGCATTTCTGCAGATCAGTCCAGCAATTTGTCGTGTGGCATAAGGCTGCTGTGGCATCCAGCACATGTCTGTGATGCCTGGCCGGGGGAATTTTGGGGGGGGGGGGTGTGTATAGGGGCAGTGTTGACTCTATTGGCCGGCATAGACCAGGCAAGAAGTGTGGCATAGAAGTAAGCAAGAAGCGTGGCTGAAAAATGAAGCAGCCGTTTTCTTATAATATAAGCATTCCTAAAAAGATGGTTCTGGAAACGGAAAATGGCTTTGCTGAGAATGGAGCACATAGTGTACTCCTCTCCATTCCTCAGGGGCGTAGTGAGTATGGAAAGGCAAAAGATTAACGCAGTAATACAGGATACAGACTGTGGATGGAGATATGCAGTGAATACGCAGTGAATAACGCCCCCTCACGCTATACACTCCCATACTCGATTCCTGGATCGCATGGGGTGTGCCATTTCGCCACTTTGGAATGCTGGCTCTTTGCAGTCCCTGCTCCAGGTTGAAATGTCAGCTCTCTGGGGGTCTAGGTGGAACATCATCCTTTGTTTGACTCCTCTGCTGGCCCCTGGAGGATGGGCTCCCCCTTTGGGTCTGGTTCCTCCCAAGGTTTCTTCCTCCTAGGTAGTTTTTCCTTGCCACTGTTGCCTTTGGCTTGCTCACTGCGGGGTCTTTATGTGGCAGAGATAATGTAAAGCGCATTGAGACAGTGTAATGTTGTGATAATACACTATATAAATAAAATTGTATTGTGTATTGTATTGTATCTTAGTTTCCCTCTTCTGGCAGAACAAAGGCCTTCTGAGTTCCCCATTCCAGGTAGAACAACAGTGGACGGCTTCGGTGGCTGAGTTTTATTTTTGTCTTGATATAGGGCCGGATGCAACTAAACATTTTTCCCCATTTTGTTCCTTTCTGAGCCTTACTTTCCTCTTGAATCACAAAGCCTACTGATTTAATTATTCCTCTGATTGCCCTAAAACATACTGACAAGAGCAATTATGCCCTTCTGGCTACTCTTGTTTTAGTCAAGGGCCATTTTTCTAGCTTGTGACCAAAGCTGCAGATTAAAAATACTGCAAATATGGAGGGATATTTTAGAAAAGCAAAACATATGAATTATCTAGTTATAACTAAAAATATGACTGTTTGATATGACTATTGAAGTTGGAACATTGATGTACATTCAGGGCTGTATTTTGGGGAATTGTGATTTTCAGTCTCAAACTAAGCAGCTACACTTGGTTCCTTAAATGAGGGATTTTCAACCTTTATTAAATCAGCGACCCCCAAAATGAAAATGGATCAAAGCTGGAAACTGCCTGCCACTAAGTAACTCTAAGTAACTCTAAAGTGACCTAAAACAACATTTGATTTTCAAAGAAGTCCTAAAAGTATATGATGAAAACTGAATAAAAGACACAAAAAGTATTATATCTGGTCATGTATTTATTGAGAAAATGATCAAATAACATATCTGCGCATGGCAAAAGTAAGTGAATCATGCTCTCAGTATTTCGTGCCACCCTCTTTCCAGCTTTATGGGCATCAATATCTATTTTTCTGAGGTCTGAGGTTTTCTTCAGACACCTCCTTTGTTTGAGCCATGATACACAAATGTGTTGTATGTGTGATCAGGCTTTGCTGGATCCCTGTTTAAATAAAACAGGGTCTCCCACTCACAACTGATTGTCATCCCATTGATTGAAAACTCTGATTTAACCTTCAAATTATATAATCCTAAGGATTCACTTACTTTTGCCACACACAGATATGGTATTGGATCATTCTTTCAATAAATACATAACCAAATATAATAATGCTTGTTTCATTTGTTTAACTAGGGTTTCTTCACTTACTTTTAGGACTTTAGGTCTGAAAATCAGATGGTGTTTTAGGTCACTTTCATATAAAAATACAGAACATTTTAAAGGGTTCACAAACTTTCAAGCACCACAGTATAATGCATCTGTGTGGCTTGCCTGCAACTGCAGTGAAGAATCACTAGTGATTGCTGGGGCCCAGTCATCTAAATCTATAGTAATAGCGTAGCCAGCATGAGCTAATCAAATCACTATAGATGCTTCTATCCTGCAGAGCAAATCCATTTTATTGGAAAGTGCCTATATCACTAAGATACCATTGCAAGGAAGGTGGAGAGTGGGATGGAAAGAGGGCCTTATTTATAGATGACAAGAGACTGCATATTGGGAAAGGATCCAGTAATGACTACGGGAGGCAAAACAGGGACCGAAGCCTGAGGATCCTGGCAGATGTTCACCCCCGAGGAATGGAGAGGAGTAATAGAGGAGTAATAATGCAACTGGCACAAGCTGGCCCCTGAGGAATGGAGAGAAGTAATAGAAGAGTAATAATGCAGCTGGCACCAGCTGGCCCCCAAGGAACAGAAAGGAGTAACAGAAGAGTAATACAGTCAAATCTCCCTTATCCGAACCTCCAACATACGGGCACCTCCCTCTACCAGGCAGCTCTAATTTTACACAACCAGCAGCTGTTGTTACGAGCCCCCGTCTAGGGTTGGGGCGTAACAGAGTGAAAGGGAAAGGAGACGTGAAGTAAGGGAAGGATGGGGTGTGGTGGACAAGGGAACACATGTGGACAAAGGGGCATTTTTTTTTTACATATATATTTTTCTGTTCTTATTGACACGCCACAGACAAATAAACCCAGTGCAAATGGACTCAAGAGTGACTATAGCGAAAAAAATAAACAAAACTCACAAAAAAACAAAGCTAACTTACTTAAGTGCAGAGAAAACAAAAACACAACAACAAATTCTACACCTTACTCCCTATCCAAACAACGGCATACAGCACAAGTTTGCAAAACAATAACTGCAGGCACTCCCTATGCACCTGACACACACAGAGAGCATACACAGAGGTCAAAGCGTCAAAGTCCAAGGCGCGCAAAGAAACTGTACTGTTATGGGCATCTCTTACTTACGGGCACCCCTTGGTCCCATTCTGCCCAGATAAGGGAGGTTTGACTGTAATGTAAAATAATACATGAAGAACAGGAGTATTAGAGGAGTATTAGAGGAATAATAATGCAACTGGCCCCAGCTAACTCTGAGGAATGGAGAGGAGTAACAGAAGCGTAATAATGCAACTGACACGGATTTTCCTCCACTCTTCCCAGCTGCAGCAACCTCACCCCCCCCCAACTATAAGATGGGGACATTGAACCGATAAGCACTGTAATTAGGCTGCTTCCTGTACGCAATGACCTTTTGCTGTGCTCAGTGACTGTGACTTAACCTTGGGTTGGTTGTAGAATTCTTAAATATGCAATGTCTATTAATATAGTCATTTTAATGTATAGTGAGGAGCGAGTGGCAGAAAAGGGAAAAATATTGTGGAAATATCTTGTGGAAGCAGAGATCAGACTGTTAATCTTAGGTGGTTGGAGTTATTGAGTACTGTCTATGGTGCCGCCGTGGTCTGTCATGGTAATTCACGACGCGCCTGGCCCAGTCAGCAGCCATCTCACGCTGGACCTCATGCTTGTGTGCTCTTTTTGGTACTGAAGTGCTCCATCCGCTCGTTCCCCCGACCACTTCGCCCACAGTACCTGAGGGCTCAGGCTCGGTAACTGTGGTAGCTCCACCACCAGAGGACTTCTGCCTTTTCAGTGCATCTGATGAACGGCATCGTTCGGTCAGTTAGCCTTTACTCAAGGGCACATGCCATTTCACCCACTGATACGGCCGGGTAATTACATCACCTGAGCAGCTAAGGTGACTCCCTTGTTTGAGTGTGAAAAATCCATGTATCCGCGCTGCTTCTTCCCCTTGACCTTTCTGCTACCTACTGAGTAACCAACCTACATTCGGAGGACACAGACAAGCCTGCCTCCAGATTCTCAAAGCAGTCATTACCTGCTGCTGCTGCTTCTCTTGGCATATCATTTCTGCGATGGAAGTGTTTCATCTGACTTAACTGGCAGAACCACTGACATGTGAGCTGAGGAAATATTCATTTCTACCTTAGCGCTACCCAGTGGTCATTAATGAGAGGTCAATGGTGGGAAAATGCCCACAAGATGTCACAGATTCTCTCAGCTTTCGGCTGTTTAGAACTTTGACATTGATCAAAAAAACAGAATACACTTTACACTTTAAAAGGTACCAATAGGAAATGGATGCGTTTCAATAATGAACAGAAAAAAACAAATAAGCTTGATTTTACAGCACAGTCCCAGAGATTTTCCTCTGTCACACTTATGTGTGGCAATATTCGTGACCGAAATGGGAAGCAAAGGGGCGTGGAGGCAGAGCGATCGCCCACACACCGCAGCCGACTGCAGAGAGCCTGGGCTCTCGCTGGAGCAGCACTCGTTTGAAGGGCTCTATAAAAAGTCACTGTCAGTCCGCCTCCGCAGCGGTATTCAGGGTACAGGAGACTTAGTTTTTGCATCAGTGGGTGGTCTGGAACCTTCTTTAACTCTAAAATGCCCAGCTCTTCACCTCACCTTGATTTTTGGGCAAGAAGCTGTGGAGGATCCTGAAGCAAAGAGCCTTACTAAAGGAGCACCTGTCAGAACCACTGATTGCATCTCTCCATTATTCCAGTCAGAACATGGCAGTTCATCCAACCTGAAGTTTTTATTCTTATGTCTTTATTACCCTTTGATGGTTATGGTTACGGAGAGAGTATAATATCTTAGCAAGTGGCCTTCTGAACAATAATGTTAATGGTGTAATAATAATCAGTCCATTCATCACCTATAATCCCTTACAGTACTCAGCACAGGGCTGTAGTCAGTCAGGAACCCATCCCAGGAGACAGAGGGAAGACTCTGGACAGTCTGCTAGCCCACTGCAGGGCATTTTCATAAATAACGTAGTAGTAATAATGTGCAATATTATAATGTATAATATAATAATATCTAATACTTTGAGGTAGTTTTTCGAAAATCTCTAGGAATACCGAACTCATAATATATTTTTCTCTTGCTGTATAGAATCAGATTTTCTTACTGCAATGGGCATGGTAATCAATCGGCAATTTTATACCTTTCAAATACTATAATAAAACTTACTAGAGACAACGATTTATTTATTTATCCAGTTGCAGTCAATAGAAAGGCAATAATGAACATCTGTGTTGTTGACACAAACAGAACTCTAAGTGTTCGTTTTCTAAGCTTGTGATGAGTGACATAAACATTTCCATCTTAATGACAACTGATTCTTTAATGCAGACCTTTTCTCTTATTTGGCCCAAGGCTGCGATTACATGACCATGTCATTTAATGTGTAGCTTCTAGTAACAGCTGATAGATTCAACTCCAAATGTTCCCTGCTTTCTTTCATTCTCTTTTCTCTGATGATGTTGGAATGAATCACAGCACTCCCATGTAAAGAGCCTTGGGGTGACTCTGTTGTGAAAGGCACTATATAAAGTTCATTTGAATCTAAACTGAATTGATCTCATTGTCTTTCTCAGGCTGGTGCTGGGTTTTTTCTTGCTGTGCTTTGATGGATAAGGTTATGAAATAAGGATTAAAATTTAGGTAGAGGATTAAGATCAGGTAAACCACGATAGAACAGGACTCACTCATACAGATCCTGCAACTGTGTTTTCCGATCGACTGGGCCAGCCGGAACGAGAATTTACTTTTTGCTCATTTTTGGTTCCAGCGAGAGTCTCTGGTTTGCGTGAATGGCATCTGGAGATGTTCTGTGTCGACCTCCTGCACTGGAGACTTTATCAAGGCCTTTGCCTTTCTGCCAGCTTTTAGCCATGCATGCTGTGAGTGTGGCCGTGGGACAGGCTGAAACAGGAATGAAGGGTGGTCAGATATCGGCTAAGGGTGGGGGAGGCACTCGATCAGCAAGACAGATTCCCCTGTGGTCTCCAACATAAAAGCTCATCTTGTGGACGGAGGTATGAATGGATTCACCTGTCAGGATTGCACTTGGGCATCTCCTGGTGTCTGGCTAAGCCATCTAGCCATCTAGCTTGAGGAGGGTATTTACCTCCGGGTGGGTTAAGTTATCTCCAGGCTCTCCTTTGAGACTCACAACGTGACTCTCTTCTATTATTATTTGCCACTCATAACAGCAAGAACCTACTTCAGTTGGAGAGGCTGATTTCTGCTGGCTCCGCAGGTAATGGTGGGGAACAGGTAAGACGTGGGTGTCACACCCTTCCCATACTCACTGGAATGCCATGTTTCTCTGCACCAAGCTGTCTGGCAGCTCCAGCTTCAGATCTTGCTTGTTGCCCTGTGGTTGAACAAGCGTCACTGAGCCTGACGACTGCTGAATTCCTCTTTCCCATGAGGGACCTTAAAACTCATCTTATCAGAATGTATCCCAGCACTGAGGTCTTGGTTGTATCCCCATTTACTTATTTTATTAGTATCTTTACATGCGGTGCTGTTACTGTAAACCTGCAATTTCCTTAGCAGTTAATATAATGTCCATCTGTCTATCTGTCAGACTTCCTGAGCCTTATAATAGCAGGCTTGTGTTACTGCACATATGCATATTGGGTTCTCTGTCACACTGAGGACCAAATTCACAATTTAATCCGGTTTCAAAAAATTCCATTAGGAGTTCTGTTAGGATATGGTTAGCAGTAATTAACTGCGGTAAAGTGAGGGTGAAAAAAAAGACAGAAATCTTGGGAATGAGCATGAGGGCACTCGATTCCTTACCGTACTGGACATTTCAGGGGATTTTAGAGTGCCAAAAAGAGTACAAGTTCGGGAAAAAGAGCATATATAGTCACTCCGCGTTACCTGTCTAAGCCCCTGCTGCCTCTCCCTGATGGATGGCAGATCTGCTTTTGAGCTGGGTTCACTTGTCGTGCAGCGCTGAAGCATGGAAGGCAGTTTCGGGATTTGCATAATATTCTGCGCTTGCATAAAGGTGCCAGGTTGAAAGAAGCATCGTATTTCTATATTAAGAGAGTGCTAACCACACTGGAGGACCACAGCTCCAAGCTGTCAGCCGTGTGCTGGCCATTAAGGCACACATGCGTGGCGTGTGTGTGGCTACTGAAAGGTGTGCGTGTCGTGCGAATCGCAGCTGAGTTGTCTGGCGGTGCAGATCCGCACGTTTGTTCACACCGCTGTTGCTGTGTTGTGACTGCAAGCCATTGACATTGGCCACCAATTATAGAATGTTTGATTTATAAAAATTATATAAAGGTGAAGACCATAAAAGGTGACCAGTTTTGACCAGCAAGCAGTAACGTGATTTTTGTTTACCCCCCCCCCCCCCGAAGTGAGGGCGAGAGGGAGCCTAGACATTGAAACTATAATGAAAGGTGCCAGTTATGTAATTTTGCTGGTATGATGTCATTAGGACTATCAGCAGATCTTTTAACCGTCTATTTTTTACTGAGAACCGCTGATCGCATGTGTGGAAGATAGGCGCCACGCCGACCCCCATCGCTGACGTGCCGCTGCTAAGAGGCGTGAGCCGCGCGTCTCGCGCGGGCAGCACGGCTACTGTAGCCTGGTAACGTGCGCGCGGGAACGAGCCGCGGTGTCGCGAGCGTGTGCGAGCGGGAAGCGGCCGGCGCGCGCAGCCACTGCTTATAGAAAAAGGCCGATGAACATCACCGTGGGCTCGACTTATTTTTAGTTTTAAAAGCCACGAATATGTCGAAAGTCCGCGTCCTTACATAAGCGCCTTCCTCGGTACTACAGCTCTATTCCTGCCCATGAGTGACTCATGGCGCCCCAGCAGTAGGGAGTAAGCCGCCTGGACGCGGTGTCACGTCAGCGCCCTGCTGATACCCGTCAGGTGGGTGACTGGCGCATCTCGGCCGCATTTACGCAGCGCGCCGAGGGCAGCCGGTTATACCCTCCGACCGGTGAATCAGCCCGAGTATGAGGAATATTTCAGCATTTTAATAAGACTTGGATCGCTTTTAATTTTGGTGTGAAGCCCCTTCGTTAAATGAAATACTTTTTTTGTTGTTATTGTTGACTGTGTTTTGTATCCCGCCCCCCTTTTTATTTATTGTATTATACTATTGTATTGTTGTTGTTATTGTTCACTTCCCTGTCCACTCTTAATGCGCCTCGACTGGCAAAATTAATATAAAGTATGCATACTCCTCCATTGCAGAGCAAATCTGGCCTGACTATACAAGGCAGCCAGACCACATTCTGCTCGTCTAATGCATCAGGACAGGACAAGAGGGAAAAAAATGAAATACTTCATATTATTTGACCGGCATACATAACTTTGATATGTTATTCACATATTGGAGGTTTCACTTGTCGCAGTGTCAATCTGATACAGGCCCTAGGCAGTAGTACAAGATTGAACTCACTTATAGTCAGTCCCATCTTTTTTTTCTCTGGCTTTTTTTCTCTAAAATAGATAGATAGCAGGGATGCCAACTCCCACACGCTCTCAGACTCTCACGCTCATGCAAGAAATCTTTCCGCAAATCTATATTATTCCATAATAAACCTATAATTAGGTTCTTCAAAAGCACTGGGGCAGTTTGCAAACCCTACCGATTTACAATGTAATGAAACTCTTACATACATGTAAATTTGTGTGCAGACTTGCTTCAAATTAAAAATCCTGCTCCATCCAGCGGACCAAGGTTGCCAGCCCTGTGATGGACAGATAGAAAGTTCCAAAGTGAGAGGGTTCTCTCTTTCTATGGGCTGCATGATGATTTGTGAAGTCTTCACTGGTTTTAAAGAGCCACTCTCACTTACGTGTAAAAATGGGTTAAAACTCCTCTGTAATTCCTGTGTAATAATCTCCTTATCTCGCCCCCTCTCTCTTGCTCTCTCTGTGTCCCTCTGTTTATTCTAAGGCTGAAAGCAGTCAGTCTCCGCTCTTCAATAAACCCTGACTCCCTGGGGGCCAAGAAAAGCTTCACATAAACAAACAAGAAATTCATGAGACACAAGGTTCTTCTGCTACAAGGTAGAGTACCCACGCGCCATGTGGGCTGACCCCCCTGTGGGTATCCGTGCACCTGGGGGCTAATTAGCGCTGCCATAAGTCCAGTTGATGTTAATATATATATCAGATTTGTGGCACATAGTGTTCGAAGGCAGCAGATGCGTGGAGACCGGTTGCTGAGAATCACAGCCAGCACTCCATCTGTCTCTGTTGTTAGATTTGATTTGCAGTCTCCATCACTTTTGATGACAATAGAGCTGGAATGATTATGGCTGCCATACGGCGCATGCAACACTGAAGTTCACGGGTGAGATCTTCTGCCCTCGCCACCCAGGAGATGGAGCAGGAAATCTCCCGCGTACAGCGTAAGATGTCCGACTTGGAGTCGGTGCTGCAGCAGAAGGATGTGGAGCTGAAGGCTTCGGAGACACAGCGCAGCATCCTGGAGCAGGACCTGGCCACCTACATCACGGAATGCAGTGTGAGTCAGCGGCGGGCGGGCGGGCGGCGTGGCTGTGGGCGGAGCAGCCCTGTGGGGCAGCGCCTCACAGGCATTTATGGTAGCATGGATCCCACTTGAGAGTTTCTTTCACTCTTATGGGCAGTTATCCAAACCAAACCCATTAGGAACCGTGGATGACAGTGTGCTTGTCTCACTCTCCAGCACCCCTCATAGCCCACTGCTGATACACAACGCGAGGGGTAGGGGCGGGGGGGGGGGGCGCGGGGGCAATGTGAAGGTTCAAGAGGCTTTGGGACATCATGCAGCAGCATGGCGCAGCTGGGACTGACATATGTGAGCGTGCATGTTTATCTGTACATGGTGCGTGTGTGTGTGTGTGTTGCGCATGTTGCAGAGCCTCAAACGCAGTCTGGAGCAGGCGCGCATGGACGTCTCCCAGGAGGACGGCAAGGCGCTGCAGCTGCTCCACGACATCCGGGAGCAGAGCAACAAGCTGCAGGAGATCAAGCAGCAGGTACAGCCCCTGAAATGGAGGCTGCACCACCTGTATCCTTCCTGGGACTCCATCCCCAGGCCGCCTTCACCTGTCTGTATTTTTGTGTATCTTTAACATGGTCCCTGATTATGGAATTACGATGGCTCCTCCCCCAGCTCCCTGGCCTTTTGATTGGCACAGACAAGGCTGTCTCATGCCCCCCCCCACCCGCTCCCCAGCCCAGCTTTGTTATCTGGGGATTCAGATCGATGCTGGGAAATCAGCCTCAGTGGCTCTCCGATGAGTCTCCTGGAAAAAGCTGTGCTATATGTTCTCTAGTGTCTCTTGTTCTCTGACAGCCAAGGTAAACACCAAGTCTAGGCTTCAATGCCTCCAGGAAAAGAATTGCTCCAAGCCTTGCGCTGAACATGAATGCGATCCTGTTGGCTAGTATTTTGCCCGGACCCTTCTCGTCTTTGTTTTTAAATGCTTCCTTCCTGGGCCCCTGTGTGATGTGTGACCTTTCCATCTCTCACGCACCTGCTGGTGGAGATAGCAGAAATGAAGCGTGTTGTGAGGCCCCCTGTGTCCCATCCGTGGCGGCGTTAATTACAGAGAAGCAGAGTGCTTTGGCCCCGGCTGCCCCACCCCCACACCCATGACTGACCTGTTATTAAACACCTCCATGTCTGGCCTGTGTGCGGTGCCAAACTGTGCACCACGAGGCACAGCAGCCTGAGCTGCAGAGTACGACAGGCTGAAAAACTCTCCTTACTCTCCTCTCACCCAGTGCTTGCTCTCGGGAAGAACACCTCACTTTCTAGCTACTGCTGCTTGTTTGATTCCTCTGGCATTGTTTCTGCATATATTCCACCGCATTTCATGTCTCACTGAAAGAGGTGCTTATCTTTATTTATTTGCTCATCTGTCATTGGGCAGACCCTCTTCGCTCACTTATTGGAGTTGCACTGCGCAGGTAATTCGCAGGTAAGTGTCGCAGTGTCTGCCTGCGTGCCGTCCTTAACTGCTGCCATGGAAACGTGGAGACTTGAGTGTGTAAGCTGTTGCCCTGCTGCGATGCCCAGGACAGGGAAAGGGCTATTTGAGAGGAAATCCTGGTCAGAGAGACTGCAACATTCTCTATTTGCTTTATCCTGGGGTGCTATGGGGATTGTCCTGGTGCTGTCCACCCTGCCCCGAAACCCTTCCAGCTTTCCGACTGGATGTCTTTGCCTGAGCCGCCTTGTCACATCTTGCACCTTCCGCTTTCCCTCCTCCTCCACCTTACCCTCTTGGCATAATGACATAACGGAACTTCCATGGGATACTCACTTTCCAAATCCAAGAAAAGTATCAACAAAACAACAAACTGGAGGCCATGACTTTAGTTACACCCTTAACAAAGTATTATAAAAACCTTCAATGATGTCCCACAATTCATTAATAAAAACTTTTATTTCTTGAGCTTTTGTATCCAGTGCAGAGTTACAGTCAGTCTGGAGCCTGTTAGTTCTATCATAAAGGAATTAATGTAGCTTGTTAGCATCTTTGCATGCAGCTCAGCGGCTTAGGGTTCTGATCCAATAGCTGCCAGAGTAACTGCTGGGCCTTTGAACAAGGTCCATATCCCCAGCTGTCCAAGAGTGCTGACTGACCCGACACTCTGGCCCCAAGCTTTCCTCACACGTCGCTTTGAACAAAAAAAGCCGTTAAATGAAAAATATTTTCCAGTAAATCTTGCATAAAATAAACTGAACTGAATATGGATGTACATGTGGCATTATAGACTCAAACCCTAAGACATTGCTGTGATTTAACTCTAGGCAGTGCAATATTACAGAGCTACACTAACTTATTTTAACCATAAATACAAAACTAAACATAGTTTCTTTATCCATATTCTGAAATACAGGGAATATTTCTTATGAATAATCAAATACATAGTTGAGTTGGATGTTACTGATTTTGTTGGCAAATTTATAACATTTTATCATTTTTTTAAATCCTGTGACAGCATACACATTTAATCCTAGTAGCTTGTCATTTTTATCCATTTATTGGCCAGGTGTTTGGTGCTCACATTAGCCAGCAGCTGTTCGGGTTTGCAGTGAGTCTGTGACCTGCTGCCCATCTGTCTTTTTCCTCTCCTTTCCCCTTGCTTCCTTTGCTCCAGATTTCGATGCTTTAACAGTAATCAGTTGTCCCCTTTATCCAGCTGGACAGTGCAGTTGCTCAGCTTATGCACTTTGCCCAGCGCTGCAAAGAATGTTTGGAAGCAGCACTTGATACCTTTAAGTGCCATCCCATAACTTCCAGGCCAGCGGTGATACCTCACCGTAACCCTTTTGAATAGTTGCATGCCTTTAGGCAGCATGTGACTCCTGGCAAAGGTGTCCATGTAGCAGCCCATATCTGGTAGCTGTGGTAGCTGTGGTTGCCGTCCTGACTTTTGTGCTCCACGGCTCCTGCAGGAGTACCATGCGCAGTTGGAGGAGATGCGGGTGACCATCCGGCAACTGGAAGAAAACCTGTCTGCAGCTCGTCGCCGTAGCGACCTGTACGAATCCGAGCTGAAAGAGTCCCGGCAGACTAGCGAGGAGCTGAAGAGGAAAGCGGCTGACTACCAGCAGAGGATGCAGAAGGTGGGGTGAAGAGGGAGCTTCTCACCATGCTACTGGATTATCTGGGATTTTAAATGTGTCTGCTGTGCGCATGTTCCTTGGTGTCTAACCAGTGTGTCCTACCGTGATCCATATGGTATGGTACCTATGGCAGGTGATGTCTGTGGTGTGGGGGTGTTTTTCAGCTATCTCACTTACTGTGCCTCACAGGCTAAGGAGCAGGGCAAAGCAGAGGTCCAGGAGCTGCTCTCAAAGCTGGAGAAGGTGAGGCCTGTGATGCCTCGCTGGGTGCCAGCTAAGCCACCTATGGCGAACTCACTTTGTTTCTCTCCTGTCAGAAGAGAGAGAGCACCAGTGTTATGTCGCTGTGCAATGTTGCAGCACCAGTAGATGAAACATGTTGGATCACATGTGGCCTTTGCTTTGCATTGTTTTTTGGATAGATTTTTTTCCCATTTACATTTAAGTCGTTGAAGATTTTAAAGTAAGACATTAAGCTAAGGTTTGGTGTTAAATCACTGAGCATAGTTGGCACAGGAGAGGTCAGTGTTGATGAATAAGGTATGTAAGTCACGCAGATGGGGGGAGCCTGATACACACTGAGGGGACACCCGGGACACCGTGTCGCACCTTAAGCCTTCTTATGCTGACTGGATACAAAATTGATTTCAGACCAACACGGAGCAGCAGGCAAAAATCCAGGAGCTCCAAGATAAGCTGGCCAAGGTAATTTACCACCGATGCTCTGTGAATGGACTGCATCGCCAATACATACTGTATGTCTGCCAGCTCAGCCTTCTATCGACCGACTGACTGATACATAGGCTGGCTGTCATGTGACCTGTGTGCTAGCTAGCAGCCCTTCAGTCTTTGATGGGATGATGCTGCTGGTTAAGCACAGGCCTGCTGATATCTCTATTTTTTATGAGTGACCAGTTGTCAGGCAAATGAAATGGAACATTTGGCGGGTCGGATTGAAAGTTTAATTTTTTGGCTGCCCATGCTGTTTGGGCCAGGCAGTGAAGGCCAGCACAGAAGCCACAGAGCTCCTGCAGAGCGCTCGACAGGCCAAGGAGCGCCTGGAGAGGGAGCTGGAGAGATTGCAGAGCCGGGAGGACTCTAGCGAGAGCCTGCACAAGCGCCTCCGGGAGACCGAGGTGGGTCACTCGTCCACTGTGGCCTCTGAAGTCAAATAGAAGTGACTGGGTAGAGGGTATCTAGAAGGCTGCCTTGTTTTCTTGTTTTGTTTTACTCAAAGCAAAGAAAATTGTACCAGATTTTGCAGCTGGTTAATTAACTAAAAACTTGCATGGGTTAAGGGTACCGCAGCAGTACTGGAACTAACAACCATCAGGTGACTGGTCCACAGCCCTAAGCACCACACTACCTGTGTGTGTATACACAGGAAGGCAGGAAGACCCTGGAAAACCAGGTCAAGAGGCTGGAGATGGTGGAGAGGAGGGAGAACAAACTCAAAGATGACATGCAGACCAAGTCCCAGCAGATACAGCAGATGGCAGATAAGATCCTGGTGAGAAACAGTGGAGAATATCGTTTCTGGCTGATCCCTTCTGAACAGCCACCACCAGCACCCCTCAGAACCCCATCTTCCCAGGCTAGCCTCTACTTTTTGGGAGCCGGATCGGGCCTTGTCCTCTCTCTACCTTTCAGCCACAGTGCTCCACCAGGCAGCTTTCTTACCCATGTACCTCTACTGAGTCTGTGGTCAGCTTGTCGCTGCTCCAAAAGTGACAGATTGCAAGCACGGACACTTTGAGTGCATGTGCGAGTGAGCATGTGGCGTGTACGTGTGTGTGTGTTTGTGGGTGTGTGTGTGCATCGCTTTTCACACCGTTGCGTGCGATGACTTGTCGGTTTGTTGTGGTTGAGCTTACGCTTACCGTTGCCCTCGGCTCTGTTGTGGAAGGACCTGGAGGGGAATCTGCGTCAGGCTCAGTCCACGGCCCAGTGCATGGAGGCTCATCTGGTACAGAAGGAGCGGCTCTACGAGGACAAGATCAAGGTACTGCTTGTGACCGACCTCTCAGATTCTCCCACGGGCAGCCTTAGTTTGCAAGGCTGTGTCTGGGACCTCCGGCACACTATGCCATGTCTCAGCAGTTAATGTAAAGCTGTGCTGTTAGTTCGTACCTGTATCTGACTCTGTATTCTTCCTCGCATGTCATAAGTATCAGACTGTGTGCTGTTTGGCTCGACCCCCCTTTAAGTGTTATTTATAACTTTAATTTCGGCATTGCTCTTCTGGACCATTCCTCTGGCATGCGAGAAGCATTCTGGGCGCTGCGCTAATTTGCAGCACTAGCGCATCCTGGCAGAAAGAAGAGCACATCTCACAACGTCCTGTGGTCAGAAAGGGGGGTATTTTTGCGAAATATTCAGGGAGTGATTGGCAGTTAACATTGCTGGTAAAAAAAAATAACCTGAACGTGGGCACCATGGTAGATGAGCAAGCAATTTGTCTTCCCAGTGCCTTCTGCAGTCTGGGGATGTCATTTACCTGAACTCCTGACTCTAAATTGCCCCTGCTCCCTCTACCACATGCATCAGGAACTACATTTTCAATATTGGTATTTTCATTTGCAATTTACTTTTTTGAACTAATTGCCTTTGCTAGCTTTCTGCTCAGGGTGTGCCCTGCCTAGTGCCTCACACTTTGTTGGATAGACCACAGACTCACTGCAGTCCTGTAATGAATAAGCTGTTATGGAAGACAGCAGGAGGAATGTGCTGGCTGGTTTACTGGAGCTGTTAAGGCTGAAGACCTACACTCTGATGGGTTCTGATGGTAAATCATAGCTCTGTTTAATCACCACAGGACACACACTTCCTGGGCTTGAGCCGCCATCCTAAAGGTCCGTGTCCTTAACTGGCACACTGCCTGCCTTTGCCAGGATTACTGGGTTAACTGGGTCTGTGGTTATAGAAAATGGCCGTATGCATGAGTGGAGGGGAGACTGGCTGCTAAATTTCACTTATTATTTTCAAGAGAAGGGCTTGAACTTTCTGTGTCATGAAAATCGTATATTTCAATTAGTAGAGTATTAAATTCTAAAGATATTTTAAAAGTATCAATAGGAAATTACTTAAAATATGTGTCTCATTTGTTGAATGTCCTTGTGCACGTGCTCAGTGAGAATGTGACATGTCCTTTTGTGTCTTTGGGAAAGCCTGACTTGGTGTTATGCTTATCCCCTATGACTAGATTCTGGAGGCCCAAATGAAGGTGGACATGGCTGAAAAGGAGACCCTGGAGTCCAAGCAAGCCGAGCATGATGAGGAAGTCCAGGAGAAGTGCAAGCTGCTTGGCGAGCAGAAGGCGGTATGGGCCTGCCTGCTCAACTAAGAGAACCCAAATTGTTTATGTACAGTACTGTATGTGTTAAAATATACAGAATGTTCTGGCACCTAGATAGGTAGATAGGTAATTTAGTGTTTTCAGAGTGTTTTCTCATGAGCTCTAACATTTTATAGCATTACAGCTAAGGATTCCAGAGTTTTATTTGCCACGTGCAAGGTATAGTCTCACATTGGATAGCCCACAATCTACAAGTGTTTTTAATGCTGTTTTGGACCCTCAGAATGGCATGTGGGGTGGGCTAATTTTTTTCACTTAATTGGGAAGAAAGTACGAGTAAATAAAGGGGTCTTTACATTCTATCAAATAAAACAGCGTGACTTTATTCAAAGTGGTATAGGATCTATAAGCCTCTGAAACTTCATTCATAAATACCTTAAGTCACTGGCAGAACTATAGGCAGTGTAGCCGCAGTGGGGCCCACAGAAACGGGGGGCCTCACTGAGGGCCCATGGGCCCCTTTGCAGGGAGGATCAGGGGTATTGGTCTGTTAGTTTAAATTGTTGAAGCACATTAGATTGTAATATGAACTGGGAAAGTGTTGCACGGAATTCCATTGTACCAACTCAGAAATAAATAGTATTATACGGTAGGTTATACAGAGCATGAATGAATGTGTTGTGAATGTGCAGAGTGTCTAATCAGTTAGGGTCCATGCAGACAGCTGGTTGCTCCCCCTGGCAAATGTTGACTCGTATAAAGTCTTATCCCAATGGCCCCAATTAGGTGAATAATCATCTAGGCAGTACCCGTCTGTGCACAGTGATTTATCCTGTTTAGGAATGTGGTTTTCTTGTCATTGGTGGTGGGTGAAAGGTCAGATAACTTTTGGAAGAATAGCCAACTAAAAGCCTTTGTGCAGAGTGTGCCTGTTTCAGGTAGAGCTCCACTGTGTCAGAGAAACAGAGAACACTTCGTCCTGCTTCTCATCATATTCTTTGGAGATGGCAGTATTCAATAAGATGCCTTTTTTTTTGCTTTCCCCCCTCAAACACTCCTCAGGGTTGTATCACCTGTGCGTAACGCCTGCCAGAAAACGCTTAAGATGCACATAATTCAGGTAATGAGGGAGGCAGTGCTGGTGCTTATGGGAAGCTGAAGATGTCCAGATTTAAGATGCATCAGCATTCTCCCCGAAAGGGGGTGGTGCTGGGGTTGAATGGTGAAGAGAAGCGCTTTTCGTGTATAAGACCAGCTCCTCGAGTTCCAGTTTACTGTGTCAGCTGGCTAATGCACTAAGTAGCAGAGCTGAAATGACCATTTCTACATAAATTCAGGTGATTGTACAACATGGAAATCATGGGGTATGTCTCTGTCATTTCTTCCAGACTATTAATGCCATGGAGTCCAAGATGAAGAACCTGGAACAGAGGATTGCTGAGCTTACAGAGGCCAACAAACTAGCAGCCAATAGCAACATCTACACCCAGAAGAACATGTGAGTGTCAGTGTGATGGCTCAGCTGTAGCCTTCTAACAAGGAGGAGGGATGGACTGGCACTTTCCACTCTATCTTCACTTGGTGTTCATTCACTCGAGCACCTCTAGCCTTGAGTCGTGCTCCCAGCTTTGGGGTATTGTGAATTGGCTCCTCTTTGAAGATGTGTGTCAAGATGCTCCCTACCTACTCCCCAGGAAAGCACAGGAAGAGATGATCTCAGAGCTGAGGCAGCAGAAGTTCTACCTGGAGTCGCAGGCAGGAAAGCTGGAGGCACAGAATGCAAAGCTGGAGGAGCACCTGGAGAAGATGAACCAGCAGGAGCAGAGCAACAAGACCCGTTTGTTGGAGCTGGAGACACGGCTGAGGGAGGTGAGAACCAGAGGACATCAGGAGAAATCCCAGCCTAGCATGGGGAGACAGTTAGACAAATAGATTTTATTCCTCACAATTCTGTATAGACAAGGTGGGCTTTCGTAGCAGAGGCTGATAGGGCACCACTTAAAGAACTTGGTTCCACTTCCCTTTGGCAGATGGGCCTGGAGCACGAGGAACAAAAGCTGGAGATCAAGCGGCAGGTGACCGAACTCACGCTGTCACTGCAGGAGCGAGAGTCCCAGATAAGTGCTTTGCAAGCAGCACGTAACTCCTTGGAAAGCCAGCTGCAGCAGGCCAAGACTGAGCTGGAGGAGACGACTGCAGAGGCTGAAGAGGAGATCACGGCCCTCCGGGTGAGGGCTGACACTGCACTGCCATGGCACCTCAACCAGCGTACTGTTAACCTTGTGGAATGGCCACAGTAACTATAGTGTGTAGTCTGCCATATTGCTATCTACAAGAATATTACTTTCATGGGCTACACAAATGAGTAGTACCACTGTGGTTTACAGATATACCAACTATCATAGTAACGTACCGTAACATCCTAAGGTTACAGCTTTAATATAAATTAATATCAAACATTACATGATACGAGCAAACGTTACAATCATATAATGTTTGTTATTAATGTAAATTAAAGCTCTTAAGGTATGATAAATGTTAAGGTATACTAATTGCATGCGGCTTATGAATGCTCTGTGAATGCATGCAGTTAATGTAAAGTGTTGCCTTACATTTCCAGTGAATAACAGGAGTGTACCATTGCTCAGGACATCTACCACAATGCCCAGCTTTCTAAAATGTACAGCATCAGAGTGGCCTCCAATTCTTAGCCATCCTTCAGCGCTCACCACTGCTGCAACAGTCTATGTGAAAAGCCATTACCCTGAAGCACTTCCTCTCTTGCTTTCTCAAGGCTCACCGCGATGACATTCAGCGCAAGTTTGATGCCCTCCGGGACAGCTGTGCGGTAGGTGACAATTTCTGCACTGGCTTGCATTCTCAAAGGGGCATCTATCGCTTAAATTAGCCATCCAGCAAATTTCTTATTTAAAATGAGAAATTGCAGTAAATGTGAGATATTGTGGCTCTCAGAACCCATTTATGTGTGGGTAGCATTATGAAACAACTTGTGTAAACACAACGGGCTGCTTCGTTGGGCTTCAAAATGCAATATAATAACACAAAATAATTGCACATAATTCCACACACAGTTACATACCTGGTACTGTTGGCGGAAAAAAGTTAAGGGTTACCAACTTTAGAGAAAATTGGAAGACCAGAAGATGATGATCTAACTTTAAGGACTCCAAGTTGTAAAATGCCCGCCTCCCCATAGTAGACAAAGGACCTTTTGATTTACAGTCATTTATGGATGTATTGCAGTTTTGTAGCATTCTTGAACCAGTGATCTTTGGGTCAATAGTTCACTCTGCAGTATTCAGAATGTGTCAGGTGTGAAGAGCCAGTGTTGTGGGATTTGAGTGGATCTATGATAGTAGTAACGAGAGAAGCCTGGATGTAAAGTTCGTATTATCTGCAGGCACTGTCAGTCACTGACTGGCTTAATTCCATTTCCTCTTGATTGTTTACCAGTGGCATAGTAATCCCACCTGCTGTTCTGCTGGAAGCTGCTTTTGCCAATATCAACCATCCATCCGTCCATCCATCCATGGATAGATTGCCAATCCATCACTGTACACACATTCTGCTTCACACAGCATAGTCTAATTTAGAGTCACCAGGGGTGACCTGGGAGGAAACCCATGCAAATACCATGTAACCTTATATACTTTACGGGCAAACGTATTGGGACACCTGGCCATTGCACCTACAGGAATGTCTGTGACATCCCATTAAAAACCTATAGGCATCAGTATGGAGCTGGTCACCCCTTTGCAACTGTAATATACTGTACTGTACTGTAACAGCTGACACTCTTCTGGGAAGACTTTCCATAAGATTTTGAAATGTGTCTGTGGGAATTTTTGCCCATTCATCTAGACGAGCATTTGCAAGGTGAGGAGGCACTGATGTTGGATATGAAGGCATGGCTTGCAATCACTGTTCTTGTTCACCCCAAACGTGTTCACTGGAGTCAAGGTCAGGGCCCTGTGTGGGCCAGTCAAGTTCCTCCACACCAAACTCACCCAATCATCACTTTATTGATCTTGCTTAGGGCACTGTAGCACAGTCATGCTGGATGTGGCATCCTGTGACAGCACCACGCTTGTATTCACTGAGCTCTTCAGAATGACCCATTCTTTCAGAAA
The DNA here is from genome assembly GCA_026780765.1 of Petrocephalus schoutedeni. Taxonomy (NCBI): domain Eukaryota; kingdom Metazoa; phylum Chordata; class Actinopteri; order Osteoglossiformes; family Mormyridae; genus Petrocephalus; species Petrocephalus schoutedeni. The sequence goes on from JAODKL010000040.1 coordinate 1,105,893, forward strand.
TGTTTCTAAACCTGACTGCATGGCTAGGTATATCTGTGGCAGTGGGTCTGAATGAAATACCTGAATTCAGTAATTAATTCAATTCAATTCAGTTTATTTTTATATAGCGCCCTTCACAACAGAGTTGTCCCAGGGCGCTTTACATGGGT
>JAODKL010000040.1:1106585-1138436 GCA_026780765.1 Petrocephalus schoutedeni
GGAACTGGGCCGGATTCGAACCCTGGTCCCAGAGGTGTGAGGCGGCAGTGCTACCCACTGCACCACCGTGCCGCCCGATCTATATTATATATTATTCTTAATTATTATTATTATTATATTGTTATTATCTCTGCGATGGGCCATCCTGGGTTGTTCCCCGCCTCGTGCCCGTGGCTTCTGGAATAGGCTCACGACCCCCCGCGACCCGAAATGGATAAGGCAGGTTGGAAAATGGATGGATGGATATATCAGTTTAAAAAAAATAATTTCTTGTAGTTTTACTTAATGATAATAATCCTGGGCAGATAACAACCATAAAGTCGATTATTGACCTTTGACAATCAATTGTGTGACTTGCATGTCAAAGGGGATTTTATCAAAAAACTGAACTCATAGACCAGAAACAAAAAGAATGACGAGGGGTCAAACAAAGGCAGGCGAATTACCAAGACTGACAGTCTCAAACTGATACCCTAAGAAACCCAGAATAAAACATGGACTAGAAACTGGTATAAAGCAAACACATTCTCGGGGCATTGATGATTATTTAAACATTAGTGCTAGGAATAACAAGGAACAGGTGAGGGTCATTAACAATCAGGAAGGACTGAAGAATCAAACATAGGAGGAACAAGACATAACTACAAATCTAACTACAAGAAGGGAAAGCTAACAAAGGCATTTAAACAAGAAGCAATACAGAAATAACATGAACACAAGATGACAAACAACGGGAAAACAAAACTCAAAATGTCTGTGTCCTGGCTAGGCAGAAATAAGAAATAAAATGGGACAAGGACTGATCCTGACAGTAGACTTATGAGGATCCTTATGTTCAAAGCTTGTATTTTTATTGGATGATCCAAGACATGCACCAAAGTCCAAGTCATCACTGTGGATTAGATTTGGAGGGCATTCTTCCCAATCTCTAGGTATCTCCATTGTTTGCCACATATGCATTGAGGTCTCCTAGTGAGAACCCATTTGAGCACCTCACCCACTTCCTCTAAAAAAGCTGGGTACTCCAAGCAGCTGTTCTGTGCACAAAAGCAACACAGACAGCTGAGTTTTCCTCTATTCATTCTCCAAAATCTCCAAATCAGCTTATATAGATTTCTGCTTTATTCTCAGTTTTAGATGAAAATTTTTACTGTGCCATGCAGCTCAATGCTCCTCCACCCACTGCTGCAGCCTGGCTTCATCTGTACGAAGTTGACCTTGTGAATTGAGCACCAATAAGGATTTGTCTCTTACTTTGCATGGCAAATGCAATTCAACCATGCTGACTCATGTTTTTGAGTATTGGCAAAAGGTATCGGTGTTCTATATCAAGCTGAAGGGTGTAGGACTCACAGCATGTAATTTTCAAGGCTCAAAACACCATCGGCAGACTCAGTGTGTTGCCTTGGAAACCTTGTTCCTGTTTAATCATTACCTTCAATATTAATGAAACAATTATATGAGCTGATGTTTTTTGTATTGCACATTCATTGCAAAGTAAAAGAATGAAAACTCAAGTCTACAGGTTCTCTGCTTTTAAAACTGTGAGATGCATGTATTTGCACACAACATACTACGGTCCTCAAGCTGCTCTTGGGATAAAATTGAAGCTTTGGAGAAGTTGCAGGTGGGCAAAGAATTAGAAGTGACTCTTTTGCATATTCAATGTAATTCAGATATGAAGTAATTTTCAAGTACATACAGCACCTACTGATATGTAAACACATGATGTTCTAATTGTAGAGAGGTGGACACCAACCCTGCTCCTGGATATCTACCTCCCTGCAGAGCTTAGGTGCAACCCTAATTTAAGACAACTGATACAGATACATATTGGAGCCAGCTATGTTGAAGCTAAGTTTGCTGTAATACTCAGATGCCACTGAATAGCCGCATTATGAAATGTGATTAATTGTCATTGATGACACACCACAGCACAAAACAATGAAATCTGTCCGCTGTATTTAACTCATGTGACATTGTGACACAGCAGTGGGCACCTATTTCACCGTCCGAGGAGCAGTGCTTGGGGGTGGTACCTTGCTCAGGGACCTCAGTGGTTCTTGCGCTAGGTAACCTTTAACCTTCACTAACCATTATGCCACCGCTGTCCCTGTATCAGGTGTGTTATCTCTATCAGGTGTGTTAAATTAGGGCTGCATCTAAGCTCTCCAGGGTGGTAGGTTTCCAGGAAGAGGGTTGCTGACCACTGTTGTAGAGGGTTATGAAATTATCATTGTACATTAATTTTCCTCACATCACTTAGATTTATTCTCGGATGCGAGGTGTGTGTCCAGGAGGATTGTTTTTGCTGTTGTATATTCTAATGACGCGGCCAATTAGTCCCCGTGGTGGCATAACATGTCTCTGTTACCCCAAAGGCAAGAGCTTAAACTGAAGAGGGAGGATAATGCATGTTTTGACCATGAGTTCTTTTGCTGAGAGTATGTAAGCTTCACAGCAGATTTTGGAAAGATTTCTTACCTGCTGTGAGCAAAAGTACCATATATAACTATCTGAAAAAGACTGGACAGAAATGTAAGATATTCATAACTAGCTGATCACCCAGTGGCCTTGCTCACTCAGGTGTGTGTCCAGGAGGATTGTTTTTGCGGTTGTATATTCTAATGAGCAGGATCTTCTTTTCTTGCTAGGAACAATTAAGTGATTTTTCTTTATAATAATTAATGAAAGTAGGGGCTGGACCAGGACACTATTTTAAAGTCACAGAATACCCTTTGTCATAAGTGCTGTGTTCCATCTGGTTGCCCCTCAGGTGATCACTGATCTGGAGGAGCAACTAACACAGCTGACACAAGACAATGCTGAGTTGAATCGGCAGAACTTTTACCTGTCCAAGCAGCTGGATGAAGCATCGGATGAGAATGAAGACCACCTGCAGCTTAGTCAGGATGTGGATCGGCTACGGAGGGAGGTGGCTGACCGGGAGATGCACCTCAACAACCAGAAACAGGTACGTCATCATCATTTCAATAACCAGAAACGGGCATGTCATCATCTCAACAACCTGAAACAGGTACGTCATCAATATCATCACAAAGATCAGAAACAGGTACATCAACATAATCACTATAACCAAATTGAGGTTGATCATCATCATCATCATCCAAACGACTAGTAACACGTACATCATTGTCATCACATCAGTCACAAACTGGAACATCATCATCACCATTATCTCAACAGCCAGAAATGTACATGGTCACCATTGGGCAAAAATGGGTAAATGGCCACTTCGGTCCTGTAAGCAGGCAAATCGAGGTTAAAAGCTGGAATGTATTTACTTTGGGGACACTTTGCTATGTGGCTTGCTTCAGACGGCACTCCAGTGGGAGGTAGCATGAGTACGCACTAGTACATCACGCGGTCAATTAGTCCCCGTGGTGGCACAACATGTCTCTGTTACCCTAAAGGCAAGAGCTTAAACTGAAGAGGGAGAATAAGGCGTGTTTTGACCATGACTCCTTTTGCTGAGAGTATGTAAGTTTCCCAGCAGATTTTGGAAAGATTTCTTACCTGCTGTGAGCAAAAGTACCATATATAACTATCTGAAAAAGAGTTAACAGAAATGTAAGATATTCATAACTAGCTGATCACCCAGTGGTCTTGCTCACTGAGTGCAAGGGGAAAAAATAAATTGCAGTATGTATAAAATAAGTTTGTTAATTAACAATTTTATTTTTCAACAAATAAAGAGCATAGATATATTTTATATATATAGAAGATTTGTATTTGGTAATTCAAGGATAAGCAGTTAGAAAAGAGATGGATGAATTTGATAATTCAGGAGTTCTATTGACAGTAGGGAATTTTTTTTTGTGCCTTGTAGTTGTGTTTGGGAACATTGCTTGGAATTTGAAATCAGAAATTCAGCTGAGGATGTAGGAATCACTCTCTCCAGCTGCAGGCACATTGTATTTTGAACACGTCATAATTGCTTAGTCATGACCATGGTTCACAGTCACTCCAGATTTCATAATTACAACTGTAAAGGTCAGGGTCCTGTGGGCGGTGTTAAAATTAGTTACCTTGAAGATAAATGCTACAATGAAAACACTATGCTTTCAGAAAGCGAGCCGCTTGTGGTCCATTCAATGCCTCAAATATGATATAACCTGCTTGGCTCATACTATTGTTTGATATCAGGTGGGGATATCAGGTGATTTGAAGGCTTATTGGTTACAGGCTTGGTGGATCAGTGGACATCTCTGCTGTGCAGGATGGATGGATGGCAAACATCTGAGTCATTCTGCTAATGAATATTTGTATAAATAAGCTACAGATTTTAATGTGCACATTCGCAGTTTAGTGCTAATACTCGAGAGCCATGGTTAGCATTCTGCATTAACACTGATGAGCTTCTGCAATATATTGGTTTGCTGTGCGTCAGACCCGTTCAACTGCATCTGACAGTGCATGTTAGCTCGAGCCGCCCACTGGAAACAAAGCCTTCGTATAATGTGCTTAGTCACATGCATATTAGATTGCAGAGCTGGTGCTACAGCTAGCAATTAGCGCAGCTTTAGCATAATGAGACTCAGGGTTGCCAACTTGGTCAGCTGGCTGATTTGAGACAAGTATAGACAGGCATGCACACACATTTACATGTGTGTAATAATTTTATGGCCTTATTGATAGTCTGTAAGGTTCGCAAACTTCCCAAAAGCTTTTGATGTTTAAGTTTACAATGGAATAATATAAATTTGCCGTAAGATTTTTTACGTGAGCCAGAGAGTCTGAAAGCCTGAGAGTTTCCAACCCTGGAGGCTGTGATAACAGATTCTGATAAATTAAATATAACTGATAGGGTTTAGTAAAATAATACTCTCAAATGGCACATTTTACCTGAATTTTAATACCTGCAATGGTTCTGCTGTGTGGGATTCCCAGCTGGCTGAATGATGCAAGCCAAACCTCCGTGTAGTCACCCTGTTCAAGATCAACATGGGATAAAAAGGTGCAAAATCTAAGATGGTCACAGTGACAGCCCTATTTGATATGACCTGTCATTTGGAGCCCGCAAGGCCCCCGTAAAACTCCTTGGTTTCCTCCCTGGGCAGAACATTGAGACCTTGAAGACGACATGCACCATGCTGGAGGAGCAGGTCCTGGAGCTGGAGACGCTCAATGATGAGCTGCTGGAGAAGGAGCGGCAGTGGGAGGCGTGGCGCACGGCCATGGAGGAGGAGAAGGGCCAGGCAGAGAGGAGGACCCGGGAGCTGCAGAGGCTGCTGGACAGCGAGAAGCAGAGCAGGTCAGTCTGCAGTCAATTTCGCACACTTCCAAAGCCCAGCATCAGAGTATGACTGTATAGTACTACATTCCTGTATTGTCCCTTTTGCCAATATAATCTCTGCTATCTACCCTCCGCCTCTTGTCTCCCCCACTTCTTCCACCGCCTGATCTCTGCTCCCTCCATCTGCTACAGCCCCTCCCCTAGACTGGGTCATAACATCTGACTGCACGGCGCCCTGTGTCCCCACGCGGCGCCCTGTCCGCACCCCACACCCATACTCACCTCATTCTCCACACCCGCCCCGGTGCCTGTTCAAAGCCTGTAAGCTGAGCCCCTCTCCTACCTTCTCTGTGTTCAGGTTGCGCGCGGACCAGCGCAGTACCGAGTCCCGCCAGGCAGTGGAGCTGGCAGTGAAGGAACACAAGGCGGAGATCGTGGCCTTGCAGCAGGCCCTGAAAGAGCAGAGGCTGAAGGCTGAGAGCCTCTCTGACACAGTGAGTCCCCTTATAAACACCTTCCCGTCCCCTCCTGCCTGGTTAGGAAATGTTTAAAAGAGACATGAGACCGCTAATAGTTCAGGCTCAGGTACCCCCTGCGGGATGCTGCGTGCAATGAGGGGGGCCAGAGGGGGCTGTGGGTCAGGGGACATACAGCTGGGTTCCTGGTCCTTGGTACCGGGGCCCTGTAGAGCTGTTGGGGGAGTCGGGCGAGTAGCTCTTTCCTCCATAGCCGGCTGATGGCCACAGCAGTGGGCAGCCAGATCTGGCCCCGCCCACCTCGAGCTTGTGTAGGGGTCAGGGCCATATGGGACGGATGGATTACTGAGCCGGTCCAGTGAAAAAAAAAGGGGAAGCAATTCAAGGGATTTGAGGGTTTTATTTCTCACATGCAAAGCATACAGTCAGACTATAACCTGCAGAGAAATGTAAGGTGGTCAAGTCTGCATATGAACAGTGAGTACCGAAAGACATCTACAGTAGTGATATGATAGTAGATAGACCTAAAAATAATGAAAGCTATACTGAAAAATAAATAGTTATACTGAAAAATAAAAATGTGTCAAACAGCAGAGCTGTGTGACTAAGCTCATACTAAATCACGAGCGCCCCTGCCACCAGCTTAACGACCTGGAGAAGAAGCACGCCATGCTGGAGATGAACGCCCGCAGCTTGCAGCAGAAGCTGGAGACGGAACGCGAGCTGAAGCAGAGGTTGCTGGACGAGGTGAGGGGGTCGGGGGTGGCTCACCGCCACAATGAGTTGGAAGGCAAGCTCGGCCTCCAGCCAATCAGCATTCTCGTCTTCCTGAACAGCTGTGCATAATCCTTTCCTTTTTAATAGAGCAGTGTCAGAACAGTTTTTATGGTTGTTTTCACACTTGTCTCAATACCTTGTCCCCTTTTTAAGGCACTTAATGTATGCACCCCATCAGTAGACATTACCCACTAACCTGTGGGTAATGTTCAACACCAGCTAAATTATGTAGAACGACAGCATATTTTTAAAGAACCTATTTGAATTTACCAGAAATGGCATCAAGAAGCTGTAATCATTCTCCCGACGCATGCTGCTATCTATGTGGCCAATTTATCAAGACAGGAGGGAAAATGTACTCTGACAGCATCTGCTGAAATGTGTGAAGCCTGCAGGGCATATTTGGGGGCTGATATGTGATTATAGTCGCACATCTCGAAAGTACTCACTTTGAAACATTTTTGTACATTTTTGTACAAAACACTTTGGTATATATACATGTTAATCTTGTTTCATATGCTGTTTTCTTCAGACCTTATGTAATAGAAAGTATGCAAATTTGCCCATTTTACATAGAAAATAGGTTAATTTCAAAATTTCATTATCCAATGCACAAAAGCAAAGTTTGGAGAGAATAATGGCCATTTTCTATACTTTTACAACATAAGCTATCAAGAAATAATGCATACGTTCCAGGAACAAAATTTGTATTACATAGTGTAATTCTACCTACTGCCGTTGATTAGTAGCTTTTGACTTGCAGTGGGTGTGAAAGGTCGATGCTCAGAGCTTCGTTGCTGACTGAGATGTCTCGTGCCCCCACGCAGCAAAGCAAGCTGCAGCAGCAGATGGACATGCAGAAGGCTCACATATTCCGGCTGACACAGGGCCTGCAGGACGCCTTGGACCAGACCGACCTGCTGAAGACAGAGCGCACGGACTTGGAGTACCAGCTGGAGAACATCCAGGTAGGGACTGTCAGCTGTGGGGGGGTCGAGGCTGGCGGCCATGCCTAGATTGCTTTGTGGTGGAATACCGACCGGCATTAGGCGGCTGTTCCATTCGTGTTTCTGAGACTGTTCCGTGACTAAGTGGTCTCACCCAGATCTCCGTCATCCTAGATGGAGGTGGTTTTTCTGGCCGTAGCTTAGGACCAAGGTGCTGTGCCACTATGATGCATGGCTACTCTATGACAGCATAGCGACGAGTATCCAAGCCCGTAAGATTTCGGTCTGTGGTTTTATGGTGGTGCTACAGTATAGACCAGGGGTGCCAACACTTTCTTGCCTTGCAAGCTACTTTTAAAGTGACCAGGTCAAAATGATCTACCCACATTAAAAATACAAAATGTCTATATATATTTATATATAGACCTTGTTCTTTGCTAGCTGGGTCACTTTGCTCGCTGAAATTTTGCATTGGCTCGCAATACATTCACGTTTTCCATGTGATCTTTAAGATGCGTTAAAAGAGAAGAGATCTAAGTAGATGTTATGGTAACCGAATATAATAAAGGTTTAATTAAGCAACAGCAAATTGACCGCCCTTTACGTCTATCAAGTGACATCTAAAAAAATGTTTTTCAATGTCGCGCGATCTACCCGCACTACCTTCGCGATCTACTGGTCGATGGCGATCGACATATTGGGCACTCCTGGTATAGACGCTGCAGGAACGGACAGTTTCATTCCGCAACTTGGTTTTTCCTGGTAACATCCTTCAATGTTCAGTTTCTTTCAGCAGACTTTTACTTCCTCCCGTTGTTTCTCCTGCCTGATTGCCCCTGTTCCCACGCCCGCGCAGAATGTATGAGCTTACAGTCCTGCACACTCCTACCTACTTCGGCTTGTGAATTTGCAGGTGCACCTTTTGTCCCTTTTTCATTTTATGACTTGATACCCTGGTTTGCCATCCACTTTTCCTTCACGGATTATAGCAAGCTTTGATTTAATCCTACTGCTTTGCCTGGGAAGGAACTTTTAAACCTAGCATGATGTGATTTTATTGGTTCTGTAATATGTTTTTAGGAGCAGCCTCTGTAATTCCAGATGACGGGTTTGTCACTTGATGAGGTGCTGAATCTCGACGGCCTTATTTGCCCATGGCAGCTGCAGGTCGGACTTTCCAATGGGAGAAAGAACAGCCGCAAAACGTCTGCGTTTTCATTCAGTGATTTCATTTGGAGATTTGTATACATAACGAGCGAGGCTGCTGTGCGCCGGACACATTTTATGCTGATTAATTAAATTTCCTATGGAGACGTTTTAATTGCTAGATTTAATGGACTTATTGTTTCTTTTGTCCTGGGCTCTGTAATCAGATGTAGCGATGCCAGCGACACATGCTGCGGCTCATTTACGATTATGGTGGAATGACAGCTCGTATGATTACGGTGGAAAGACAGCTCGTACGATTACGGTGGAATGACAGCTCGTACGCTTACCTTGCCAGAAAAGTTGCGTTTCATCAGGACTGATCGGTCCTGCCGATCTCTGTGTGCCTCTGTGCACACCTGTGTGTGTCTGCTTTCTCTGTGTCCCTTCCTGTGCTCTATCGGTACGGGCTCCAGATCAACAACAACCTTGAGAGAGAAAACCTGTGGTGAAAAATTACAAGCGTGTTTAGGAGAGATCTGGGCATGCTAAATGGACGTTAAATGCCATTATTTATGAAGCAGAAGGTTTTCTTGCGTGAAGAGATAATATATTTATGCAGACTGCATGGCACAAAAGTTTGGTAACAGCTGTATTATATGCAGTGTTGATGAGTAACGGAATACATGTAACGATGTTATGCATTTAGAATACAAAATATGAGTAACTGTATTCCGATACAGTTACAATTTAAATAGATCGTAATTAGAATACAGTTACAATGTTGAAATCAATGGAATACCAGCGTTGCCACAACCACTATGTGCCAAGTGACGCACCAACGGTGGTAAATCAAAACTTAAATCATGGTCTCAAGAAAATATTACGATTTATACTTAATATTTGAAGTATTTTATTATCAATGGACATAAAATTAAACTGAATGAAAAAAAATTCAGTTATAAACTCCAATTGGTAAATTAGCGTTAACATACGAAATCAGTCGCTTTATATCAAAACTTAAGGTGCATAACACTTAAATGGAATTAATCTTCAGGATATACATTTTTAACTCAGCCATAACCTACTAACTATAAATAAGACAAATTAATCTAATCAATCCAACCGCGTTTTCTTACAAACTGCGGACGGGATGATGCTGCGTTCATCACAACTCTGAAATAAGGGGCAAACCGTGTCCTGTAATGATTAAAAATGGGACGCAAAATGTAATTGTCAAAAACGGGACGATTCCGTACTTTAAGGGCCGTGTGGCAACCCTAGTCCAGCTATGTATGTATGTAGTTAGCAGCTTTGCTTTTGGGAAACGCACCCTGGGACAGGAGGTTTTTTTTTTTTTTTTGGTCTGGCTAAAGTCAGCTTATTGGTTAGCTTGAGTTTTGAGACTACAACCAATATAGGCTGTCTGCTGCTGGTATTCACGTGTAGCGCTGCTCCTAATGATACCACTTTACTAGCAAAACGGTTTTAGGATATTGCTTTATGGCAGTGCTTCCACTGAACGACGAGACATGTTAAATTGATGGTGGTGGACTGGTCATGTACATTTATGATGCGCAACTATTTAGAATCTGTAAGTGTAATGAAACCATCACCAGGGTTTCACCAACTCTTACTCATCTGGCGTGATACTATAATACATTTAACCAGTTGCTATGGTAGAAGGAAATAACAGAATTGTCACATTCATACTGTTGTAAAATGTAAGACAATGCTGAAGTAATCCAAAGTATTTAGAATACCTTACTCACATTGAGTAATCTAACGGAATATGTTACGTTACAAATTACATTTTAAGGCATGTATTTTGTATCCTGTAGTGGAATACATTTTAAAAGCAACCCTCCCAACACTGATTATATGAGGCCATTTCACACGAGCTGAGCAGTTAATTAGCCTTGTTTCTGGCTGCAGGAGGTTCCAAGTGGCTGCTTTTTACAGTAAGAGCACCCAGCGTGTCCATGGCCAGTGCATTTCCCACTAATATGATTATTTAAGTAAAACAAACACCAGAAAAGAACAAACCTTCTGAAGTGTGATGCAGTTGACTAGACTGTGTGAGCACCCCTCAGCTCTGTGTGAGCACCCCCCAGCTCTGTGTGAGCACCCCCCAGCTCTGTGTGAGTACCCCCCAGCTCTGTGTGAGCACCCCCCAGCTCTGTGTGAGTACCCCTCAGCTCTGTGTGAGCACCCCCCAGCTCTGTGTGAGCACCCCCCAGCTCTGTGTGAGCACCCCCCAGCTCTGTGTGAGCACCCCTCAGCTGGATGTGCTCGACAGCTTAAGTACCATGTAAACAGCCTCAGAGCTAACGAGGGTCCTGCAGCGTGACATTCAGACAGCTGGGGAGCAGGGAGAAGAGACCTTCTTCAGATTGCTCACTCGCTAATTCCAGAATTTGAACCATGTTCACCACAGGCCGCATACTCACACGAGAAAGTGAAGATGGAGGGTACCATTTCACAGCAGACCAAGCTCATTGACTTCCTGCAGTCCAAGGTGGACCAGCCTCTGAAGAAGAAGAAGGTGAGAAGAGTCTCCAGATACCCCTGTCCAGCACTGTTCCATTCTAACTGCTCATGTCATGCTGGCCTCCTGACACAGGTGGCGCTGCGTCACTCTGTGAATCCCCCCCCCCCCCTGGTTATCTTACCCTCTTTGTCCATCTGTGCTGCAGAGTATTTTTGGCCGCCGTCGCGAAGACCTTATTGGTTCTGGTGTGGCCCAGGCTCAGGCTCAGGTCCAGGCCCATGTTCAGGCTCAGATCCCAGCTCAAGCTCCAGCGCCCATGCAATACAACGACATGAAGGTGGCGCTGGACAAGGAACGAGCACGGTGCTCCGAGTTGGAGGAGGCTCTGCAGAAGATGCGCTTGGAGCTGCGCTCCCTGCGGGAGGAAGGTGCAGAGAGCTGCTGGAGTATATCCCACAATTCTCAGCTGTGCAAATGGACATTAGCCTGATTATCACAGTATCCAACATCCTGTGTGTGCATACACAGGCCATCAGACAAACACTATCAACACTATGGTGTTGCACTGCTTAGTTTCAACTATTAAGAACACCGGACAATGAAGCTTTCCTTTTGTAGTACAAGTGAATTCTACGTCCAGGCATTTTTCATAATCACTTTATGGGGATCACAGCAACTCAGGGCTCCAGTGTGGGCGATTTGGATACACTACTTTGTCTAACGGCATGTCTTTGGCTGTGGTGAGAAAACTACATATGACCAGGACAACATGCAAACAGGGGCAGACCTCTAGCCCTGGAGGGTTTCAGGTTACTAAGCCTCACTTTTGAAATCACAGTTTCTCGACTGGTTGGTTGTGGGACCATTTTCATTGGGTGTGTGGTTTTAAAAAAAACATAATTTTTTTCCCTGTCGGACTTAGCATAATAATGAGCACATTATGCTACTGTTATTGCACTATTTATATTTACTATTACTGCATCTTTTCTAAATCTTAAACCATTTGGTTGTGATGTAACGATCCAGGAAAAATGTGGGCCTTGAGGCGAAACCAGTTGAGAAGCTGTTGTTTTAAATCACGGATCGACTCAGATGTGCACTTTCTTGCTGTCCCTGTGTCAGCGGCCCACTTCAAGGCCCTGGATCACAGTGCGCCAGGGCCGACCCCCACCACCCCAGCCCTGACACGGCAGCAGACCATCCTGTCCGCCGCAGTGAAGTCCCCGGAGCACCAGACCAAGCCCAGCAGCCTCCTGGCTCCATCCAACTCTGGTCGGAGGAAGGAGGCCCCCACACCGGAAGGTAGGTCCTCACTTAGCCAGTAGCTGCAGAAACGACGGTCTACTGCGGTACATCAGGGCCTTTGACTCGCATCTGTGGCACAATCCATGTGGGACGGAGATGTTCAGTCCTCTGCGCTCTCTGTGTATGATGCATATAACATGGTGTAGGCCAGCAGAAACGTCAGAATGCTGTAGACCCTCATCGAAGTCCTGTTACAAATTCAGGCTAATAGTCCTTAACTAATAATCATTAACATTCCCACACTACCTAAACTTATGTGGTCTAGGCCATTACCTGTAGTCCTATGACAGCTATTCAGATCCAGGCCACTGCAGGTTAGTGCTCTGTTGCCACCTCAATGGTCCTGGGTCTTGGTCTTTTCGCGGTGAGGCCTCTGCGAGCATGTGCTCTGCCCCCCCCCCCATGAAAAATCAGGCCTGCGTCCATCTGATCCGTGTTCCTGTGCCTTAGAACTCTTGTCTTCTCTCTCGCACTCCGCAGAGAGGAGGAGGGTCACCTTTGAAAGTAAGTGCGCCTCCCCCTGGCAGCGAGATGTATCGCTTCTCCGCCATTTCCCACTTCTCCTGTCCTTAAGCCATGCTAATGAAGGGTCAACGGGCTCAGGTTTCGAGCTTCTGTGCCGGGGGCCAAAAGCTCTCTAGCCTCCTACAGATTAATGGAAATGCTAATTGGCCGCCGTTCAGCCGCACTCTCCTCAGTCTAAATGACGAAACGCTATGTTTGCCTTGCACAGCGCTAATAAGATGAACAAGCACACAAATGTGTCCCTAAGTCTAGTCAAGTCACTCCTACATTTACATTAACGCAATTCACCCAGTCTTGGCCAGAAATGTCAGCTTCTGAACCTATCATCATTATCAATGGATGAGTTTGGTGCAAATGTCCTTCATTAAGAAACCATTATATAATATAACATATTTGACCCTGAACTGTATGTGAAGCATTTGAGGGGAGTGATTATTTAGATGATTTATATGATGATTTATCTGCTATAAAGTAAATGAACCAACGTACCTGGTTGCCCGGCCACCTGCCTGCCATCCACACATCCTCACTTGCACCTCCACCCCTCCCGCTGCATCCCGCTGGCAGCCCCTCTACAGCTGCATACCTTTCCTCTCTGTATCCCTACGGGGTCGGGGGGGATGGGGGCTCTCCTCCAGCCCGCACACATCCCTGCTTGACGTTCTCTGCGCATGTCCCACCTCCCCCCTGTCGCTGTGCCTGTCTGCACACATGCACCATAGCACCAGCTACGCTTCTCCCTGCATAAGATATTTTCGGAACTTCTTGCAAGGGTCATAATCAGCCTCATATTGGAGACATTGTTAGATGCGTTTGCCTGTGTGGTAAATCCCTGCTATAAGACGCCTTTCGGAGCCTCAGAACCGCTCAAACTGGAAGTGGGAGTTTGCCAGCAGATTTTAGCTTGTATCTTACAGGCTTTTGAACATCAGGTCTTTTGTTCTCATGAAGTGTTCTTCAATGGGTGTGCAAGTGGCATGAGAATCAGGAAGATTGTTTTTAATTATGAGCTATCAGAATTTAACTGGAGCAGTATCTATAGCTTCCACCTTTGCCTTTAAGATGATACCTAAGTGTCCCTTCCGGGTCGTGCGGAGTGCCGGGCAGGATTGGGAGTGACGATGGTGCCCTTCTCCTGCAGAGTACAGCAGGCGCGTGAAGGAGCGGATCCACCATGGCGGCCCGCACCGCTTCACCGTCGGACTCAACATGAGGGCCACCAAGTGTTCTGTGTGCCTGGACACTGTGCACTTTGGCAGGCAGGCCACCACGTGCACTGGTGCGTACTGCCACACTGGCCGTGCCCACCCACCCTCACTGCTCCCTGCAGTGACTCACCGATCAGCTGAAAAGTGCACCATTTCTTTGTATGTTTCTGTAAGAAACTTATATAATATAATATGAATAACGGGTTATATCACGAATGGCAGTCGTTCCTCTGTCAGACTGTAAGGATATTCTCCTGGACAGTTCCACTCTGTCCGTCACCCCTGGATTGTACCACCTCATGACTTCTGACCCCTCCACCCCCCCACCCTCTGTGTTTAATGGTGTTTTCTCTCCTGCTGTAGAGTGTCGAGCTTTGTGCCATCCAAAATGCTCCCCCTGCCTTCCAGCCACGTGCGGGCCGCCCGCCGAGCACGCTGCGCACCTCCTCTCTGAGGGCCTGTGCCGTGACAAGGCCGGCTCGCCCGGTCAGCAGGCCAAGGAGGCTGGCGGCCACGTGCGTCTGGAGGGCTGGATGAAGCAGCCCAGGTGAGTTGGGGTGGTGCTGTAGTGCTCAGCTGTTAGCCCTTAGTGTTTAGCATGTAGCCTTTACCAGTGCTCTTCAGGTTTAACAGTAACTTAATGTAGCATCCAGATATTATGGCTAAATGCTGCAGTGCTAGGCGGCTGCCTTATTCTCTGCACTCTGACAGCTTTGCCTTGCACTCCACGAGCACAGTCGCTTTCGGTTGATATAATCAACAGCACGGTGCCATAGCAGGAGTTCCCATACCTCAGTTTAACACTCTCCCGGGACCTTGCTGTTCTGATGACAGCTGTGTGTGTGTCGTGCAGGAACGGGAAACGGGGTCCTGTCTGGGAGAGGAAGTATGTGGTGCTGGATGGGACCAAAGTGGACGTCTATGAGACCGAGCCCAGAGAAGGTTCAGATCTTCACGTTGGCCATACAGGGAACGCTCCTGTGCTCCTTAATAACTAATTAACTAAATAATAACTAACTAAACATTTATCCTTAGAACAATCATTTCCTCATTTTTTGTGAAGAATAATCTTGATTATAATCTTGGTTATGATTTTATCTGTTTAATTTTTATATGTATATTTTTAGTGTTAAGTGTCTTAAGGGTAAGTAGGGCTGTCCTCCATGCCTTCCGCATGACCGTGTGACCGTACCCCCATGTGTGCCTCAGACGTGGTGAAGCCGCAGGAGGAGTTTGAGCTGTGCCCGTCAGATGGCGAGGTGACTGTGCACGGAGCTGTGGGCACATCCGAGCTCATCCACACTGCCAAGTCAGGTACAGGCCGAGTGTTACTCTTAATCACCCCTAGCCTCATCATCAAATCATGCTTTCTGCGCTGCGAGCACAATGACATGGAGGTAATGGCCAGTAGCCAAAAATGAAATTTCAGGTGGGCCAGCATAAAAGTGCGTGGGCCACACAATCCAATATGCACTGTAAGAACAAAAGTATTGGGACATACACTGTCATTGAATTGAGGTGTTTCATTCAGAACCATTGACACAAGTTTATAAAATCAAGGACCTAGCCATGTAGTCAGGTTTACAAATATTTGTGAAAGAATGGGTCATTCTGTAACATACTGTACTGGGGTCACGGAGCGTTGAAGTGCATAGTGCGTAAATGTCATTAACGCTCTGCTGACTCAATAACTGCAGAGTTCTGAATTTCCTCAGGGATTAACCCCTGCACTGGGAACTTCATGGAATGGGCTTGCATGGCCGAGCAGCAGTGCAATGCCAGGCCTTGGATGGAGTGGTGTAATGCACACTGCCATTGGACTCTGAAGCAGTGGAAATGTGTTCTGTGGAGGAGAGAGAGTGGTATCTGGTTGTTTTGCAGAGCTTGTGCTATGCCCCTTAGTTCCAGTGAAGGGAACTCTTAATGCTTCAGCATACCAAGACATTTTGGACAATTCTGTGCTTCCAGCTATGTCAGAACAGTTTGAGGAAGGCCCAAATGTGAGCCAGGGTTTCCAGTCCAACATCAGTGCCTGATCTCACAGATGCTTTTCTGGATGAATGGGCAAAAATTCCCCCAGAAACACTCCGAAATCTTTTGGAAAGCCTTCCCAGAAGAGTGGTAGCTGCTGCAGCTACAAAGAAGAGACCAGCTTCATATTGATGCCTATAGATTTAGAATGTATGATGTAATGAATGTTCCTGGGGCTGTAATGGCCAGGTGTCCCTTTACTTTTGTCCATATAGTGTAGCTCAATAGCACTTATGGTATATAACAAATGTGACGGTGTTCTGCTATGCGTTGGTCTGTTTTGGGATCAAACTTACATCCCTCAACAGTAATAAAAATCGATCCAACCTCTACTCAGTTACTACAATAAGACACTATATACAGAATCTGAGCAGGCACCTCGCAGCAGATGTAGGGACAAAGAAAACAGCTTCAACACAGCGACTGCATAGAGTAACAAGCAACAAATCCAAATCATGTTATACAATAAATCTTCAATGTACAGCCATAGTCCATAGACACTGTTAAGTTCCGAAATCAAACTTGAAAACACCAAGGTATTATTAAAATTTTTTTTAACAAATTTATTGAACTTCAGTGGTAGCCTGTTTTTCTATTGGTTACTGCAGCCATCGCTGCTCTCGGATTGTCTTGCAAACTACTGCAAAATAGAGCAATTTTATGGCTACCTTCTTCTGGTCTTCTTGGTGTCAACTAAATAGTCAACAAATGTTAACTAAATAATATTAAAGTTACTGAAGTTCAGGAATTTAGGTTCTGGTTCCAAGTTCCTGGGCCATCTTGACCTCAAACTTCTGTAGTTCCCGGGCACTTTCGCGTGACGCTTTTCCACCTCACGACTGGAACTGGAACCTTTATGCTAAATTAACACGAGAGATGCAAAAAGTTCGTAGTTCGTAGGTTAAACTTCACACTTAATTTCAGAACAGAACTACACCGCTACACCTAATCAGTGGAGGATGTTATTGATCAATTGCCATCAAAACAGGACACAGCCTTTTATTTATATTTTATTTATACGACCTGAAACATGTTTATAATGTATTACTAAATATGCCTAGCAGATTGATCTTTCGTTTTTCACAGAAAAAAAATGATGCAACATTGTCCCGCTAAAAAGCACTAGCAAGTTTCACTGGCATTGGCAATATTAATCAGAAGTATATATCAGTTATTGATTGAATTACAGGGATGCAAGCAAAAATACATTTATTAATGCAGTAAACATATTTAGCGGTCAGAAAAAATTCTATCTGCTCATTTTTTTTCCAAATTTGCCCAGTGCTTGTGGTAAACTAATCAGCAAATTATAATTGTATCATTGTATCAAACTATCATTGTATTGCCTCAGTAGTTTGTGGTTGAACGAAAAGGAGGCGTTATTTCACAAGACGTATTACAGTAATAAGAGTAGAAGTTCCAAGAATGGTAAAAATCCCTGGTCGTTCTCGGCCTGTCCCACATTTTAAGGATACATCGGTTGCATCCTCACCAGATGACACCAATGCTATGATTCATCCTCCTAAAGCTGCATTTGAAGCCAGAATGTGTCACAGTGGCGTGACAAAGACGCTCCATTTCAAAGGCTCTTTTAAATGCAGCCTAGAAATGCATTATTTTTTTGCTGAGATCCCACGATTTATTGCGCAAACCTTTGAAGGATGCAGCCTACAGTAGTCTATGTAGTCTTTCTACATAGACTATGTCTTTTGAACTCGGACACCACCTCGGACAGAGTCCTGCGGTGGGAGCAGACAATGATTAATTGTTCCTTAAAAAATGTTCCTGCGGTGGGAAAGCGTCTGTCACTTAAGGATCTGAGTAGGGTGACCAGATAATCCATGTCATCTCGGACCCTTTGAGCTAGGACAGGATTTATAAACTACCATTTCAATTAAAAGGACCTGGATTTCACTTAAGCGCCGAGGTCTTGCTGTGTGCTGACTGGTCAGTCTCCTATAATTATGCACATATCACTAATGTTAATGTGAAACAGCTGGATGAGTCTTTCAATCAAGGAAACAAACAAAAGCACAAGAAGAACTGAACTATTTAGCCAAGCAAAGGAGCCTTTCTGGTTTAAAGTAGTTTGCAATATCTGAAGTAGCTCAAAATGTCTGGGATGACATGGATTACCTGGTCACCCTAGATCTGAGTTAACTGTGGATTAAAGTCAAACCTGCACCCTTACCAACTATAGACATCTCATATATTTGCATGAATGCTTATAAAATGGCTGATTACCTTTAGTTGTCTGTATTTCCGCTGGCAAAGCCCCTCACAGGACATTTTTCTATTTGAGTTGCTTTTAGTTAGTTTTTAGTTTGTTAGTTTTTTAGTTAGTTTTTAGTTACTTATGTATTTGGCTTTCAGCGCTGGTGCATGCACGACACATATCCACGGCTGCTACAAAACGGCAGGAAGTGGGTGGGCCTAGCCCCCCATAGCTACACACCTGCATGGAGGTCATGTGCCCTGCGTTGGGCGGTGTGTGCTCCTTCCCCTCCTGCCTCGTGGCCACAGATATCCCCTACGTGCTGAAGCTGGAGTCCCGCCCTCACGCCTCCTGCTGGCCAGGCCAGGTGCTGTACTTCATGGCGCCCAGCTTCCCTGACAAGCAGCGCTGGGTGGCAGTTCTGGAGTCGGTGGCTGTTGGTGGGCGTGGCTTTCGGGAAAAGGCAGAGGCCGACGCAGTGAGTACCACTAGAAAAGGCTGCTGGCAATGCCTGCCACCTCCTTATGCTTCTTTCTTTTGACTTGTGTTCTTTGCTGGTAGCTTTGCTGTTAGCCGCTGCCCGTTAGTGTTTAGCATCTGCCCCTTTCTGTTTAGCTCTTGCCCCTTTGTGATCCAGAGTTTCATCTAATTGTTTTCCAGCTTTTGGCTATTTGCTAAATGTTTGGGAAATTTACATCTAATTATTATTCACCAAGGACTTACAGCTTACAGTGTGAACCCCTAATGTGGTCAGCAGTGGAAAACGGCACTTATGTCACCCGTTTAATCATCCAGTAATATACGTCACTTTACATGCATTTTGGCATCCACACCACGCTGGTGTTGGCTGCACTGTAACTGTGCTTTTGTTTTTGTGAGAGTAATTTCCATTAATCCAGCCCCATGTAGCCTCCTGCAGAGAGTTTCCTCTTACGTAGGTAGTGTAAGACTGTGGCAAACTTTTCACTAAAGCAATTGATTTACCCAAAGCCAGCTGTTGGTCATCTATACAAGATATGTAACAAGATTTTAGTTGCCAAGTCAGGTTTGTATGTTTTAAATATAATTATGATTTTTTGCACCCCCAGCCCCCAGTTGCTGGAGCATTTCAAAGCTTTTGTACATCAGGCAATTGTTGCCGACTTGGGGAAAGAAGCAGTAACCTGCTGATGTCGCTGTCACTTTTGTCTTTGTCTCTCTCTGTTTCCTCCCTGCCTCTCTCTCCGTTTCCGCTTCCCATCTTGTGTGTCACCTGACCGTGCTTGTTATGGTGTGGCCGCGCTCTGGCTGTGCTCCGCCCTTTCTTCCCATTGGCCCGTGCTCTCTGTTTAGGCCGCCTTTCCCCAAAGACAGAAGGGTCTCTCTCCGCTGGTCCAGGTAAACGGCAGCTTGCCCCCTGGACCCCGCCTGCTCCCGGCTTCACACACCCACATGCAGGTGACACCCATCCCTGTCAGCCCACCAGCAGGTGACTGACACGTGGGCCCCTATATGCAGGTGCAACATCCATAGACAGTGTGGCGCCTGTAAAACATTTGGGGCTCAGATAAGCACAAACGGATAACTGGCACTTCAATGGTAGAGCTAAACTTGGAATGTTTTTTGAAAAAAATTCTTTTACTGAGGATTACGTTTGCACTAAATACCTCTGTGAATGACGCGTACAGTTAAACCTAAAAGTAATACTTCATGTTCCTTTAGCTAAGGTTATCTGCCATATTTTGTTGTTTACATACACAGTAGTGCACACACACACACACACACACCACAGGCACGCGGTGATGGTGCCAAGTCACGCTTCCATGCACATATCTGTTGTCTGTTAATCGGCATGGTTTCCACGGCACCGTCACACATGCCTCATGTTCACTGCCACAACTTTTTTAGAGAGCTGCACAGGGACGATATCTATCCCCATCCATCCACACGAACATCTTAACCTCCCCTACCCCAACCCACCATGTACCAAGACTGTCCCACCCCATGCCCATGTGTAGAAAAACCACTTGCATATACAAGCAGTTTCATTACCATCACCTCGATGTTACCATACAGTTTATTACTATGGGATTACCGTAAAGATCATCTGCATTCCAACTGTTACCACGGGAACTCTTTAATTTTTTCCACATTCCCATGCTTTCTCCATTCCTGTGCAGCCCTCTAATCTGTTTGTCTCACCTGTCCACTGACCTGTGCCTCCCCTGGGAGGGTTGCGTTCAGGTGACTTACTGTGTGACTTCCTGTCTGGGTTGTGCTCCCTGTAAAGAATCATGGGGCAGTTTCGGTCAGGGCCCTCAATCACCATGTGATACATGCTGCAGTTTAGAGCGGCGGGTAGCTTGGTGAATACTGTAGGATCCTGATTTAAATCCTGGGAATTTGGCAAAAAAAAACATGTACAGCTGAACAATACCGTAATTGTGAGTTGAACTAAGCTATTGACTGTGTTTTATTGCTGTTATTCCAGAATTTCTCCATGACCTTGTCAGCCAGCAGTCTTGAGAACAGCATATACAGAAGTTACACAAATATTCTTTCTATTTGAACATCATTTACAGAAGCTCCTGGGCAACTCTCTGTTGAAGCTGGAGGGAGACGATCGATTGGATATAAACTGCACCCTGCCACTCACCGACCAGGTATGTTCTGCACTCTGACGCAGAGTGATGTGTGTGGCCCTGCTTACCTTGACCAGGGCACTGCAACTTGTTTTTTTTGCTGCACTTGTTCTTTGCTGCTACACATCCATCTGTTGCTGCTCATATATGTACTGTCTCTTGTCTTTGTTGCACTTCGTTTTGTGTTTGTTTACATTGCTGTTTTGCACATGTCTGCACACGTGCACTTTACGCAGTTGTCCTGTCTCTATGTGGAATACGTGCAATTTATGTTTTTGTATTGTCCCCGTCCTTTTATGTAGCACCATGGTCCTGGGAACGTCATTTCATTTCACTATGTACTGTAACATGTATATTGTTGAATTGACGATAAAGCCACCTTGAACCTTGAACCTTGAACCAGGGATGCAGTCCAAACGGCACAGACACAGTGGCAGTAAGAGTAGCGATCAGAGCATTAGTAGCTGGGACTTTAGTCCATTTCGCGCTGGGCTGGGTTGTTCTGCAGCAAGTGGGAGGGCTCTGAGCAGGCCCATCACTTTGGGCAGGATTCTCGTTCGGCACAACCAATTAGTGAATGCTGACCTGCCACCAGTATTTCAGTCATCTCTGCTTAATGTCAGCAGCTTGACTTTCAAGGTTTATGGCTTTGGTCAATTGGCTCGCGTGACATTTTCAATTCGAGACAAGACTGCCCACAATTTCATGTATGTAAGAATTTTATTACCTTGTTGATAGTTTGGAGGCTTTGACTAACCCAGCGCTTTTAATGTAGCAAATTTTAACTTTATACTGAAATAATATTGATTTGCTGTATGATTTCTTTCATGAAAGTTTGAGAGCGAGAGTTGGCAACCCTGGACTTTGGCATAAACACTCTGGAATGTTTGCATTTAGACCTGCAATATGAAAGACCAATATCCACATTGCCGAACCTTGCAGCTTGTTTGTTATCTGCAGTATGAAATTAGGACCCTTGTATGAAATGCTTTTTTTTTTTTTAAAGTTCCAAGTGGCATGCCGTTGACATGACAACAACCCAGCTACGACATTTCGGTTAATTGCTGCAGGTCAGGGTGGATTGTGAGCATGTCAGGTCTGCTTTTTCATTAGCATAATGAGGGCCCACACAGGTGGGTGATTTATGCATAAAGCAGTGGGCTGTTTAGCAGATGGGTAATTAACTGGAGCAGGAGAAAACAAAGAGCATTTGTTTTGTTTTATAATGGTGGCTGTCGTGTGGCATTCTGTGAGTCGGAGGAAAACATGGCCAAATTCATAACTGACTTTCCCTGGCGTGCCAAGGGTCCTCTGGATTGCTGCAGCTTGAGCAGTCTTGCATCACGCTGGTACTGTCCCTGCAGACACGGAGTGGTGACACTGGCCTTGGGCTCTGTATCACAATCCCTGAGCCCGCAGTTATTATGGACATGCTCAGCACTGCAGTGGTGCACAGGTCTGCCTGAAACCATCGTAATAGAACCAAGCAGTTGGGTGATTTCTTTCTGGAGCAGGGGATTCACCTGCTAGCTGGCAGAGTTTCCGGCAGAAACTTGTGACATGACCAGGCTTACTGGTGTATGAAGCATGCATGAACCTAATCACCTGGTTTTGGACCATCTGGGGTCCAGTGCTGTATATAACCTGAATGCCAAATGGATTCAGTGGAACAAGAAACATGGAAAAACAGGTTAATTGCTGAGAGAAGTTCTCTAAAACGTGGTCTTGTTTAGAGCTGGCTATTGGCACAAATGCCCCGATTCGATTTGATTCCGACTTACAAGCTAGCAATTAAATTAAATTTGATTCCGATTTGATATTAATTTCATAGGAACGAGATATGAAATACTATAAAGCAGCTTTCCATATTTGGAGAGATGTTTAAAAAACTCCCATATGGATCACAAACAAATGCAGAGCCGCTGGAAACTAATCGTGAAAACCACTAAGGAAAGGGCAAAAGGCTTGTATATCAAAGTATTTTTATTTGAGGAACAAAGTTCCTTAAAAACAAAACCAACTTGCCGCATTTAAAGTGCAAAAAATACTAAAAAGCATAGTTAAAAATAAAAATGTTCAAGTCTAAAACTCACATGCCATGTTTCAAAAGAACTTTAACTTAAAGATAAGTGCCAAAACATAAATTAGGCACGCAGAAGGCAGAAGGGTTGGCATCAGCACATCCGGGTGATATCTTGTTAAATGGTTACGTGGGTTTGTCGTGTTGTGTTCTTATCACCTTAACCCTTGTGTACATGGGACTATTACTAATACATTATTACATACCCATATAAAACTCAAGCCACAAATAACCATAACTGTGCAAACTTAATACCTCTTCCCTGAACACTAAGAACGTTCTTTTTACATCATTTTAGAATAATTTTGACATAACATAAAAATACGAAAGGTCCCATCCTTGCATTTCAGTGATATTCTAAGTAATTCTGAATTAGGGAGATAACATTATGGGGATATATCTTTGTTTCAGTATTGTTCACAAACATCGATTAATGCACAAATAAACAATGCAAAAATAAATTGTACTGTGTATGTACTGTGTTGCTAGCACTTTTTTGGGAAACAAATGACCATGACACATTAATTACAAGTTCGCCTTCAATTCCGTGAAGGTCTGAGGATGAAAAGAATGTGCTAAACATGATGTTCAGGTCGCTAGCGGCTACACTATACTAACCATGTACACATGGGTTAAATGTATAAATATAAATACAAAATACTCCCAGCATCGGAATCCTTTTGTGTGAAATACAGCTGTACTTATACTATTTAGATTTAGGCATTTTAACCCTGTTTAAGGCTGGTATTAGAAACCATTAGGCGTCAGGCAACATCAGTGCAGGTGAAACGTTAGCTAACAAGGGCACATGAGGTGCAGTGATGCTTCTGTTGCCTGATCCATGAATTTTACAGATCGATATCAAATTGGTCACATTTTTTTAAATGATTAATTGAACAAAAATTATATTTTTGCACACCCCTATTCTTGAGACTTTCTCACTGTCTCTTCACCTGTCACCTCTTCTTCCACCACAGGTGGTGCTAGTCGGCTCTGAGGAAGGTCTGTATGCCCTAAACATCATCAAGAACTCCCTGGTCCACATCCCAGGCCTGGGCTCTGTCTTTCAGATCTACGTCCTGAAAGAGCATGATAAGCTGTTGATGATCACGGGTCAGTGTGGTACTAATGACTACATGAAACATGGTCACGCTTCCTGCAGGCGTCGTGTTTAAATTCCCAGATTTACATATACGATACTATGGCATTTATGGCAGTTTCTTTCCTTCCACGTCATTGGCTGAAGGTAAAATGACCGGAATGCATGTCACCTGTGCTTCCCCTACAGGAAGCGAGAGGGCGCTCTGTCTACTGGAAATCAAGCGGCTAAAGCAGGCGGTGTCCCAGTCTCATCTCCCGGGCCAGACTGAACTTGCCCCATACATATTTGAGACTGTCAAAGGCTGCCATCTTTTTGCTGCGGGCAGGGTAGGCTGTCTGCTTGCAGAGATACTTGCCATTTAGTCATTCTCCGTGAAAAATGCTTACACCCAGCCATACCAAAGAGACTCTGATGCCTGTTTCAAAATATGTGCATTTCAGTGTTTTTTGTGATTGCAGCCTTAATTTTTATTATTATACTTATATTATTATTAAATATTTTGTCACACTGTCCACTGTATACTAGTACTAGTAATGAAAGGCAGAGTCGCTACTCAGTTTTGCTTGATTTTATTGGATTATTGTTTCCTGTTGGGTTGAGCCAGACGATTATCGAAGGCATGCGGTAATCCAACCATCTGCCACGTCTCGTCACACTTTGTTGCCGCCTCCCACTCGCAGATTGATAACGGGTCGTGTATTTGTGCCGCGATGCCTAACAAGATCATCATCCTGCGCTACAACGACAATCTCAGCAAATTCTGTATCCGGAAGGTGAGTTGAAACCACGGCTTGTGCTCTGTGAAGCCTAGGGCCAGTCAGCTGAAGTACAGGCAACATCAGGCCTGTATGAGAGGTGACATTCCCACCACCCCCAATAGGGGGGGAATCTCCTTTACTGTACAAGTTTCTGGGGGCTGCAGATGTTGAGGCTTCTCATCCATATCTGTCTGTTCACTGGGTATCTGCTGGCTTCAACCACATGTCCCCTGTTGTCCTTCTCGTTCCCAGGAGATTGAGACCTTGGAGCCGTGCAGCTGTATTCACTTTACCACCTACAGCATCATCATTGGGACCAATAAGTTCTACGAGATTGAGATGAAGCAGTATGTGCTAGAAGGTATAAATTAATTATTCAGTTGGTGGTCTTCCATGGTATCGCTAACAGCAACTGTTGTGTAGTAAAAAAGTAGCTGTATGGTGGCACTCAGATGTCGGGCTGAGATGAAGTGTTTGGCCAGTGACTTGTGACTGCATGCCTCTCTCGCTGACAGAGTTCCTGGATAAAAACGACACGTCCCTGAGCACAGCCGTCATTGCGGCCTCCTCACACAGCTTCCCGGTGTCCATCATGCAGATTAGCGGCGGTCCACAGAAGGAGGAGTATCTTCTCTGTTTCCACGGTCAGCTTCCAGCTTTGCTGTCACTTTACCTGGAGCTGATGTAAAGCTGCATCTAGAATACCGGCATTCTGTCAAACCACGCAACCTATTGAAACGTACTCCAAAGCTGTTTTGCACATGCGCAGTAAAGATTTCGACCTCATACATCACCGTGCCCATCGATCTACGCTACCTTAGAAGAAATCTGTTTGCATGTACTGGAAGCATGTTTTGATAAGACACACTTGTGTGCTGCAAACTTTCAGTAAAGATATAACTTGAGACTTTTCCCCTTAAAATGGTAAAGCAGGCTGCTCTGTTATAAAACAAAAATCTACAACAGCCTGTTGACTATATAGAAAATAGACTGACAATGACTTCTGTTTTTCTAATATGTAATGTTCATTTAAGAGAGAGAAATGCGCACCTGAAAACTGCTCTGCTTCACCTAGTGTTCTGTTACTTTATGGTTAAGAAGTGTATTATTATTATTGTATATACAGCACTGCCTATATATCTTTGTGGTTTTGCTCTACCCTCATTGCAGCCTTATGGTAGCATTGTTCAATAACATAAGCACTGATCTATAGACATAACTTGGTTCACGCTGTGGTAGCATGTTTCGACAACTCGTCAGAACACAGGCAATAACACCGGCACCATATTTTTTCTGGTGCCTTGTCTGGCTCCATGGGTCCACCATCTCAGTGACTGCTGGATGTCTGCATTGCATCTAAATTCTAAGGATATGCCATGAGAGCTGGCATCCTACTGCATGTGACTGTCGTCTTCAGTGGGATGTTTCACTGTTCATTGCATCAGTCAGGCAGCTTTCTGACAGAAAAACAATCATCTGTCGCCACAGAATTGCCTTTCTACCTACATTAGGTAACACCTTGTCTCTTACAGTTTATACTTTTTCACACTAGTCTCAATACCATGTCCCCTTTTTCAAGCTTTTCGGCACTTAACCACGCTGGCGTCATCTGCTTTCAAGATGGCGGCAATTTTAAAAGCAAAGGTGCAGTCGGCAAGCTTAGTAAAGCTTGCTACTGTTAGAACATGGGTAACCCAGCTGGACCCCGATGAAAAGTGGATTGCCTACCAAGTAGTAGGTGATTCTGTTAGTAAACTTTGCGACGCTCATGTAGTAGTTAGTGCTGCTAATCAAGTTGAAAATCTTATTTGGAACCCTGATTCTGGCTGGAAATGAAGCTCGCCCATTCGCCCCAGGCCAGTGATTTAGAAGATAGGTGAATACAAAACACTCAACCACTCCTCTGTGCATAGCTCTGTGGGTTGGGATTTCTGTCACTGGAAGTCACCATTGGGGCCTTGAGCGAGACCCTTAATCATAGTTGCTTCAGGGATACTGACTAATGGCCAAGATGGCTTCAGTTGTATGTGGCTTTGGACAAAGGTGTCTACTGAATATGTGAATGTCGAATGCATATTTAGTGTGGACAGCAGGTAAGGCTAATTAGCCTCTGAAGGGCATTCACACACTGGTGAGTTGGGTCGGCAGGTTGCTGAGAGTGTTCTCTTTCTCGGCCCAGAGTTCGGCACGTTTGTCGATGTCTTTGGCCGCCGGAGCCGCTCAGAGGACATGAAATGGAGTCGGCTGCCCCAGGCCTTCGGTGAGCCATGGCCGCCACCTGCATGCACCGGCATGCTCTTTCAGGAGCCGCTGTTATTTTACGAGTAACCTGGGTGTGTACCTCTGCCAGCCTTCAGGGAGCCCTATCTGTTTGTGACCTACTTCAACTCCTTGGATGTCATCGAGGTGCAGGGACACAATGGTGTTGGGTAAGGACCCATACTGGGATTAGACTACCTGATGACCGTAAGCCCTGAATGCTCATCCGTCATCAGGTTTCTTCCTGTCATCCATGTGACGCCGAGTGTGTGCATGTGCTTCAGCTCGCTGGCCTACGTGCACCTGGACATCCCAAATCCTCGCTACCTAGGCCCGGCCATCTCCTCAGGGGCCATCTACCTGGCCTCCTCCTATCAGAACAAGCTGCGGGTTATCTGCTGCAAGGGCAGCCTGGTGCGCGAGTCAAGGGAGCTGCAGCGGAGTGGCTCCAGTCGAAGGTGAGCATTAACTTTAAGGTGGTTTACCTAAGGCCTTGTTAATTCTGACTATGTGGCGAACAGGTTTGCTCTAATACTACCCCCCAGTGGTCCATACAAAACAAAATGAAAACTAGTGTGTGTTTACCAAGGGTAGGCAACCCTGATCCAGGAATGTCGGTATCAAGCAGATTTTCCATCCTACTGGGTCTCAGGGAGATGGTGACTCATCAGGTAGGACGAAAAACCCGCGGATGGTGTCCTGGTGTATTGCCTACCCCTGGTGTATATACTGGACTTGAGAAGAGTCCAGCAGCGATACTCGGCAACAACAACTTCCACAATCGTAGCTGAAGCTGGATTTTGTGCATTTAAATTGTGATTTTCCTGACATCTTCTGGTGACCCCAGTGTCTCCCTATTATTTTTTGTGGGGGGGGGTTCTGTCAATGTGGCCTGCTCACTGGCCCCATGCCGTGTCCCCAGCAGCCCGAACAAGAGGGGCCCCCCTTCCTACAACGAGCATATCTCCAAGCGGCTGGCATCAGGGCCCGTGTCTGTGGACAGCGCTGGCCTGCACCGGGAGCCCAGCACGCCACATCGATACCGTGAAGGTCGCACCGAGTTCCGGCGAGACAAGTCACCAGCGCGGCCGCTGGAGCGGGAGAAGTCGCCTGGCCGTGTACTGGATAGCCGCCGGGAACGCTCGCCAGGGCGGGGCTTCGACGAGAGGACCCGCCTCCACACGGGCTCAGTGCGCACGCCGCTCACGCCCGTCAACAAGGTGAGCCAGATGACACTGCCACAAGCCGCCACCCAGCCAAAAAAGCACCAGCGTCAAGCGTGAAGCTCTGTGGCCTCTTTTCTTCAACAGGTCTGGGATCAGTCGTCTGTCTGAATTGCCTGGGAGGAGGCAGGCACACACTCCGGCACATTGCACGTTATCACCATAGGCCATCACGGCTCGACCCACGCCAGCTGGCCAGCGGAGAAGCTCCGCGCTCCAGCTGCAGACCATCAATGGCAGTCGTGTTTGGGACCTCCCCCTCATGTCCCCCATGTAACCTCCCCCACGTTACAGACAATCCTAGCTGGAGTCAGACTGCTGCCCCAATGCTTTGAGAGGAGAATCTTTTTTTTTTTGCTCCGATATTATACTCCAGTTTTTATAGATAATGAGGATATTCCAGGTGAAGTCTATTTTTTAAAACAAGAGCGTGTTTCGTAAGTGGCCACTGAGTGATACAGCATTTCCCATCAAGAGCACAATGTCATTACAAAATTCAACATAGTTTCACACCCACCACCCATTTGACCATCTTACCTATGTCATGCAGACAGGCATGTGGCTTTACTCCTTCAAGCCTGTTTGCATATAGTAATGCTAGTAGTTATTCATCACAGTGAACTTATAACTCGTTTCTGTGTGTAAACACATTTTTTTTGCAAATAGAAGGCAAATCCAGCATAAACGTGTGCAAGACTATCAGCACAGGAGAGCGTTCCGGCCCGCTTCAGCCTGCCGCCTGCGCTCCCGTCCTTTCTGCTGCTGTGTGCCGTCACTGATGCTCTTCTGCAGTGCTCAGGGTGTAACTCGCTTCCTTTGGTGCAATTTTACAAGTGGCGACAGCTGAAAATCAAAGTGTGTAAATCACTGCATATCCCTCTGTGCTGCATGGATGGTCCTCAGGCCCTGCCTGCACCTCCTCTCCTCTCCAGCACCTGCTTTCTGGTCTCAGTGACTATACATACTGCTGTTTAATGAGGCGCCTTCAGCCTCGTCTCACCTTGATATTTTTTACAGTAAATGTACAAGTGGATTAAACATTGAAGTACCGCAGAATAATTGGCTTCTGTAATGTGTGGCTTTTCCACCTGCACTCAGGGGACTTAAAACACAGACTGTCACAAGCTCAACTGAGGCTCAGAGAAGGGCCCCGAATCACAACAAAATCGCATTAGCAGCATAGTCAAAGTTTTCAAAGCATTTCTGAGGCAACGGCAAATAAAACCACTGTGATTAGGTTCAGTGAGTCCGCAGCCCAAACCCACAAATCACACCACAGTCAACATTCGCAGGGCAGATGCCAAACTTTATTGGTTTCTTTTAACTCTACAACAAATGTAATGCTTGACAAAAGTAAATCCAACACAAAATATTCAAACTGAGCGAAGGAGCACTTTTGTTGATGAAACGTATGATGTTACAAGAAATGGCTATGTACAGCTATGAGGTCATTACAAGCCGAGAACAGGAGAAGGGAGCTTCGAGAGGGCAAAAACAAAAGTGGGATTATCCCTCAAAGCACACAGATGATCCCAGTATGCAAGAGCCATGTGATGACTGCTTGGCACTGGACTCTGTGCCCATCCCACAGTCCCAATCAGCGGTTTCTGCTTGACGGTGGACCCACCCTGTCATCCCGGGGAGAGCTGGCCAGGCACGCACACAGGCTGTGGCAACTCTCCGAAAAAATGAGGGAGGAGAGGAAGGGGAGAAAAATAAACTAACAACAGATAATAGGAACCAAGAGCAACCAAGCATAGCAGAGAGCTCAGCAGACACTCTAGAGGACATCTCCCAGAACAAACTCTCCCTCACTCCGTCAGACAGACAGACAGGCAGACAGACGCAGAGACAGACATGCCACAAAGCCAGCAGCCATCCTCAGTCATAATACTGTTAAACTCAGTTTAATTTTATTAGATGTAGTTTAGTGGCAGTGACTACTTTCTAAATTTGTGCAAAAAAAAGTCAAAGTGATTTGATTTTGAGAACATTTCACAGCCTGGAAGAGAGCAGTAGGGTGAAAGCACACAGGCCCGGAAGTGGAATTCCTGGTGGCTAAAACAGAACCCAGAGACCATGCTGAACCTGTCCTCCACGTAAATGCTCAGGCAAGAGGCGAAAGCAGGGAACCTCTAAAGAACACAAGAAGTCTGCCCCTCCCCGACAAGACACCCCTTCTGCTGTACACAACCAAGCAAATGACCACAAGCATCCCCAGCAGAGGGTGCTGTTTGGCCTGCAGTCAGGAAGGCCAGCTCATCCAAAGGGGAAAGCTGAAGCAAACAGCACACAGTTCTGGGCCTTGATGTTACACAGCGGTTATGTGCTCTGCCTTTGGTACAAAAAGTGCTTTCAAACAGAATCTCAGAAAGATACTTACTTCATGACCGAAAGGGGAAGATATTCCTGCTTGCAAGTGAAAAAGCTGAAATTGACAAAACAACAGGTAGAGCGGAGGTACTTGTCTTAGGGTGTGGGTGTGTTTGATGGGGGCTCTCCCCACACCCCAATATTCATGATTATCCTGCAGCAATTTTGTACGGATGACAGACCCTTAAAAAAGAAACTCAATAAATAAGAAATACAAGGCGTTTTCTCAGCGTAACGGGCTGGGAGGTCAGCCTAGCCCCAGGCCAACCTCTGCTTGGGCGACCTTATCCTCACACTTTTTGGTGAATAAAAGCTTGTGCCTCTAATTAAAGATATAGCTATCTTAAATTCTTAAATTCTTTATATGTACATATCATTCCATCCATTTAACTATTTTACAAAACCAAGAGAGATCATTAAATGGCTATTTATAAGGGAGGGTGTCTTCTTTCAGATTAATAAGGTTCCTCTATGCCGTATGTCTTGTAAGGCGGCTGCTGCTCAGCTGAGATAGCCAATGGCGCCTGTTCTCTGGGGCCGCAGATTGCTCACATGCTGCCACTCCCAAAACTGACTGGGTTCAGCAGCAAGGGAGCACCTCCTCTCGAGCAGGCCTGATGGCCCACCCGGCGCACCCAAGCTAGCATCTCGTGCCTGACGCCTCGCCTCCATGGGGGCTTGCGAGAGCTGATGGCCATAGAACAGACAAACACTGACACCCACAGCTGGAAGGTATTCTTCAGGGGCCAGTCAGCCTCATTTTCACCAACAATGGGATTCAAGCCTTGGCTCATGGCAAGTCTATAGAATCAGCACTATAACCCTTAGAACAGTCCTGTGAGCCCTGCCCACTGAGAGTCCCACCCACAACCTGGTCAGACCCCAGAGAGGTGGAGAAGGAGAAAAAAAGGCCAGGATATGAGTTCCTCATGGACCATTAAAGGGAAAAATAATCTCAAATGAAAATCAGAGAGAACTCTCTTTATATTACCCCCCTAGACAGCACTTTTTCTTCATACACCCCCCCCCCCCCCCCCCCCCCCCCACCCCCCCCCCC
>JAODKL010000040.1:1144102-1182432 GCA_026780765.1 Petrocephalus schoutedeni
AGGGCGTGACGCCGGGCGCCGGCAGCTTCGTAAGGGCGTGACGCCGGGCGCCGGCAGCTTCGTAAGGGCGTGACGCCGGGCGCCGGCAGCTTCGTAAGGGCGTGACGCCGGGCGCCGGCAGCTTCGTAAGGGCGTGACGCCGGGCGCCGGCAGCTTCGTAAGGGCGTGACGCCCTCCACTGATAATCCTGGAAATCCCTTTAAAGATTCTACCAGCTGTCCTGACTGATACAACTTGCTGTACAATTTGCTATATTATGCTGATCTGGAGGATGCTACACATTCACCTCACAGCCAGACATCACAAACTCAACTTGCATGTAAACTCCTCATTCAGCTGATATTTAAGCAACTTGTTTGGCGGAGGAAAAAAATGATGACCAAATAAAACATTTTTGGGTGGGGGGGGGGCATGGCTGACAGAAATGAAGAGTGGTGAATAATAGATATAAAAATGGAAAGACAGGACAGCCTGTTGAGGACCACCCAATCAGCCCGTGGGGTAAACAGGTTTGCTGTCTGATTTACTTATGCTGTTCACTGAAAACAAACATGAAGGTAGCCAGGAAGCAGACAGAGCATCCTAATGGAACTGTTGTACAGCTTGAGAAAGCCACTCTGACCCAACCAGAGACAGGGGTGGGGCCAGCGGTTACCTGCAATGGTGCCT
Source organism: Petrocephalus schoutedeni (assembly GCA_026780765.1). NCBI lineage: Eukaryota > Metazoa > Chordata > Actinopteri > Osteoglossiformes > Mormyridae > Petrocephalus > Petrocephalus schoutedeni. The sequence continues at coordinate 1,144,772 of JAODKL010000040.1, forward strand.
CCTGGTGGCCAGCCAGAACCTGCTCTCGCACCCATAACACTGGGCTGCCAAGTGATCCGGATACCACCGGGTCACCTGCAACAGAACACAGGGGCGCCCTTGAGTCTGGCCGGCAGTTTCTTAGACCCCTCCCCTCACCTGCTCCCCGAATCCACCCCTACCTCGGCATCCTGGTTGTCCACCTGCACCCAGCTGGCCTCGGAGAAGACCTCTGTGCTGCAGCGCGACAAGCAGTTTGGGTTCAGGTTGCATTCGGAGTCCGGAATGGAGGTCTGGTGAAGCAGAAACAGAAGCGATAGAACAGGTGACTCCTGTGAGTGTGACCGCCCCAGCTTCCCCGCTGAGGTATGTGACCCCGATCTCCCCCACCCCCCCCCCCCCAGCCTCACCACTTCGTCTCCAGTGTCCCCGTTGAGGCGGCCACCAGTGCTGCCGCCTCCCAGCTGCTGGCTCTCCAGGCGGCTGCGCAGCTCCTGCACCTGCCTCTTGAGGGTCTCTACCTCCAGCCGGTGTCCGGCCTCGATTTGCCGCAGCCGCTGCTGCACCACGTCCACAGGCACTGCCAGCCCGTCCTCATCCAGATGGCTGCGCACGTGTTGTTCGGGGCTGGCAGGGGCACGGCTCACTGGCGGGGCATGGGGGCAGCGCCCCCCCCGGGGGTGTGGGGGGAGCGATCCACAGCTGGCTGCCGAGACCTGCCGACTGAGAGGGGCACGGTTCCCATTTAGCCATGGCTCTGTGTCGGAGGACGTCACCCCGTTGCAGAGCGGCTCTGCGTTCGGGGATTGCAAGGCACTGTGCGAGGGGCACTTGGCCCCATTCAGAGTCCTGGGGGGACATCGTTCAGCCTCTGCCTTGACGGACCCCTTTCTCCTGAGGTAGGGGGGTGGGCTCTTTGCCTCGAAGAGCGGCCGTCCCAGAGGGCAGAGCGGGAGCTGCCCATGGCTTTCGGGCCGGGCAGCACCGTCCTCGGTCAGAGTCTCCGTGGAGCTCTCCATGAGCGAGGTCCTATCCTCCAGCTGCTCTACACTGGCCTGCAGCTTGTCCAGGTCTTCTGCAGCGAGGGCTTGGGTGTGGCCGTTGGTCAACTTGGAGGCGGAGTCCTTCTGCTCTCCTCCACCTTCAGCCTCCAGTGCCTCGTCGTCTGTGGGCGTGGCTGCCTCTGCAAGCAGTCCCGTGTGATTGGGCAGGGTGGTGGGAGGGCCACATGGAATACTCAGGGGAGTGGCAGTGCTCCCTCCTAGAGGAGGACTCTCCAAGTTGGCATCCTTGTTGCGGATCTCCAACTCCTCCTCGGTGGCCTCCTGCAGGATGTTCTCCATCTGTGCCGCAGGGACGCCAGCCGCCACAGAGAGTTCGGCCTCCTCCATGCTCTCTTCTCCAGGCAGTGTCACCCTCAGAATCTTGTCCTCCTCTGCCCCATTTGCTTCCTCTGCAGAGGGCATACTGGGCTCTGGTTTTCTGTCAGGTCTCTCTTCTCTGGGACCCACCCCCCCGTGGTTACAGGCCCTGCTGTCCAAGTCCGGAGCCCCGCCCCCTTCAGAGCCAGCCCCGATGTTGAGCTCCAGAGAACGCCGGTGGTCTTGCCATTTCTCGTTCAGACTGGGGTCACTGGATCGCCGGTTCGGGGCTAAAGTACCCCCCACATCACAAGCGCTGGTCAGATTGTCAAATGATCGTGTCTTTGGAAGTCTTGGGAGGGAAACGAGGGAAATTATAATTAAAGAATAGCTTGGAAAACTAGAGTGAGTATTAATTTTGCCTGAAAAATAGCTTTAACACAGAAACTCCATAAACAAATCCTCTTTTGGGAAATATAATAACCATTCAGGTACACAAGAGTAATAAGTACCCAAAAATCAGATTAACAAGTACTTAACCCATTTTACTTGACATTACTTAAAATGATAAATAATAAAATTATGAGACTGAGTTTGTCAACCAGGCTTGTGTGTTTTTATATTACACAGGCATAGATGAAACATTTACAATTATGCAGAGCAGAAAGGTTTGGACAGCAATCAAGGACGTTTACGTTAGACCAAGAGCGGACCTGGCATCTTGTAAATGTACCCACAAGCAAACTGTTAAACTGTAGTCTATTCATGAGAAAGCTGGCAGAGAGGACGCCTGCTGCCTGTCCCTGAAAGGGCCTCATTCATTTGTCTCTCGTCATGGAAAAAATAGGTGCTGAGGGGGGAAAAAAAAACTCAGTAGTGGTTGCTTGTTTCAAATAGTAAATGTAAATAAATATGGGGAAAAATTAAAAACAACTTCTGAAAGGCCAATTTGAAAAGACCCAACAAGTGCGAAGTTGAATCACCAGGAAAGCTTCTGCTAAAGGGGACTTTCAAAGGTGCAGACGTGATGCCGAGCGCTGCCCCAAAGGCCGGGAGGGGATGCGGTGCCACTGCCACCGTGTTACGGTGTGGCCCGTACCAAAGCTCTGCCGGATGGCCGGGCCTTTGTACTCGCAAGGAGCCTGCCTCCGCTCCACGCTCGCACACTCATGCCACATTGATGTGACCCTTTTGCTGCTGACAGTCACAGAGGCTCACCTGCCCAGGGGTGGGTCCTCGGGGTAGGGAGCACAGGAGTCGTCGGAGGGCGTGGTCGGAGATGAGCTTGGCAGGTACACGGCGGTCCACAGCATCAGGTTACGCACGTGGCACACGGGGTGCAGCACCTGCACAGGGGCGGCACCTGCGTTATCAGGCTGAGAGCAGTGGGAGAGGCGGAAGGGGGGATTTTCATGTTTACACTGTGTACTGTGAACAGGCATGACTGAGAAAACAGCCAGAAATCAAGGGAACAGCGATACACCCCCCACCCCCCAACGCCGAGGTGAGCAGAGGAAAATAAGGAGCAAAAGAGAGAGAAAGGGAAGAGGAGGGAGGAGAGAGCCAGACCCACAGCACACAGCCCCATTACCGTGTGAGGAGCAGGCTGGAAATACTGACCATCTTTGATTCCTTATATGTGTGACTGTCTACTAACACACCAGCAATAAAATATCTTGCTGTCATGCAAGAAAAGCAATTTTAATTCTGGGAGTCAGGAGCAGGTACCGTCTCGGAGTGGGCAGAATACAGCATGTTCCGGAAGCCGCGGCTGGCGGGCCGCAGCAGTGACCAGACGGAGCAGGTGCGTTCCTGGATTCGATGATCGTCCCGCTCCTTGCTGCTATTACACAGGAAGGTGCCGAACAGGCAGGAGTACGTGTGCTGCACCAGCTTCACCTGAAGGGCACCACACCGGGGTTACTGGCCGCTCCAGGCTGCGCGAACGGGCTAACAGACGGGGTGCCCCTCACCAGGAAAGCCTCGCTGAACTCAAAGGAGCAGGGAAACTGCCTCTGCAGCTGGTGCACACAGTCCAGCCACTGCAGGAAGACGGGGCAACGCTCGTTCGGGTCCTCAGAGTTCTCCCCATGCCCACAGCGGTCAGCAAACTTGTGCCCAAAATCAAGCCACTCGGTCTCCACCAGGACCTGGAAACCCTGGATCATGGAAAACAGCAGCTCCCACTTAATCTTAACAAAACAGAACATCAGGCAATCTCCACGCTTCCTTTGGCACAGGATAACATGCAGTCACACAGACTGGCATATCCCCACTTTCGGGGACCCCCTGCCCTGCGCTTGCTGGGACAGGCTCCAGTCCCCCGCGACCGTGCCCTGGATAAGCAGTTAGGAAAGGTGGATGTAAAGAAAACTGAAGAATTCACTCATCCCCAGCCAATCAATGCTCAGCGTGCAACAAGGCCATCGAGAGGCTCGGCACTGAACCGAAGGCCACCTCCGAAAGCCTACCTCCACGGTCCGGTAGTAGGGGTCCAACAGCAGTTTGGACAGCGCCACGATCTGAGGAGTGCGGTCCCAGCCATCAGAGCAGTGCACCAAAACAGGCCGGTGGTCCCGGTCCACGGCGTTCACAACCAATAGGGCGGCCTTGAGCAGGAGTGACAGGTGCTGCAGCCAGCGGGTGCCCTCAAGGGCTGAGAGCCAACTGCAGGGAAGGAACAGTGACAGAAAGGTGTGGATATTACCATGGAGTGCTGTACTGTATCTGCAGCGACAATCAGTGTCTGCACTACTATACCTGGAAGTGAAACTAATCCACTCCCCTGAGACCGAGTTACATTTTAAACTAAATCATTATGTTGCTTAAAGAAATGTAAAGAAATTTTTCTGGATAAAGAAAAAGTTAATTTGCTATACTGACCATTTCCAAAAAGCCCTCTGGTTCCATTTATGAAGATCCGGTTTTACCAAAAACAACAACAACAAAACAACCAACAGGTCCCCTAACTACACTATACCATGCTCTTACAGACCCTTAATATACCCTGCATATACAGTGCAAGGCTCTAACAGACCCTAACTGCACCCTATGTATACAGTGCCAGGTTCTAACAGACCCTAAGTACACCCTGTGTATACAGTGCCAGGCTCTAACTGAACCTAAATATACCCTGCGTATACAGTGCCAGGCTCTATCAGACCCTAAATATACCCTGTGTATACAGTGCCAGGTTCTATCAAACCCTAAATATACCCTGCGTATACAGTGCCAGGCCCTATCAGACCCTAAATATACCCTGCATATACAGTGCAAGGCTCTAAGAGACTCTAACTGCACCCTGTGTATACAGTGCCAGGTTCTATCAGACCCTAAATATACCCTGCGCATACAGTGCCAGGCTCTATCATACCCTAAATATACCCTGTGTATACAGTGCAAGGCTCTAACAGACCCAAAGTACACCCTGTGTATACAGTGCCAGTATTTAAGAGGGACATACCATATTTGCCATAAAATTCAGATGGAAATTCTTAAGTGGCTATAATTTTGTTTTCCTTCTAAGCAGAGTCCACCCTTATGCCAAAAATTACTACGTGAAAATTAAGCCCTCTGGCACTAGGGCTTTAATTAACAGTAGAAGGGAGGAGTTACTGATGTATCATGTTATGGGCATTCTGACTCAAGTCACAATCAAAAGCAGATGTGTTGCCTGGCACATAAGTTCAAGTTCAAGGAACCAATCACAAGCAATTTGGTCCATGCTGGGCAGAGTGGCATGTGCCCTAAATTAGCGAGAGAGATGCAGTGCAGGATACAGCAAACTAGGGGGCATCCTCTGTGGGAACCACCAGCAAGGGGGAGCAGACTCACTTGGCTGGGTCGGGCATTTGTGTGCAGAGAAAGCGCAGCGACTGGAAGCTCTTGCGGATGGAGTGGATGTTGGCCATGCCCATGAAGACCACCTCGCAGTTTGGATAGTACTCTGTAGGGCAAAATGGACACCTCGGTTATAGGCAATGACCGTCTTCCAAAAACACAGGACATCGAGGAAGCTGGAAGGTGGAGGACAAGAAGCCCAGTACAGGGTGACCATGGGCTTCTGAGGAGAAACTTGGTACTAATCATGACAAAACGTCCCCTCCAGACCAAATTCTACACTAGTTATTCCCAGTCATCCAGCTCAGCTTGACTGACAATGAGGGGTTCCTGGCCCACAGGCGTCCACTCACCCGGGCACTCGCAGCCCCCGCCTTTGGCCCGGTTAGCCACGGCAGCTGCGTACGACCTGGCATCCAGAATGAGCAACTTCTGGGGCTGGATGGCTAAGGTCTCCACCTCCGAGCTGTTGGTCATGGAGGCATCTGAAAGAGGGAGGGCTCACTGATCAGGCAGCTCCGTGGGCAACCCTGTCCCATCCACAGCAGCCAGTGCACAGAACACAGTTCCTGGCTTACCAACCATCCATCCTTGAAATACCCCATACAATAAGTCCCCAACCAATCCTACAGCACCACTCACTGTACCACCCAGCCTCCCACAGACCACTGGCACCTCCCCCGCTCCCCAAAAAACGACATTAGAGAGTGGTTTTATTGGTCTGAAGCACTTTTGCCAGTAGGGGGTGGTAGTGAGCACTCACCAAAGTCTCCATCGGAGAAGTCGCCCCCATTGGTGTAATCGCGGGAGCAGGAGCCGTTGGACAAGTGCTTCCGGAAACTGCTGTCCATGGCGCACGCCTTGGCGATGGACTGCACCAGGTGCTCATCGTCTGCGTTACGCCAACCCCACCAACTGACCTCTGGTTGACCACAGCGGGCAATCACTGCGGCCGTGCTCTGATGCCTGGGAGACAGAGGGCGAGGGCAAAGATCACAGTGGAGGAGTTTGAGATGGCTGCAGGTGAGAATGATAGCTAACACGCTGCAAGATAAGAAGGCAACACAAACATGCATGGCATCCGATCGTTCAAGAGATCTTTACGAGCCTCATCACATCATTGGGCCCGCTGCCGCATACCGAGACTTCAGAGCACAATGCCACCACTTAAATGCACAGCCATCACGCACAGCCATCATGCACAGCTAATGGGTCCTGCCAGGTATGCCAGCAAATCCTTCCTCCTCAAACAAACCAGCTCTTATTCTCCTGCAATCCCCCACAAACAAACACACCTGTACACTACGGCCGGAAACCGCTTCCAGGAACGGAAGGCTGCCACGTTTTCCAGCTCCTTGTCAGTGATCCAGGCTGGCACCAGGAGGAGTTGGGGGTAGCTGGAACAGAGCCTAGTTGGGGAGAGAAAGAATTCACACGATAAATCTGAGCAACATCTGGCAGAAAAAGCCCTCAAGCTCAACATCTGGGCGGCTTGACAGACACGGGCTCACGCGAAGCACTCTAAGTAAAGTATGGCCACTGGTGTCACGAGACCCACTTAGACCCGTTCAGCCCACAGGGTCACCTGTATTTGGTGTTGATCTCGGATATCCTCCAGACATTCTGGGTGTCGAAGCCCATCCGCTCCACCTCATTTTTGAACCGCGAGATCACGTGCTCACCTGTAAGGAGCAGGAAGGTACATTTCTTAAACAACCGTTTAAAAGTAAAAGAGGCAGGACTGCTACTCAAATACAGGTATGGGGAACTTATCACTTATCAGAACTAGAAAACTGTTTCGTTTTGGTTTTGGTCGCTTATCTGTCAGAAATCATCTGTGCATTCCTGGTGATGACGAGTTTAACCCCACCTTGTGCTTATGTGCAGAACAAAAGCATTCCTTCCCTGAGACCTGAACCAAAAACCTCATTGTTCTAGTTCAACTAATCAACTAATGTGGGCGCTATGCCACCCGCTGGGTGAGGCCCGGCGGGCCCAGGACGCACCAGGCCTACAGAGCTCTCCACGCTGCTCCTTCTCCCCTGCGTACATGTCCACACACCAGGCATGGAAGGCGAAAGAGAAGAGATCCTCCAGGCGAGAGAGGGGCCGTGTGGCGGCCGTCAGCCGCTTCAGCCACTCCTGGCACTGCTCAAAGGTGGAGAACTGGCACCTGAGGGTGCGGGGGGCATGGCGTCAGTGCTCTGAAAACAGAGAAATGGCACACGGGAGGAGCCGGAAGCGGGGTGCCAGGCAGGGGCATACCTGATGACCTTGCAGTCCTTGCAGATGATGTGCAGCTGGAAGATATCCCGGCACTCCACACTCTCGATGAGCTGCAGCGGGACCTGGGGGGGGGCACAGAGACAAGCCGCTGTGACGTCAGGCCCCCGTCATCACCCAGCACATGCAGATTAGACCACACTCTCCCTCACAAAGTTAGCTGGGGCTGTTCAGCAATATCGTCCTCAAATGTGACAGTCTACCACCACTTCATTACATTGTTATGCAAATGGTTTCCAGTCAACCACCGACAACAAACATGCCTCAGCCCAGAGCGAACCACCCCACCCCCCTCATACAACAAATAACAGATCTCTTAGCTGGTCTCCAGAAACAGGCTCTTCACCTGGGAAGCGGCTCATAATGCGAATGGGTGCAAAAGATGAAGCAGAGGTTAGCGGCTGTGCTGTGGAGCAGTGCAGCTACACTCCATGCAGGCCCCAGGTCACAGTGAGGTCGGCACACACATGGGGGGGGGGTTACTTACTGACACTTCACTTGAGTGATTCTGAAGTTCCCCAAGAAAGACGAAACAGACAAACACAAACACTGCATCAAAAATGGGATGACAAACGTCAACATCCATTCACACTGGGTAAGAGCACCATGTTTTATCCAGTGGCAAACCTCCATCCATGTTTCAGAAAGGCCTGAATGAAACTCTCTGGCCTCTATCCAATACTGTCTGTGCATTCCCTAAGTCACATCAGGTTTGACGTGATGCCCCTGCAAACAGGCACAACTTCTGGCTGGGCAGGTGAGCCACCAATTCCCACAGCAACACAAGCTCCTCTCATTATGATAGGATTACAAACTCTGACGCTGGTGGCCTACGGTTGAGACCAGGATGTAGAACTGCAAATCAAACTGGAATTTAAGGAAGTAGAATAAAATGGAACTGAATTCACATAAATTAATACACAGTCACGGTGCAGCTGTAAAAATGGTATGCTTATTCCAATAAGAATTACACATAAACGTGTTAACATACACAGAAGATACTGTATAAATGTTACAAAAATATTATTCTGAATGGAAGAATTCAAGATTTGAAATGTCACCTATCATTTTGTATTCTTGTAAAATGACATTTTGCACACCATGGAGGAAGAGCGCTTCATGCAGTCATACAAGTAACCCTGTCACAATCCTGTCCATCTGAAAACCCACAGAGAGAAAAGGCTACTGCAGATTCTTCACAAATGCTAACCCACACAAACAATTAAATAAGCAAGACCGATAAATATGAGCCCATGGAAAAGGACTTAGAAGGCCAACATAAAACAAATGCATATTCTTAAAAATTAGCTAAAAATTGTACACTATTTTTTAGGGCTGCAAAAATGAATCGATAAAATTGATAAAAATCGATAATTCAAATTCGTTGCCAACACTTTTATTGTTGATTTGTTGTGTCGTGTTATTAGTACACAACTCGCTGTGTCACGGAGAAGTTAGTTAACTTCACCCGCAGACGGAGCTGAACGGAGCGCGGCCAAAGGCCTGGTGGAGGAAGAGCGGAGGCGGTATTTTCCAAATAGAATTAAACAAATGAAACATGACAGAAGCGGAGAAAAGGGCTCGACCAAAGTCGTCAAACGTGTGTTTTACTCTTATTTCAGTTTAATGTTGTTGTTGTATAACACTTAGTTTAAGCTTTGTTTAAATGTGCTGCATAAATAAACTTTACTTTGACATAAGGTCAGAGTGAAGACACTGCACTGTGACGGAGTAGCCCATCAGGAGCGGTGTGCGCGGTCATGCTCGCACATACATGTTTACAGACATGCACACCCCGTCTGCCGAAACGAAACCTATTCCCCAACCCATTCTCTGTTTCTTATTTCAACGGCAAAATGCCATGTTAGGTAGCCAAAGGTGCACACTGGCCATGGAGTCCCATCTTTCACCACGTGAGTGAATTGCATTTAGACAGGGATGAAAGTAACTGCGTGAGTATATGTGATAGTGCCATGCAAGATCACTTTTGTGTATTACTGTAAATATAGAAAACAAGTGTTAATGTTGAAACAAATTCTGTTACCAGGTTTTTTGATTTGCATCTACAGTGCCTTTTTTGCTCCGTCAATTTAGATAATGTTCTATTTCTGAATAAACAGGTGGAAATATTTTTTTAATATCCGATTCATGGATTAATCGAAAAGAATAATCGACAGATTAATCGATTATCAAAATAATCGTCAGTTGCACCCCTACTATTTTTCCTCTTACAATCATGCAAATATAAAGTACACGCACCCATACAAATCAGAATATGCACCTACCATCTAGAATGTCAGTCAATTATAAAGTTATTTATGTTTGGTTAAATTAAATAATACTGCTTTGCTGGGTGATTGTATTGAATTTCTTGGAAAAATTAGCCAATTCTCACAGCAATACATAAACTCATGCAGCAGAAATACCAGCTAACGCTAAGTTGCATGCTGCAATAGCTAAAAATGAACAAATCTGGGCAAAAAAAAAAAACTATAAAACTGAAGCCAATTATTGTACTTTAATGAATGGCTATAGCCATTTTATAGCTCATAAATAACCAACATGGTAGTGATGGCATAACCAAGTCACGTCTGCATAAGGAACCATTTTCATATTTACAAGACCTCCAGATGCGCCAGTCGTTAGACACAAAGGAATGGCAGATTGTTTATACTCATCTTACTGTTACAAGGCCTATATGAAAAACGGAAGGTTTAGTGCTAGCTAAAAAGAATTTGCTGAACAGGAGCCAGAACAAAACAAGACGACCGAGAAAGAGCAGGAAGCCTGGGGCATGGCTTGGGAAGGAGAGACGCACGCAGCAGATCACACCAAGCGGCATACGGTGTGCGGAGACCTCTGCTGCCACAGCAGCAGCGAGGGAAAGACAATGCACCCAAGCACGAGACCAGGAATGTCACACTGTCGCTGATGGCTACTTATGATGCGTTCCATTTGAATTCAGAAGTCGGAATCTCCAAGTTCCAAGTTGTAAATATCAACTAGAACGGGTGCTGAGAAATGGCCTTCTGACTTATTGAACTGGAACACGGTTAACTCGGGTATCATTCCCAGTTCTGACTTCCGGGTAGATGGATGAGCTGAGGGATACAAGTTGGACCTGAAAGCACAGCCCCGTGGGCTCTGAGCTATAACACCATGACGGCTGTTCACATTGGTCACGGAGTGCTTACATTCACGATGGACTCCTTGAACTTGATGTGCAGCCGGTATCGGGATATGGCGATGATGGCGTCCTCGGCTCTCCCCACGTACTCCGCAGACTCACCGTGTAGCTCAGGGAAGGGGACCTGGGGCCAGAACGTCACGGAGATGTTACACACAGTGGAAATGGCAGTGTGCCGGGGTGTGTGTGTGCAGCTGGCAATCCCTTCACCTGCAGGCTCTCCTCCTCCAGGACTGGTGGCTTCTTCGGGAAGATCTGATTGGCCTGCATGCACTCCGGACTCTGCTGCCCCTCCTCCTCCTGAACAGGAAACAGCCGTTACAGCGACTCTAGCCAAGAGAACTTCTCAATCCCGCAACCCATTGAAGCCCAAGTCATCAGCTGAATGAGAGGCAAGCAGCCATGTTGGGGGAAAAAAAAAAAGACCCAAACACAATTTGTTTTGGGGGGGAGGGGGTAGAAGAGCGTTAGATCAGTTAATGGATCAGCCCCCTAAGAACTTCTTCTAACTGTTAAACCTTACTCGATGAAGTCCAAGAATCATTGGCATATAACGTTTAGCTGGACTGCAAACTGGGAGCACACAGACAGTTAAGTTTTCACACAGCCGCCTGCAGTAGTGAAAGGAAAAGCATGATAGTCAGGCTGGGAAAGGCGTGATTGTCAGGGTTCTGAGAGACACTGGAAGGGGCCGGAAGCATGAGCCATGCCGAGCTCTTCACTCTGCTCGCATGTTGGTGATTACATGGAAAGGTATCACATGCACTGCCTAGAACTGGTGTAAATGCCAAACAGACTGATCACACAAATCGCACGGTAGCCCGGAGGATCGGTGGACAAAATCAGACCAGCCAGCATTCAGTGTGCTGTGTGTATTTCACATACATATCAATTCAGTTCACCTGGTAACTGGATAGTATCCTCCTATAAACATCTACAATGATCTAAGCTTCAGCAAGAATTGGGCTGCACTTCAGGGGGGTGCAAAGAGAAAGGCAATAGGCTGGGTGTGGGAAAGTGATGAAGCACAAAGCGCCGCACTGGGGACGCCACCGCGTGGGGCATGGGGCACACCGCTGTATGGGACACGCACCGGGGGGGACCCCGGACCATGGGAGACACCGCTGCACAGGATAGGGGGGACATTAAGGTTAGGGTTAACACTTATACTGAGCTAACACTAACACTTAACACTTCGGTAACACTTACTTCAGCATTTAAACAGTCACACAAGTGATGGCATTTCTTTGCGCTACTGAGAAAGAAACACAAGGAGGCAACAATTATTTGCTTTTCTCTTAGAAACAGGAACCCTGTTCTCTCACAAACAGGAATGCATTTACTGTGGTCACAGCAAAGAATGATTATTAGACAGCAAGCCTTGCTGTTGTAAGGCTAGTGGACTTGTGGGTACATTATGACTGCTGCCTCCACACTACACGACTTTTAAAGTCCTCATATTGCTGTACTGTTCACACTACATGACTCGCCATCATGTAATCGGGAGTCTGGAAGTCGTGGCTAACACACTACATGACTGATCAGCGTCAGCGGGGTCACACACTACAAGATGTTTCAGCAGAAGGAATCGTAGATGAGTGTCGGGTCTCCAAACTGCATTTTATCATGAAAGCAAACTGGGAAATTACACTTCTAGTGTCAATGAGCTATATATTGTTAAAACATTGCAATCAAAATGACAACACATGCTCAACATTAAAAAACGTGCGAAAACTTAACCCTTGTATATAGCAGTCGACCAATATTGGTTTTTCAGGGCTGATACCACTGCCAGTTATTACTGGCTAATGGGACCGATAACTGATATTTGGATTTGATGTGCATTTGCTTTTATGTGCTTTCTTTGCATCCCAGTGCAATGAGAATTTGGAGATATAAAGTCTGCCATTAAAAGCTGCTCCATTTAAAGTGAATGTTACTTGTTAAATTAATTGCAAATGATTCAATATGAAACAAGAAAACATGTATATACTTTTTACAGATTCTGAAGTATTCATAAAGTTGAGGCAAGAGTAAGACATTAGAAATAAAGCATCTAATAAAATGTATATGCCTGAGCTGGACAAATCAAATTAATAGCTGCTTTAATACCATTAATACGATCTGCTTAATAGCATGACAGAGTCTGGTAACACATTTAAATTAAATCAGTAAGAGACTCCCCGTCTCTTAGGGGTGAGTAATGTAAGTACTGTAATGTAAAGTAAGATAAGCAGCATGGAAGCTCAAAAGGCTCCTGCTGCAATATTAGCTGTTGCCGCTACATAACGCTATTAACACTGTCATTACGAGTAACATTGCTGTCTCATAGGGCAGCGTATTGCATTCACTAAAGAACAAAACTTCCGGTCTGTTTTTCTGAATTAACAAGATACACGTTACATAAAAACACGCTAGGGTGTTGTGAATGCATGATGCTTCCATAGGCTCACATTATCAGCACAACAAGGGTCATTATTCTGACATTTTCAGCATTGTACCTGGGAAAGCGGGCAGTCTTTTCATTACAGAAATAGCTCACAGGAGCTCCACGGTGTTTTATAACTTCAGTGTGTAGGACTGTAATGTTTTCATTTGGGGAAACATCAGCTTTTTTACCTTCCAATCTCAGCAACAGCACACTATCAACTGAAACTCCTCTCTCCTCCTTGGCGCTTCATGCTGAGCTCATGTGTGAGTGTGGTGTGAGTGACGGCAAGGCTTAAACGTTGACTGGCTATTACTCGTGTGACACATAGCCAATCAGAGATTGTTGTGGGTGGGACATTAGATGAAGCAGCAGGATGTGAGCAAAGAGCATAGAGGTAGCGACGGCAGTGAAGCCACAGTAGTGCACCTAGTAATTACTTAATATTGGTGAGCGTTAGAATAAAACCCTGATACTGATAATCGGCAAAATGTCTAACCCCAATATTCGGCCAGGCTGATAATCGGTCTATCCCTACTCGTGTATATATGGCTTTCAGGAAACAGCGTCACATACTTGGGTCTTTATTGACCCAGCATATAAAATACAGGGTTGCCAACTCTCACTCTACTGTTGTAATCCACTTTCAGACTCCCACGTTCACGCAAGAAATCTTATGGCAAACCTATATTATTCCATCAAAAACCTAAAATTACCCACATCAAAAGCACTGAGGTGGTTTGCAGACCTGACAGACTATTTACACAACAATAAAATTCTTACATACATGTAAATTTGTGTGCAGACTTGTCTCGAATTGAAAATCCCTCGAATTGTAACCCTGAAAAATTACATACATCTCCATATACTAAGACAGTTTCAGTTTCTAAATTAATGGAATTGTTTTTACACCCTTTTAAACCCTGCCCTCGGGTCTCACCTCACCCTGTATCTTGCGCTTTTTTTGGTTGTAACTCGTTGCCACACACTGCCACTTTTTACACTTGCAGGATTTGGAGTCACTGACAAATGGTGCATTCGATTATCTCGACAAAGTTGTAAATTCCGAGGTGTGAGACGTAACAATCAACCAATCGGGCAACAAAATTCTCTCCAACTACAACCTCAGGAAAGGGGCGTGTTTCCGACAGGAAGTGACGCTTTTGTGATGTTTTTATCGAAGTTGCTACTCGGAGAGAAATAAAGGAACGCAGGAAAAGTCTAGCTATTTACCACTCCAAATACCTGGTGGGCATCTGGGAAGTAGCAGCGCCTCTGAAGGGTCGCATCTTTGAACAGTTCACACACAGCGATCGAGCGCTGATTTTCCACCACAGATCAAACACTAATGTGCCTCTGATCTTGGGGGTTTATCGTGATCTTTTCGGTGATCCAGAAAATTGGGGCTAAAATCATGTAGAGTGAACTTAACTTTAAACTGTTTTTAAAAAGCAGTGGTGCCCAGAACTCAGCTCTATGAGGACAGCAGAGCTGAAGCAAACAGACTGCAGCATCGGGCAGTTCCTAGTCCTGAGGCCTGTTGGCTGAATCCCTCACAAAGTGGCAGGAACTGAAACAAAGGTTTGGGGTTCTTACTATATCTCAGCAAAGGAAAGGGACTTGATCATTCATCGTCACATTTATGAATCAGCTACTATCCAATCCCACTATGCCCTTCCAAACTGATCTGAATCAGCCACTGTTCAATCCAACAATGCACTTCCATACCAATGTGAATCAGCCTACATCCAATCCCACCATCCTCATCCACACCCATCATCCAATCCCACGATCCACCTCCATGCCAATCTGCCACTGTCTATTCCACAATTGAGAGTGTTCATCACGTCCAGCCACCAGTGCCACAGAGCTGCTTGTAACACGGGCCGGGCCCCTCTGAAAAGCCAGACTGTAAGGCCCAACTTGCCCAAAAGTTGGCCGGGAGGAGGCCCTATGGCCGGGCGACTTCGCAGGAGCCGTCCGTCTACATTCAGCTCTGATGAACAGATCGCAGCTCTGTATCGGACGTGTGTGGCCATGAGCAAAGAAGGCCCCTTCAGAACTTAGAGGAGTGGGCCACGTCCCAGCAGCTGCATACCAACCGAGTCCTCCACTGCCAGCATTTTAATAAGAGAAACTGAAGGCCCTGTGGAAGCTCAGGCCCAACCACTCTAGCAACACACTAAACATGTTAAGTCTGAGGCAGAAGCGGCCAAACGGGGCAGCACTAACTGTGGGAGGCTGCAATGGCACTTCTAATGGCTCTGCTATTATACTGCTAAATGAATCAATGATGAGCGTCCAAACCCACCGACTGTATAGGGGAAGACAGAGATAGTAAAATGTCGTATAGGCAGTGCATATGGTAGGGGTGGGGGGGTTTACCATGGCCCCAGTGACAGCGTGCTTCAGTCGCCTGGGAACGCCTCTCTCTGACGCGAGACCCCAATCTCAGTCTGTGGAGAAGGGAGACAGCTTTAAATTACGCAGAGCCCACAAGTCTGGCAGGGCAGAGGTCTCAGTGTTGTACTGGATGTGCATTATTGGCATTGGCAAGTGAAACAAAAGCATGCTTCACTCACCAGACAAGAGAAACAGATGAAGAAACCTGCAGGTGATTCCGTTTCGAGTGGTCCTCCCAGTAAGATGACATTGGACTCTGCAAGGAAGCCAGAGGAAGACAAGAAAATCATTTACACAATCAGGGTCAATATTAGAGGATAAATCACAGGAATAAACCCAATAAATAAAGCCGTGTCAATCGAAGGGCACTAGGACAGATGTGGGCAAGAGAGATCCATCCTAACACCACTCCCAGTTAGTAGCCTTTAAAAACCACATTCTGTACAAAAGTTTTGTACTATTTTAGCTATTGAACAATGAGTGCTACATACGCTGTGCACCACAATATGCAGACTTTGTAAACACATTTTATCCGATGCATAATTATGACCAAATTAAAAGCCAGTTTACACAGCAAACTGTTTCTAAACAGGAAAGTTAAAAATAACCAGCAACAGAGAGACACCGAAGATGATCCTAACATCAGCTGTAGCACTGGACCAATAGCCAGATCCCCCACAACGCCCTGCTCCAAAACAGAACCTGAGGAGGAGAGGAATGAGCACACGCACACACCAGTGGTTTTGTGGCTAGGGTGGAGCATTTCCTTTGCCCACTGTTTCCGTATCTTAACTTCCTAATTTCTTCCCCATATCTCAGCTTGCCAATCCTGCCCAGCCACCAAGCGCGCCTGCGCCATGTCTCGAATGAGCGATCCTGAAGCCTGTCCGAGTGCTGCTAAAGGTCACACGTCGCTCAGGCTGACATTCGATCTGACGGGGAGAAGAGCTGACCTCCCGTGGGCTGGCTGGCCCACCGAAACAGCTAGAGTTGGGCAGACAGACACTACTTGCAGTACTGTCCATCAGGGCAGCAGGGGGTGTAGCAGTCAAGAAATGAGGAACAGTGCCATGATCTCGAGAAAGGTGCATCATGTGAACTACAATGTAAGTCCAACTTCACAAGGTGTAAATCGCTCAGGATAAAAGCTGAATTTTATGGACGTGTGTTAAATTCGCCCTGCAACCGCCCCACCCCTGCTACCACTGCTGAACAGCTGGTGGACAGCGATTGGGTTTATCTACAGAAGCACGCGCATATGCATGTGCTTATCACAACCAGACCAGCCAATGTCCCTTGGGTACCCCCGGGAGCCACACCTTCCCCCCACACACCAGGGTGCTTTAAATACTGTGCTAACAGCTCAGGAAACATATACGAATGGTGGTGCCCCCTGCACGCAGCCCCATGGAACTGACCACGCTGTGCGTGCGATTCGGTCACTCTACTCATCCCACATAACATGCAAAACCACTGTGGGGAAACCCGTACACTTCTCAACCCGCAGCAGAATCAGGGGGAGGCGTGTTGGTCAGTGGGTTAGGATGCTGTACCTATGATAAGAAGGTCATAGGTTCAAACCCTGGAACTGCAAAGTGATTTCACTGTTGGGCCTTTGAGCAAGGTCCTTAGCCCCTAATTGATCAATGGACCCGCCAAACCTACTTTCTTGATTTTACATCACTTTCATCTAAAGCAGAGCACAATTGAGAAAGTATTTGCTAATTAAAGCCACTCCTCGCGTTACAATGATCCATGTTACGATATTTTAACATTACGATGGGTATTCCTATCATATATTTATTCAATAAATCACATGAAATATTCAATACTTTATTATAAAATAGGCTTTGTGTTAATGAGTCTGCTCAATTGTAATGTAAGTGTTCAAAGCATTAAGCTAGGCAAGGCTATGATGTTTGTTAGGTTAGGTGTATTGTATTAAAATGACTTATGGTATTTGTGTGAAGCACACGACAAGCCTGAGTTAATTAAGGAAGCACAGACATGGCCTTTGGTTACTGCACTTCCTGTGTGAGCAGACCATGTGGCCGGTTTAACCCCCGTTGTCATATGACTCTCACACCTCCCAGCAGAATGACCCAAAGCATCGATTGAGTGCCAGCGTTCAGAGCACCTGACCGTCCCTAAGCAAAGCCTGCTCTTTTAACAGCAGACCCATTATCAAAACTGCACTCACATACATTTGAGTTCTTATCATGGGAAAACAAAATACCATTGCTCAACTGGATATAGAGTGCTGTGAACATGTCTAAAGATTCACAAGTGCCAAGGACATTCTTCTCAATGAGTTTTTAAAGTCGATGATTGCTTCTCATTCTTGAAATTTTTTGCAACATTAGTAATGCAGCAACAATTTCTGTCATAGTGATGTACATCTCCAGCTGCATGCCATCAGCTAAACACCATCAGCTGCATGCCAGACACATCCATAGGGCTCTGTAATGGACAGCCCTATTGCAAGTTTAGCATATCATATCGCATAATCATCATCAATGCGAAAATGAAATTGAAACTGTATTGTACAGTAGTAAATGAAAATCACACAAACAGCCGGCAGCTGATAAAGAAACATCTACATTTAACGGTCTCCTTAATATGCACTAAATTGCAGTCTAAGTGCGTAAAATAATACCGAATCATTTTGTTGTAGCTCGCCTCATTCCTGTAACTGTATCGATTAAACCCCCACTTATACTACTTTTCGAAAGCATTAATTGTAATGTTTCTTGCTCTGAAATGATAATCATATAATTCACTTTTGCACACAAGCGGCAGCCTGCAAATGCTCTTCTATGGCACGCACATTGCTCATGCCGAGTGTCAGCAGAATAGACGCGACCTTTATACTCAGGGTTAACCCGGGTTAGACGGACACAGGGGCAGCAGCTCCAGCAAAACCCTAACGAAACGGAAGGAGCTCCGATAAAGCTGGTCTGTCGGCGGATTAGAGCCACTGGAGTGTCTAGCCATGCCCATTCATAAAAAAAGGTAGAAGCACCGGGCCACGCTAACAGGAAAAGCGGCCGTGAAACCAGACCGGTCGGCGATAAATGATGCATCAGGCGACTCGCTAACTAAACGGCTCTGCCCTCTGGGGCGAGCGGCGCACCTACATTAGAAAGCTTCCGCCGTGTTAGACTCAGGTAAGCGGCCGTAACAGGGTGCTCTTACGCGAAGAGGGTCGCTCAGCAGCGGGGGGAAGCGCACGGACTGTCACCGTGACCGGCCGGTTATGGCTACCCCGAAGGACTCCCTGACAGCGGCACGGCGGCTAGCTCGCTAGCCGCTCCCTCGGAGCCGTCCAGCAGCTGCCCGTAAGCGGGGCTCCGGCTCGCACCGCCCCCCTCACCCTAGGCGCAGACTGGCGGGTGGCTCGCGCGAAAAGGCGGCGCGCGACTCCCGCTCTGTTTTTGTTGTTGTTATGAGATGGAGGGCGGACCCCCCTCCTCCGAAAAGGCGGAGGCCGCTGCGAAACACCGTCTCACCTGAGAGGGAATTCCAGCGGGGAAACCGGCAAGGTGGCGATTCCGGCAGCTCTTCGTGCGCGCCGTCCGAGTTCGTACACCTAACGGCGCGATAAACAAGCTGTCGGCTCCCTTTGCCGTCTCAGTCTGTCCGTTTGTAAAGCCGAGTCGCCATCGCCGCGTACCTAACCCTGGACTCCGTGCGTACGCGACGTGCGTCTGCGTCATGACGCATACTAGGCCCGAAAGGGGGCGGGGCCGGGGCCGGGGGGAGGGTGGGGAATAGTAAACAAGGGTGCCACATTAGGCAGCTTTTAACAGCGGTACATTCGTTTCCCCTCGAATTTAGGGAGAAGCCATAGTCTTGTACCGCGTTGCTATTAAACTGTAAAGAGCTTCGCCGCCGTTAGGTCGTTATTCAAATGAATGAATTGTTGTAAATACGGCGGTAAACGTAGAAAATAAATCATGGGTGTTTCTGACTTGGTAATTACACCTTTTACGCTATCAGCCTTAGAATCTGAAAGTCGGTCTGGTAACAGTGACTGTAAACAGGCCGGTACGTCGCAGGTAATTTACTATATACTATGATATTTAGTACAACCCCACTGAAAAGGTACACAAAGCAAGAAAATGTATTTTCGTTTGATTTTAATGTTCATATCTAAAAAAACTTTACTGTTTGTAAAGTTTTAAATATATGTAAGATTTCCTTAAAATGACAATTAAACTGCACTGCGCATGCAGTATAATTTCTGTCTCTGGGATTTTAAGTTTCAAGTTTTTAAGTTTTAAATTTAGATTTTTCTCGTTATTTTATCGTCATTGGGCCTGTTCAGTTATTTGTTTCTGCTATAATCACTCGTGTGGTTCAAACCATATGTCCACTGTAGGTGTAAATTCTGCATGTAAACAAATCCATCCGTCCATTTTCGTGGGGGTCCGGAGCCTATCCGGAAGTTACGAACGCAAGGCAGGGAATAACCCTGAACTGGACACCAATCCATCGCAGGCACGGAAATCCTTTAAAAAAATAGCAGATGAAGGGAGGACCGTGCGCTCGTCCGTTATCACTGTATCGGGCTTACGGGGCACCTCTCCGAGCTCGGCCCAGGAAGGCTCTGAAGGTCCGGCTTTTACTGCCGAGTTCGCTGTGTAACCGCTAAATTGGTCCAACATCACAGCAGCCAACGTGACTGGCAGAGGAGCCACATGCCGAGAAAAGGAAAAGCAGAGAGCGCAAAACAGAAGAATGCCAAGACACAGCAGGAAAGGCATCATTTTATGGTCAATATATTTAATCGAGTTGTGGTTGTTAATTACACAAGAATAATACTTATGCACACTATTTTCTCTCATACAACAAAACAAATAGTTTCACTGGTCATGTAATTTCGTAAAATATGCGAACATGAATCTCCACTCTTTTGGTATGTGCGTGCGGGTAACTTACATCCAGTTCCTAATACTCTACTGAATCAATTAAGTAACTTCAGTATATTAGCGTATTGTCTCACACGCCTAAACCGACAAGGAAACGGTTAATGAGAGATTTTTTAAAAATATGTCCAGTATCAGCGAATCTTGGAATACCAGCATATGGCTGACAGGAAGTCCTTTTTTTAGCCCGTGGTATTTATATTCGATCCAGTGTCCTGTATGTTTAGTACAGAGACGGGAGAGAACATCACTGTTCAGTTTCGGAAGGCCAGTTGGGTTTTTGCAAACAATGTACGTAGGTCATCATAAGAAATCTTAACACAAGCAGGATGCTGCACAATAATGTAGAAAAGGGTAAAATAAACCAGCCGCAATTATGTAAAATAATGACCTGATAAAATGTGATTTTGCAATGCCTGACATACATTTATCTTCTACTTTTTATATTTCATGTAAATTCCATATTAACATCCCCTGCCCCCCAGAATTTGTCACTTAAGATTAAATGTCAGTCATGTACCTCTACCATGCTGTTCCTCCATTCGGGTGGTGCTGGTGAGAGGGTTCACACCATCTGGCTGTTTGATTGGACTTTAAAATAAGCAGCTCTAATGCCAAGGATCGGCCATCCTAACCATGCTACAGCTACAGGCATGTGCCGCTGTACCAAGCTCTCTACAGTCATGGCTCTGTGTGAAACCCTATGGACTATGGGTCAGACACTGCAAACATTGTGCTATATATGTAAATATTCATTTTCAACCTTGCCATCTCTCCCTGTCTCCCCTTTTACCGATGGGGCTCCATTTGACAAGTTTCACGAAGAGCCTCAGCTGGTGTTTATACCACCAGATGTTTTTCACTGTACTTCCCTCAAGGGTACAAGAGCAGTGCCATCCTGGAAGGCTAAAGGCATGTATCTCAGCAGTAATTCTGCGGATTCACCTACTCCGCCAGGATCACTCATAAGCACATATATATTAGCCAAGCACTATATATGCTGTTTTGATGTTGTGAAAGTACTTGCAAGAAACAAATCATTAAATGACAGTACAGACAGTAAGCGTTGCTATGCTAGGTATATCTAATCTGGTGAGATAATGTCATTAATTAGGAAAAGAAGGTGCATGATGCCGTTACTTTCGAATCAAACCTCTGACGGAAAATCTGTGGAAGTCGCAGCCAGGTCAATATGTATTTCTTCAGCACAGGACAAAAACGATAAACATTCTTGTTTTTATCCAATATTTTAAGAGCATACTAAAAGAAATGTAAAGAAAATTTACACTGCAACAATAACCAAACATTTTTTAATGAAAAGTCTCAGGGAAGGAACTATCTTTCCTTGTTCTCCAATATCCAAGAGAGTTTATGCTTCTGTACAGCCACTGCTGAGTGGTAGCATAATTCATGTTGTTCAAAAAACGCCTCCTCCTCTGGTTACGAAGCAGCCAATACTGTGAGCACACCCCAATGGTCTACATCATGGTGTCGGGTCACACAGAAAGTTTGTCCACTCTACAGTCTGACAATTTCCTTGAAGGGCACTATCATGTAATGCCTGTTCCTGTCAGTATGCAGGTGACTTTTCCAGAAGCAGGAAGTGATCTGTTCAGGAGTGGAGTGTATTTCCTGCACGGTACACACAAGGTTACCCTGAGGAGAGACCTTAAAGGTGGCAGAGCTTCTATAGATCTGGACGAGCTTGTCAGTCTCGTAAATAAATCTATACACTCTGTTTCAATATAATCAGCACATTTGTTTCAAGAATATCTAACATGTTATATTTTGTAAACAATATACAAGTCTCATTTCTGTACTATTAAAACATGTGCAATTGCTTACTACCAACTTCAACAACATCAAAAAGGTAATGACTAGTAGTGGAACGTTTAATTACAAAATTTAAACATTTCAAATGACTGGACTGTGATTCTTTGAGATTTGAAAACATAAGTGCTTTGAGGGATGCACACCAGAGCTACAGCATGGCGCCTCACACTGGCTGCTCTGTGACATTACGGTGCCAGGTGGCCTAAACAGAATTCGCTGCTCTTGTGTGAAAAGTACAGACTGGATGATTATATCAGCCGCCGGACACAAAAGTGCCCTTTCAGACTGTATTGGTCGAGCCGTCCTTTACCCTATGTTCGAGACGCGAAGTTGAAGGAGCTGAACAAATAGCAAATCAGGGCTCCTGGTTCACAGGTTTTAAAATTAAGCCCTCGTCATGTCAGTTTCATTGCACACTGAGCATTTTCACTGGTTCATTGGGGCCTCCTTTTGGCAACAGTATTTTGCTCTGCAAAGTCTCTTCCACAGTTGGCATTCGACCATTATATCCAGGCATAATGAAGCCTGGCAGTGTCGGAATCGAGTGTTCCCCTTGCGTCAGCAGCAACATCTCACCTCAGAGGAGAAGAAATCCAAGCTCTCGTTAAACTCTGGCTTAGTATTCAAAGGCAAGAAGTGAGGCAGCACAGGAACTTTAAAAACTAGAAGGTCTGGCGTTGCAAGTGCAATGTTCTCTTCCCACCTTCACAGAAGCATACACTGAACACACATCTTGTATGGACAGCAGCAGGGTTAAGATTAGTGTGAACATAAAATAGAACACAAAAACAAACACCGTCAAGTGCCATTACTGGTGACCACTATTTGCAGCACATCTCCCACTGAGAGACGATAGTATGACTCCGGCAGATTCACAACAAGCCTTCCTGAATGAGGTCTTATGTGAACTTCATTTTCTAACCTGTGTTACTGGATCGATAAGCTAAGGGGCACACAAAGGTATATAAAAACCAAGCAGGCTGAGCGGTCACGGAGACGCTGGCTTTACATTGTGTAGCGAGGCCACATTAATATGTATTTGTCAGAAGTTAATAGGCTGGCTTTTGAAGTCAAAACGCTTTACTGAATCCTAATGGAAAAATAATGCAGATCTGCAGAAGCCAGCGCAGTGGCTGCTGTGATAGTGTGCGGGCTTCCTGGCCCTGTTCTGATGACCTGCTGCTGGGGAGGGGTCACGACCCTTTGCTAGGTTCGGGGGGGGGGGGGTGTGCAGCTTAAGTCACATCTTCAGTGGCATGTCTGAGAATCTTGGGAAGGGGTATGACTATTTATAAACAATTATATGAACCATTTAACCATGAGGAGCATTAAATGCCAGAATTACGTTCAATAAGTGCTACTTTTATCACATCACCAGGCCATTGGGCCCAGTTTTATTAACTACAATCTATACCAGTTCAGTTCTGTCTATTATTTTATCTTTTTATCACATCTATGAGGCTGGGGGCACTGGCTTAATGTACTCTACATGTCTAGCAGGGGTCTTCATCCACTGAGTGGCAGCTGGCTGCTGTTTCCAGGAGCAAGCCAGCTTGCAGAGTCAGGGGACAACGTGATTTTTCTGTTCATTGGCAAAATTAAAAGAAAAAAAAAACAACAACAACAATGAACAGCCAGTGCTCGGACAGTTTGAGGTAAATATGAAGCAAACTCTAGATGTAAAAAAAAAAAAAAAAAAAAATGATTATTATTTTGAGTTCACCGTAGCTGCAATGCTGAAAGTAATACTGCCAAGGCTCTGCTCCTGAAATGAGCATTTCCTGTTTTGTTTCCATCGTTTTTTTTTTGTTTTTACTTTTCTCCCAAGTCTATCACATGAGGCTAAATCTACTGGGGTGGGGCGGGCCGTCTGGGTAACATGCTACGCTGTCAGCAGAGGAGGAGAGGAGGGTACTGTGGACATCTCTACAACATGTACAACCACACATGACACGCTTCTCTTATCACAAATGCTCCAAAACATATCACCAGGTAACTACGTACGTAAGTCAGGTTCACTATTTAGAGTCTTTCAGGACTATTCCGCAGTCAAATTTATTACGATTACACCTGTAACCGTTCCATATATAACCGTTACGTCTTAAAGACAAAAACAAAACTCTGAAAAAATTGCTTTTGCAAAAAGTAGCAAATTTGGTCAGTGTCTTTTTAAATAATTATAGTGCTTTTTCGATGGCTTAAGACAAAGTTTTTGTTAATCTCACCCAGTGGCAAACTAGAGAACAAACGGGGCATTTAATGACACCGCAGCGACAAACTCTTCTCATCCCAAGTTTGTTTTTTTGTTTCCTGCTATTTAAAATGCAACAGCTAGGGCTGTTAAATACAGTACAAAGTAATGTCCTTTATCAAAATACATAAAACACATTTATAAATTCTTCTTCTTTCCTTCCGTAAAATTTCTTTTGAGGAGTTAGTGAGTGTTGGACAGCTGGGGGCAGCTCCTCCTTCCCCAGAGTATTTTGGTGGGGTCAGGTGGAGTGGGAGGGCAGCACTTTGACGAGAGGAGCTATGCTCCTCCCTCTGGCAGGGAGAGGTACTGCAGCGGCTCCCCCACCCTGGCCCTCCCCGCATGGTTCCTCCAGGACTCCCGCAGCTCCATCATGGCTTGTCACCTGCATCAGAACTCCCACTCCAGGATCTCCTCGCGGTTGGCGGCTCGTTCCAGCCGGTGAATGATGTTGTCCAGATTGGCCATCTTCTCGTTGCGCCTCTGCGTGCTCCGGCTGAGCCTGCCGTTCAGTGGGGGCACTGTGGGGGCGAGGCCGGGCCCGCCAGGGTTGGGGGGGGATGGGGAGATGGGTGCGGAGCAGGACGGGACGGGGGACACGGAGAGCATGAGGCCTGGCGAGGAGGCAGCGGACGGCGAGTTCAGCGACACCTCCAGGCTGTTGCGGGCGGGTTCCGAGGAGCCTCTGAAGCTGACTGGGTCGATGGTGGGCTTGTCACTGTCCTCGCCTTCCTGTCGGACCTGGCCGACCCTCTGGGGGCCCCCAGGGCGTGGGGAGCCTGAGGTGGGGGCCCCATCGTCCCTGAGGCCTGCGGCACACCGGTGCTCGTGCGGTGGTACCTTTTTCAGCGTTGCCACGATGCCGGGCTGCTGGTGATGATTCCCAGGCCTCCGCCTCACTGTGCCCTCTTCCTCCTCATCCTCGTCATCCTCGCCCTTCACCTCTTGGGCCTCCTGCTTGACACCAGTGGGCTGCTGCGTACCATTGGGCAGGTGGCTTTGCTGATTCCCAGCCTCCACGTCGGAAGTGGGGCTCTGTGGAGGGGGAGTGGCATATTGGGCAGGCTCCATCTCCATATCATTGTCCTGAAGGCCATCAGTGAAGACCTCGCGCCGCATCCGGGACCTGGGAAAATAAATCACCACCATAATCAGGGTAGAGACAGGCAGACATGGAAGTGTAAAATCTGTAGTTTTAAAGAATCAGTTAAAATCAAATAAAGATCACATTTTAAAAATCACTGAAAACTGAGAGTTATTTCTGTATATTGCTTGGTGTACATGTTGCATGATGGATATCACTTTGCCATGATGTCTGACCTCTGACCCCTGCCCTCACCTGTAGTTATGAAACCAGTTGATGACAGTGTTGGTCTTGAGGTTGAGCTGGGTGGCCAGTGCCTCAATCGTGTGCTGCGAGGGGTACGGCTCCAGCAAGTAGGCCCTCCTGAGCGCCTCCTTCTCCCCAGCTGCCAGCACCACACGTGGCTTTTTGGGCTGGCTGAAGGGGCAGGGCTCCCCGGAGGCAGAGCCAGGGCCAGAGGGGGAGGGGCTGGCACTGTCAGACCCCGCCCCTGCAGAGTCACTGTCTGAGCCAGCTCCGCTCAGCAGGCCGTACCGCCGCTTCAGGTAGGCTTGGGGGGGCGACAAGGGAAATGGTTAGGCTTAGGCATAGCATTTTAGTGTTAGGGTTTAGGGATGGCAGTTATGGCTTTAGGGTTGGGAATTCGTGTTTTATAGATGAGGATTAATGGTTTAGGGAAGGTGGTTTGTGTTTTGAGCTAGGTATTAGGGATAGGGGTTGGATTTTAGGGTAAGGATTTTAGGGTCAGGCCAAGGAGGGCTGCTTATGCCCTGGAAGGTAAGCTGCCTGAACCAGTAAGACACACAGTTGTATAAATAGGTAAAAATGATGGATCAAAGTGGGAAAGTTCAGGTTCAGAAAGTAAAAATCCAACCAGGTGAGTGTAAAGAGTCACAGTCACAGAGCACTCAAGTGTCTGGTGGAAAGAAAACCTTGGTTTGAATTTGTACTTTCTGGACCTGGACTTTCCACCTCTGCAGGTAAACTGGTAAAGTGTTTAACATATAAGAAAGCTTCAGCCAGGCTACTCATAGGGGAATCTGAGGCAAACAAGAAGGCCCAGCCCGCCCACCTGGCCCCACCCACCCCCACCTGGCCCCACCCTCGCACACCTACCCTTCTTCTCCATCTTCTTCAGGTCCCGCAGCCGGGCCACGCTGTGCGGGTCGCTCAGCCACAGCTGCATGCGCACAAAAGGCTCGCGGCCCTTCAGGCTCAGCTTGTGCCAGGGTTTGGGTCGGGAGAGCAGGTCCGACACGGAGCCCTGCGTCAGGCCCAGGACGCTCTCACCGAAGAGGCGCTGGCCTGCAGAGCCACAGGGGACGCGACTGTTATGCACACGCACACAGCAGGGATTCAAACCCTAACCCCAACACACCGTGCCTCTCTCCTGCATCAGGATACATGGTGCAGCTCCGAGGCTGGGGGTTCGAATCCCACCCACGCTGTATGTATGTGTGTGTGAGAGAGAGAGGGAGATCAGCATGTTCCCTCCATGTCTGGGTTTCATTACACACTGCTCTGTGAACGGCACCCTTAATATATTCCAAAGTGGCTATAAAACTAGTTAAAAATTTATTTTATTTCATTTCTTTTATGTGCTTTTTACGACACATATAAAGATGGGTGTGGGCCAGAAGCTGTCCTTTGTGTGACATAATATCACAAAATAACAAGCTAACAAAATGAGCAGTTATTAATTCTACAATACACCTTTCATCTGAAAATGAAATATAATATTCTTGTTGCTAGCTTAATGAATGCCTTTAACTTAACAGGTCATTATGTGTTTCTGTGACCTTGCGAGTGGTAACGCTTACACTATCATTACTCTGTCTGCTGTATCATTTAATCTCCTGATAAATATTTGCATATGTCCTTCTTCACAGAGCCCAGGTTTCATACTATGACTTTATGGGCTCAAACAAGCCGGAGGGTGGGCACATTAGGAAATGTGGCTGGTCTCGGGGGCGGGGCGTTTATACTGGGGCACTATGGGGGATGTAGTTGTGCCCTTAATCCCCATTTGCTCCAGGGACTGGCTGAAGCTGCTTTCTTTCACAATGCCCCGGCTGGGACGACATCCTGGCCATTCCCTCCCCAGTGCCCCAGGTTCCAAGCCCACTCTAACCCAACGCTACATAAATTCATACTCAGTCTGGATAGCACGGATAACACGCATCGCACGCTCACCCAGGTTGTTGTCTGTGAGCACTTCCTTAACCTTCTTGGTGATGAAGTAGGTGTCCAGCTCAGGGGACATGGCCACCAGCTCCTGGATGCCCAGTGAGGCATTCTGGGGCTGTGGGGGAGCCAGGCCGGGCGGCACCTTCGCCAAAGGCAGATCCGGCGAGGGGCTGAGGGCTTCAGGCTGCTCGTTCTCCTTGCTGCCTTCCAGGCCCAGGCTCACAGGCTCCCCCCGCGGGCTGGGCTGGCTCTCCATGGGGCTCGGGGGTGGGGAGGGTGAGTGCTGGGGCGGCAGGGGACTACTCTCTACAAGGGGGCAAAAAGAGGACAAAGCTCAGACTCTGCGGTGGACGCCTACAGCCAGGGCAGCAGTTGTCACAGCCATGAAGGATGAGCCCAGCGAGGATTGCAGAGGGGGGCTGGACCGGTTCAGGGCACTAAAACAGAATCATCCAACTGTCTCACAGTGACCGAATAGAATGAAGAAAGAGATTAGTGACAGGATACACACACCCTCACACTCAGGCAGAGGTACACCCAGGATGGAACACACTCTGATAGTCATGCATGGCTTTGGAATGTATGTGCATAGCCATCAAACTGCCCATGCGGTTAAAAGCGGTTTACAAAAAATTTAGACTGAAAACAAATGAATATATTGTATTACAGAGTATTACAGTATTAATCCATATGCAAATGTAACACAGCTACAGCGTGACCGACATATAGTATTATATTATAAAAGTTATTTTCTACATATAGCATTATTGCATCAATACAGTATGTTACAAAATCAATGTACACCAAACAGAGTATTAATGAAGTGTAATAAGTCAGTGTGAATAAGCCTGCCCACTGTGGCTGGCAGTGACCTTCGACCTACCAAGCGAGGTTCCCTGATTGGCTGACGGGTTCTGCATCTGGCCCAGCTGCTCCCGCAGCCACAGCTGCATGCGGATGAAGGGTTCGCGGCCCTTCTGGGTCAGCTTGCTCCAGGGCTTGGGACGGGATAACATGTCGCTCACGCTGCCCTGGGACAGGCCCAGCACCTGCGGGGGTGCAGGCTGGGTTAGGCTGTCTGAGTGAGGAACCTCGCTTTGACACTCCAGCATCCTGACATTTATCTACAGGCCCATTTTCCTAGGAGCGGGGCCTTGCGGGCATGTCTCACCGCCAGCTCATAGCGGACAAACGCTTACTGCTGTTAGCTCAGCGCAGGGAGTATTTCCACCTGCAGGTCCTTATGGGGGCTGGCTAGGTACAACTCAGCAACTCAGTTTCCTTCATAGGTCAGTGTTTCTCAGCCCTGGATGACCCCTAGACCCCAGAATACCCACACCAAACCGTTAAGAACGAACCAAGCAGTCAAGAAAACAGGATGCCTGGCACAAATTCTGTGGGAGCAGGGCCCTGAGCACTGTACTGAGAAACGCCGTTATAGGTTAATCTGTACAGGAGCTATATTTGGTGCTAAAGTGAGTATTTTCAGTAACATTCCATATTCAGGAACTGCAACAAACGGGTGCAAGTAACAATAAATAACGCGGCGATGCATGGCACGCAGGGTGCCCCCCACTGCCTTGCTGGGATAGGCCGTACGGTCACTGTGACCCTGCACTAGAGAGGCAGCTGGAAGGCAGACGGGATGAATGAGCACAAGAGAGTACGAGATTCAGGAGCGTGCTCTGAGATCCGGGGAAAAGAATTCAATTTCCTCACAAAAACATGACACTTGGGCTGCAGTAGATGCAGGGCAGCCTGAGCGTTACTCGTGCTGATAAAACAACAGAATAGTCGACTGAAAAGCTTTCCTCAAAGACATGACTAACCTACAAACATCCACTAGAGGGCAGCAAAACAACATTATTAGACAGAGGCAGAACACTTAAAACAAGTTCTATAGGCTAAGCTGCTTTATAATATTGTGGCAGCATTTGTATGCATAGACCTATATATAGTCACAAATTGTAGCTTGTCACTGCACAAATATCAAATGCAGAGTCACAGGGCAATGTGTTAGGGGAAGGCCTGGACTGCCAAGGAAGCAATACAGTCTCTTCAGAACAAAAGTCACCACCACAAATGCCCAAAGCAGGTGGACACTTTGACAGACAAGTGACAGTGAGGCTCGAGGAGACAGGAAGCTCACCTTCTCCCCGAAGATTCGTTGGCAGATGCCGTTCTTGGCCAGCTTCTCCTTGACCTGCCGGGTGAGCTCGATGGTGTCCACCTCACGGTACATGTACGTCTCATACTGCTCGGGCGTGAGAGGTGGCACGGTGGGCTTGAGGGCGCGGGGTACGTACGGCGGGTAGTAAGAGAGCCGGCCGGCAGCCGCTGCTTCCCCCCCACCTGAGTTCTCCACCTCCGACTTCGCCTCCACCTTCACTTCGACAATCTGGCCCGCCTCCTCCTCACTGACCACCTGACCCTCGGTGCTCCCCAGGCGGGGCCAGGGGCACGATGGAGCAGAGGGCGTTAAGGAGGGCGGGGAGCGGGCAGGGGAGGAGGCGGAGCCGAGAGGCCGCGGGGGGTTGTCCCTGCCCGGCACCACCCCCGAGGCTCCGCCCCGCTCAGCTGACCAATGCTGCTCAAAGTAGGTGCCGGCCTCCCCGATCTCGCACTTCACCTTGCGGATGATGTTCTGCACGAAGGCGGTGGGGGAGAGCATGCTTAGCGGGGGCCCGGCTGCGCTCACGCTCACGGGCACAGCGCCCCCGTCCTCCTGCTTGATGAAGGCGGGTGGCGGCGGCCCCTGCAGAGGGATTATGAGGGGCGCACGCTCGGCCTGGGCCCCGCCCAT
Source organism: Petrocephalus schoutedeni (assembly GCA_026780765.1). Classification (NCBI taxonomy): domain Eukaryota; kingdom Metazoa; phylum Chordata; class Actinopteri; order Osteoglossiformes; family Mormyridae; genus Petrocephalus; species Petrocephalus schoutedeni. The sequence continues at coordinate 1,175,339 of JAODKL010000040.1, forward strand.
GTCAGCCTTGCCACGTTCGCTCGCCTCCATCTCCACCAGCGCCTGCTGCTGCGCCTGCATCTCCCGCCGCGCCTGCTCCAGGATGCTCCGGATGGTGTCGTCCGAGCTGCTGCTGCTGCCGCCGCCGGTACTGCCGCTGCCATCGCAGGTCCTGGACGATGAGCTGCTCGGGGAAGGCCTGCCTTCACCCGCTATGCGCACACACACACGCGCACATACACACACACACACACACACACACACATGGATTAGGTATCTATCCTTGCAAGGACTGTTCATTAATTTCTATGGGAAAAACCCTAATCCCAGCTATGACACCCTAACCCTATGACACCCTACCTAGCCCTAACCCTAACCCTACCCAGCCCTGACCTTAACCACAAATAACCAAACAAAATATAAGACTTAAGGCATCTTTAGTTTTTTGATTGCAGTCATAGATTAAAAAAAAATTAGCTTCCCTTTGTGGGGACCTGAAATATGGTCCCCAGCATCAAAATATTTTTTTATCACATTGTGAAGACATTTTGTCCCCACACACACACACACACACACACACACACACCCTTACTTTCACGCCCACGCTAACCTGACCTCACACTTCCACGGATTCATGCCACGGGACCTTGAATGTGTCCCCATGAAGACGCTACACCTAAACTCCCGCCTCGAGTCACAGAGGCTGTACCTAGCCTCCCGCCTCGAGTCACAGAGGCTGTACCTAACCTCCCGCCTCGGGTCACAGAGGCTGTACCTAACCTCCCGCCTCGAGTCACAGAGGCTGTACCTAACCTCCCGCCTCGGGTCACAGAGGCTGCACCTAACCTCCCGCCTCGGGTCACAGAGGCTGTACCTAACCTCCCGCCTCGAGTCACAGAGGCTGCACCTAACCTCCCGCCTCGGGTCACAGTGAACAGAAACACCCACGCTGCCATACTGACCTCCTCTCTGTGACTGTATCTCCTTCTTGGCCTGCTCCAAGATGCTCTTAATAGCGTCATCTGACCCAGTTTCTGGAGTTCGGATACGTGGAGTTATGCTCCCTGTCGGGGGGGGGGGGGAGAAAGAGAGAGAGAGTGACAAAGGGAAGTGGAGAGGTGAGGGGGGCGGCAGATGAGAGGAGCGGGGAGCGCAGCTCTGCTTCTGACTGATAGATCAATGGCTGCCTTTCAGCTCTCGGCATCTCTGAGGCTGCGGCTTTTCGAAAAGCTCACTTTTTAAAGGCTGGAAAATCAGAGGAGAAAACAAAGTTAAAAGTAACAGCAAACAGAGGAGAGAGGAGAACGGGCTGGCAGAGCTCGGGACCCGTCAGGCGGCAAAACACATAACGGCCGACGGCGGCAAACGTGACTCGGTGCGCCTGGGCGTCACTCACCACGTTGCCGGACCTGGATGGTCCTCAGGGCCAGGATGTTCTGCTCATCGGAGAGGAACTGCTTCATCTTGATGAAGGGCTCCTTGCCCTTGACGGTGAGCTTGCGCCAGGGCTTGGGCCGGGCCAGGATCTCGCTGACGGAGCCCTGCGACAGGCCCAGCACGTAGTGGCCGAACACACGCTGCCCGATATTGTGCTTCAGCAGTTGCTCCTTCACCTGGTAGGCGATCTCCGCCGTGTCCAGCTGCTCCTCGTCTCCGGCGCTGGAGCCGCCGCTCTCGGACTGGTCGCTGGCCCCGCCGGCCTCCCCGCCCCCCGACGGCGGGCCCTGCCCGGCAGACAGGAGCGCCGCCTTGGCCGCATACAGGGTCGATGGGAAGACCGGCAGGGCTCCAGGGTCCCGCTTGAAGTGCGGAGAGAGGAGCTGCCTCTGCAGGAGGGGCTCGCAGGCAAAGGGGGAGGTGGAGAAGGGACGCGGCAGCTCCAGGGCCACGGAGCCCGGCTGCCCGGGACTCGACGAGCACCGGCTCTCCACTCGCGTCAGCCGCTGGGGGGGAGAGTCCGACCCCATGGGCCGGCCGGCCTCCAAAGAGTCCTCATCTGCATGGAGGAGGAGAAGGAGGAGGTCACACCTGACAGATGACAGCTGACCGGGGTGTATGGTCATTAAGGACAGGTGCATGTAACAGGGGGCATGGTCATTAAGGACATGGACGTGTGACCAGATGGGTCATTAAGGTCAAACTTATCGAAAAAGGGCTGGTGTGTATACTGGTCTTCAGGATAACCTTTAGGTCAGCTGTTCAAACCCAGGTATGAGGACTCTTCTTCCAATCAGTCCTCCAATTAGTAATCTAATTAGGGAGTTGCAGCAAAAACCTACATACACAGCAGCCCTATCTGCCCACCCCTGATTAAGGACATGGACATGGAACAGGAGGCACGGCTCTGGATTAAAGGATGAGTTTCGGAGCACTCACCGCTGAGGGCACGCAGGCTGCTGCTGGGGGCGCCCTGCGCCTTCTCCAAGAGGTATTTCTGAGAGGACAGGAAGGCCTCCTTCTCTAGCTGGAGGTCTGCTGCCTTGAGGGGGCAGAATGGGGACACGTTTTTGAAGGAGGTTCGCACATTGCACACAACAAGCGGCCGATCACATGGCATCTTTAAAACAACCAGTGAGACAGCCTGCTCCCATGTCGGGGGGCGGGACCTGCAGACAACTACAGGAAACATTACTGGTTAAAGCTGCTTCAATGCTCACCAGTCCCCTCCCCCCTACCCCCCCCCATCCCATCCCTTCCCATCCCATACACACCTGTGATGAGCTGCCATTGGCGGAGGCAAGTTTCATTGCCTTCAGGATGCTGCCATTGAAGGAAAGGGGAAACAGAGGTGAAGACGTTGTACTGAACCCCCCTCTCACCCACCCCATCCCCCCCCCAGAGATGCATGACTGCACTGTCCACTGGCAAGGCGGGGCGGCGCACCTGAGCTCAGTCTTAATCTCATCATAATCTACCTGGGACTGCAACCTGGCCTCGAGTTTCTGAAAGACACAAGGCACATGAGCCGCGAAAGGGACATGTCCGTCCAGCTGATGGTAACCCCGACGCCTACCTCGATAGCTTCTGCCTTATAGGCCAGCTGGCGCTCCAGCTCTGTGATACGATTGGCTGAGGCCTCTTGCACTTCCTGGAGCGTGAACTGGAGTCGCTGGACATTCTCGAGCAGCCGGAGGATCTCGCGGTCCTTGGCGACCAGGGCTGTTTCCAAGTGGGGCTGAGAACTGCTCGATAGCTTGTTCTCCAGGGGGGGCTGGGCACAGAGCGGTGCAGATAGAGGGAATGCCCATCATTTATAACAGGCTGTATATGTCCCTAGCTCCTCCATACACACCCCAGGCCCCCACGGAGGTCTACAGCAGGCGGTGCAGGGTGCGAGCAGCTTCAGCTTATGGCGGTGGTCCTTCTTACCGCGTTTACCACTTCTGCCTGGCGGCTCTGTGTGGGGGAGACGCTGCTGATTCCCGCCAGCTGTTCCCGTAGCCTGTCTACCTCCCGCTGCGCTGCCTCTGCTCTCTGAAATCAGACCCCACCCCCGTGTTATCCACATGCGGTTTTTGACGCCCCCCACTGGCCCTCTAAGCCTGGCTTTCATGCTACCTTACCTCCTAATTGCTTTATTGAACTTATTACGGTGCTAATTAACCTCAAATGGTGTTTCAAGCATAGATCAGGTACGTAATTAGAATATAACTCGAAAAAGCAGAGTCCCCCATACACACAGCCAAACACCAACTGGTCATAATAAACAAAACAGGCTCCATTCTTAAATGCTCTCGCTCAGCGCTGCGGCAGCAGTGTGATGGAGTCACTTTGGTGGGACGAAGAGGGATGTGGACACGATGCTGTAAGGAAAGTGATCCGCCTCGTTATGGGGGTCTGGGTCACTAATTAACAGCCAATTTAGACGTCCATCTGCTGATGGATGGCAGGGGGAGGAAGGAACGTAACGGGCGAGCCCAGTGGCGAGAAAGGGACAGGGGCTTGGCTGTAAAGACCATTTCAACAGTGGAAGGGGGGTGGATTTGGTCGGAGGGGCTCTAGGGGACTGACTGCCTTTGTCTGTGCAATTAAAAAGAAGTGAAGCTGTTCTTTGCCGTCAGTAAGGATGACAGCTCCAAAGTCCCATAATCTCAGCTTTTAGCAATGATGCCGGAATGAGATGAGAGGGGGAGGGCCACATAAATGACCCCCCTCCGGCAGACGAGTGGACGGGGAGCAGTGTATTAATACCCCTACTTGGGGCAGACCGTGGGTGGGTTAGGTGTGTTCATCATCAGGATGTTTGAACATACAGTCAGCTCACAGCTAGATTACTCTGGTCACACCCCAGCTCCACACACCTGGTTGGCCTTTTCCAGGTTGGTCATGACCAGACTGATTTCCTTGGCCCTGAAAACAGAAGGAGGATTAGTCAGCTGTGGGGTGTGTTGTCACTGTTACAGTCACCATCAACTCCCAGATGTGAAAGCCCACGTGCTAAACAAGGATACCCAGAGCTCCTTGATCAAGACCATTAGACAAGCAGGTCTTTCACTGAGGACTAGGAAGGCTTGCAGAAAAAACATGAGAGTAGTAGGGATGTGGAGGACCATGCACTGGTCAGAGCACTGTGAGATGGAGACCTACACCACCAGTAATTCATTACTGCTCAACGCTTCCCTTTAAAGGAACCAGCAGCAGGTATTTCCTGGAGGGGGGGTCTTATTGATGATTCAAGTAACAAACAGCTGCACTGCGACCCCACTCCCGATCCCCCCTCCAAGGTCCCCGTCTGAAACAAAATCACTACAGCCATGGAGTTGGAGACATGAACAATGTTCTCTTTCAGGCACATTACCCAGCATGCCCTGCAGGTAGGGCTCCTTCGTGCCGATACTCAGGGAGGCCCCAGGGCCACCCCCCCCACCGCTCCCGCAGGGAAGGGGAGACAACAGGTGGACCGTTTGGATTTAATGAACTCGCACGGTACAGAAAAATGTATCGTATTGATTAGCTGCCCTAACGCCCGAGTCAAAGGAGACAAATGAGAGCTATTAGCCCGGGTGGAGTGGGGGCAGGGGGACCAGCGGAAACATGGGGAGGGGGCATGGTGGAGGTCTCCATGGCCCCCATTAATCACGCGCATCTCACTGGCCAGGGTTCGGATGGAAGCCCGTCTGTCAGGGAGTTGGCGAGTCACCCCAGCCAGTGTGTCAGCACTAACACAGCATCTGAATACTCCTGGGAGAAGGGGCACAGTCAGTGTGAGTACTAACACAGTAAGTGAATACTCGTAGGAGGCGGGGCACATTCAACGCGAGGCCTAAAACAGTATCTGAAAACTCGTAGGAGGAGGGGCACATTCAATGCAAGTGCTAACACAGTATCGGAATATTCAGCAGAGAAGGGGCACAGTCAATGTGAATACTAATACGGGATCTGAACACTTGGGAGGGGGCACACTCACTGCAAGTACTAGCACAATATCTGAATATTCAAAGGAGAAGGGGTGCACACAGTATGAGTACTTACACTGTGACTGAATCCTTGGGGGAGATACTGTATTAAGACAGTATCTGAATACTCAGGGGAGAAGGGGCACACTCAGAGTGCATACTAACACAGTACCTGAACACTCAGAATACTTGGAGGGGGTGCATTCACTGTGAGTACTATAAGTATCCAAATTCTTGATTGGGGGGGGGGGGGGCTCACTGTGAATACTAACACTGTCTGCATACTCGAGGGGGCAATCAGTGTCAGTACTAACACTAAATACTCTGGGGAGCACTCAGTGTGAGTACCAGAGGTGTAAATATCCGGTCCAGAAAGTAAACATCCAGACCAAACAATTGAGCATAAAGAATCATAGTCACAGAGTACTCAACTAGTTGGTCGAAACAAAATCTTGGTCTGGATTTTTACTTTCTGGACTTGAAATTTACACCACTGGTAAGTACTAACACTGTGTCTGAGTCCTTGGGGTGGGAGTACTGTTAGTATTAGCATCACTACTGTATATCGATTCCTTATAACTACAGTTAACTGCTCCTGAGCACTCCATCACCATGACAACAGAGTCTTCAACACTCCGGAGAGTGTCTGTGTTAGTTTTGTGTTTGTATGTTGAATGGATGTGGGGGGGGGGGGGCACCAAGAATTCTTTGTGGGGGGGCATAAATGTACATTAGCTGTTTGCCAAATTGCCATGTTTCCAGTGGACCAGGATTCTTTTCGGAAATGGACCAGACTAAAAGCGTTTGTGCCAAGCTGCAGCCAGTGCTGAAATGGGGGGCTGTTATGGCATGTGTGTATTTGACCAGGAGAATCTGCATGTGTGTGTGTGTGTGTTTGACCGCAAATCAGGGGCTGGCTGTAGGGTGGATGTTTGCATGTCTGTTTCACTGTGTGCATGCCCATCATAAGGTCCTGATTCCATTGCCCACTCTGTGGCCTGCAGTTGGTGCCGACCTGACGTTTAGACAGCAAGGGTGCTAGTGATGGCTCTTACTTGGAGGCCATCTCCTCATCGTATTTACAGCGTAGGTCCAGCAGCTCCATCTGCGTGCTGCTGAGTGCTGTAGGGGGGCATGAGAGGAACACATTAACAAGGACACTCCCAATGTTGCCCCACACCCCCAAGGGATATGGGAGTCTCACAATGGGGTCCTCCCACCCCCACCTGCGTGAATCATCCGGGTCCGGTCCTCCGCGTCCCTGAGCCTGACAGCCATAGTGGTGGAGCTGCCATCAGTGTCCCTGCAAGGAGGAGGGGGGGGGGACACAGACAGACAGCCACAGACAGAGACAGACAGACACAGAGACAGTCAGAGATACAGGCAGACAGCCACAGACACAGACAGAGACAGACATACGCAAACAAATACAGAGACAGTCAGACAGAGATAGGCAGACACAGAGACAGACAGACAGGTACAGAGACAGACAGACACAGAGTCAGACAGGCAAAGAGAGACAGACAGGCACAGACAGGTACAGAGACAGTCAGAGAGACAGACAGACAGACAGACACAGAAACAGGCAGACACAGAGACAGACAGCCACAGACAAAGACACAGACAGACAGACAGACAGACACAAACAAATACAGAGACAGTCAGACAGAGATAGGCAGACACAGAGACAGACAGACAGGTACAGAGACAGACAGACAC
>JAODKL010000040.1:1196356-1217728 GCA_026780765.1 Petrocephalus schoutedeni
GAGCCCCTACAGAGAATAGGGTATGGAAGAAAAGAAAGGAGGGATAGATGGAGGAATGACACAATGAGATGCTGAGGCCCTGGAAGGATGGTACTAACCCTCCTAAAGCAGTCGGCTGCAGGTAGGCGAATGGCTGAGTATCCAATATAGGCATCAGCCAAATGTCAGACGGTGTTTAGTTCCAACACAGCCCGCCCTAAACATTTAAAAAATGGGGACTCCCTGATTTCCGGCCTCTGCCTCAGGCGAGAGTCCATGAAAATGACCCTACAGACTAAGATCACAACCTTCACACATTCCGATCTGGCAGAGAAATGCAGAGGACTGTGGTGTGGGGGGTGGGGGCACAGGATCAGGTTTAGAGGCATGTCAGCAAGAGGGGCAAATACCCACCCCCACATACACACCAGACTCAGTGCATGGGCGGTGGCGTGCTGAGCCGATAAACAGCTCAGACGCACACGTCTCCAAGGGTAACACAGACAATCGATTTCATTCCACCATCATTGATTCCAATGATCGATTGCTTGCCTGTGTATTTGGCTGCGTCTCCGTGTGAGAAGCTGACACGGTGAGAGCAGGCTTTACAGACCCACACGTCCACTCAAACCCCACTAGGCCCAAATAATCTGAGCAAGACAAGAGACTGGAAATCCACAAGTAAGGGACAGACACCAGACATCATTCCACTTGATTCTCTACTGGCACAAGATTTTATACTAAATTTTATTATAATATTTACATCCAGACCAACAGCTGTTACGCTTCAAGTCACACTGGAAAGGCACATCCCTTTCACATCATGAACTCAAGATCAACGCCTGCATTTGCAGGTAATGCACAGGCTGAAGGTACACAGTTACAGTTACAGCTGCAAATCCCTGAAATTAGGTGTCGGACCAAATTTAGCACACCCACCTACCCCAATCATGCTCTGAACTATCCTGAACCTCAGTCCCGCATATCCTGAACCTCATTCCCATACATCCCAAACCTCATTCCTGCACATCCCAAACCTCATTCCCGCACGTCCCGAACCTCAGGCCCGCACGTCCCAAACCTCAGTCCCACACGTCCTGAACCTCATTCCCACAGATCCCAGACCTCAGTCTCACACATCCGAGACCTCAGTCTCACACATCCCAAACCTGACACCCAGTTGTCCCAATCCTCACACCCATGTTTGAACCTAAGCGCCTCTGACAGCTGTAAGCCCCGTGCTACTCAAATGTGGATGTGCGATGCTAAAGCAGCTAATTCCCTTTACTTTTAACGCCCAATTCCCCACTGGTTTCATTTTAAAAGCCACTCTCTTGCCGCTTGTGGGAAGCCGGGGCATTAACCCATCTCCTACAACATAAAACCCACCTTTCGAAACACCTATCACACCAAAAGGGGCTTTTGAAACAAGTTAGCCTGCTGTGAATTAGTGATGCGTGCAGCCCAAGGAGACCCAATGCTCCGACTTCTCAAACCGTACAATATCTCCCAACCAGTAACGGGCAAATGTAGCCTTCCTGGTCTTCTCTGCTCAGCTACACCTTCCTGGCCCACTTTCATAGCATGAGTATCCTGGTATTACAGTAAACGCGTCTCGTGTCAGGAATTCTTGCTGCCTGTGTTAATTTGTGTCCACTGATGATTTCACATGCGAGAACTGAAGGGCTGGATCTGAAGGTACAGCTTCGCAGAAGCAACGAGACGCTCACTGAAGACACCAAACCATAAGCTGCAAGATCTGGCGACACCATGGTTACACAGCAGACAGAAGGTGTGGAACATCCTTCTTGGACTTTGGCAAAGGGGAACCTGGGCACAGCAGCTGGCATCTTTATGTACTCATGTGCAACCTTCACACACCTGAGAGGAGGACTGGACAGGTCCAGCAACCCCCTCACACTGATGCAGCTGGCTGGAGCAGCGGCCTCGCTGTCTGCTGCTTGTCATCTGGACGGTGCACCAAGTCCCAGCATGGGTGGGGAGCTAATCAGGCCGGCAAAGGCATTCGGGGCAGTGGAGCATAGTGACTTTCCAATGTGACCATGGGGTGCAAGGCGGGGCAGGGGGGGGTGGTGCAGTTTATGTAACAGACCATGCAGTGTAACTTTTACGGGCAGTCACATAGTCTTGGTTCAATGGCCGTGCATCACATACTGTAATCCAAGTAAAAGCCTTCAGTCTCTGTGCTAGAACTGTGTGTGATGACAAGTGCCATTTGCACACGCCAAGTGAGATCCGGAACTAAACGCAGGCTAGCCTGGAATACCACCAGAAGTGCTGGCACACGCTGAGGTGGGGGGGGGGGTGCAGGCAAAAAACAAAAAATGTAACAATACGCAATGGGCCAATAGGAAAGGAACGAAAGTTCTGCCTTAAGAGAGACTCACAAGCTGATGAATTATTCCTTTGCAGAGATCAATCAATATGGCAGCCTGCTGCCATTAAGTGAATTCTGCCCGACACTTATGGGAAGGTCTGCTATCACAGGGCTGATGTATAAATGACTCCCCCCCCCGAACACCGTGTTAGTGAGACATCACGCTGCGGGCCTGAGCCGAGCTGTATTGCCACCCTGTCGGACGTTGCTGTAAAGATTTTTAGGCCTCTCTCCCATTTCCTCCTGCTTCGTTTCGCTCCTGGTTTGTCCATCTGCATGTCTGCAGTGGGCGGCCTCTTTTGGGGTAACTTCCAGGGTTATTTGTTCCTATTAATCATGTGGAATACAGAAACAACATCGACTGCATGCAGTAGCAAAGCTGCACAGAAGGACTGGGGCAGCTTTAGATTTCATCAATAACAGCAAAAAAAAGGGAAGTTTTACTTTCCTGGGAACACTGAAGCTCGGAGTAATCGGGGCAACCCCAAGGTTCCAAGGACTCCGCCCACTGCAGGCGGCACTGTCCCCTCCTGTGCTTATTTGTGTACCACCCTGTGCCACAATGTGCCCAGGTTCCTCTGTGCTCAGGCAGCCAGCTGAACCTCTGGCTGGATAAAGCATTCAGGGTTTTAGATTGTATTTGACTCCCTTTTCAGGGGACATCCAAACTTTACCGGCAAAACAACATGAGAAAAATAAACATCCAAACAAAGATTTATTTTCTCACAGTCTTACCCATTGGGGGAGGGCAGACACTACTTAGCCTATCAGAGCACAGAAGTCCAGTTTTGTGAGAAATGATTTCAGGCAATCAATGCACTTCACCCTTCTGATGAGTGTAGCAGCATCTTCACAAGTCCAGCATATTCAGCAGCATGCACACTGCGATTAGCCTGGGGGGGGGGGGGGGTCATATACAGGAAGCGGCAGCGTGTGGGACGTCGCATGGTAGCATGTCACATCGCATTCAAATCTCAGTGGTTGCATTCTGCCACCATGTAAATGGGAAACCGGATTTGAAGGGTCACATACTCGTCTGTGTGTGTCTGTGTGTGTGTGAGGATTGAAGGACTGTTCATAGTGTGGATTGGCCAGCAGAAAATCGGGTGTGCCAGTCCCATAACAATTCACTTGGGGGCAAAATCACACTACAAACTCAGCTACGTTTTTTTTTTTTTTTATAAGTTTTTAAATGACCCGTGGCATCACTAAGACCAAATGAACAAAGAGAACGAAAAATCTATTTCCCTCTCAAGAGTGCTTTTCCTCCAATTGATTTATGCACGTACACACATACCTGTCAGACACAATCATTGTATCAGACTGTAACGCTGCTGTGAAAGCTGAATGGGGGGCGCCTGAGCTCTGTCTGGATGGGTGGGCCAGCATCCACCTGTCTGTCTGTCTGTGTCCATATCTCTATCTGTATCTGTCTGTGTGTCTGTGTCCATACCTGTATCTGTCTGTGCGTCTGTGTACATATCTGTATCTGTCTGTCTGTGTCCATATCAGTATCTGTCTTTCTGTGTACATATCTGTATCTGTATCTGTCTGTGTGTCTGTGTCCATATCTCTATCTGTATCTGTCTGTGTGTCTGTGTACATATCTGTATCTGTCTGTGTGTCTGTGTCCATATCAGTATCTGTCTGTGCGTCTGTGTCCATATCTCTATCTGTATCTGTCTGTGTGTCTGTGTACATATCTGTATCTGTCTGTGTGTCTGTGTCCATATCAGTATCTGTCTGTGCGTCTGTGTCCATATCAGTATCTGTATGTCTGTGTACATATCTGTATCTGTCTGTGCGTCTGTGTCCATATCTCTATCTGTATCTGTCAATCTGTTGTTCTGTGTACATATCTGTTTCTGTCTGTCTGTGTGTCTGTGTCCATATCAGTATCTGTCTTTCTGTGTACATATCTGTATCTGTATCTGTCTGTGTGTCTGTGTCCATATCTCTATCTGTATCTGTCTGTGTGTCTGTGTACATATCTGTATCTGTCTGTGTGTCTGTGTCCATATCAGTATCTGTCTGTGCGTCTGTGTCCATATCAGTATCTGTATGTCTGTGTACATATCTGTATCTGTCTGTGTGTCTGTGTCAAGGGCGTAACTTTGGTTTGCACATTGGGGCGTTGAGGTCCTCACCCATTTAGGGGGAGACATGATTATAGGGGGTTATATTAGCCAGTTTTAATTATTTGAGGGGTTACGACCCTCCCACCCCACCCCGTAATTAATGCCCATGGTCTGCGTACACATCTGTATCTGTATGTGTGTCTGTGTACATATCTGTATTTGTGTGTGTGTATGAGTCTCATACTGTGTGAGTGCATGTCTGCATGTGTGTATGCATCTGTACGGACTGTTACGTATGTTAACTAAAAACTGAGAAACAGCCATCCGCAGCATCCTGATTGGAGACTAATGCAGTGTAGAGCACAGGGCAGCGCCGGACACACACACACACACACACACACACACACACACACACACGGAAGGCTGCAATTAGCAATTACGCAGCCATCAATTACAATTACCACAACTGTGCATTAAGCAATAATTGCTCAAATTTTCGGGGCTGTGTCCCCCTCCCCCCAGTCTGCCATCTCAGGTTATTTTGGGGGAGTGGCTGATCAAGGTGATGGGGGGGTTAAGGCTGCAAGTAAAGAAGATCATAACCAGTAGATCCAGGGACCTGGATTTAAACTGCTGGGCAACACAAAGGTCAGTCTGCAATCAGGGGAACCCCCACTCTGCCCCAGGTGAACCTCCACTCTGCCCCAGCTCCCCCATGTCTCTGCTTGTCCACTAAACGGCAGCTCAGCAGCTTACGAACACCGCTGGCCCCATGGAAAGCAAAATGCCACACAAAACCTGCAGGTGAAAATGGTGGAACTTCACCTACTGAAACAAATGCAAGTGAGCCTGAAGCCTGAAAAGAAAAAAAAAACTAAGAAAGGGGGACAGTAGTTAGTGCCATGGTTAGCCTGAAGGGGGCAGCAGAAAGCACCATTGTTAAAGACTCACACTCACATAGGTCCCGCCAGGTGCCTGAAGGGGGCAGCAGACAGCACCATACTTAAGGACTCACTGTCACGCAGGTCCTGTGAGGTGCCCAAAGGGGGAAGTGGAGAGCACCATAGTTAAGGACACACAATCACACAGGTCCCACAAGGTGACTGAAGGGAGCAGCAGCAAGGGGCATAAGATGCCTGAAGGGGGCAGTGATGAGTGCCATGGGATAGGACGCACACTCATGCAGGTTCCACAAGGTGCCTGATTTGAGTGGCTGTCGCATGAACAGGTTTAGAGGGGCCTGAAGTAGCATCAGGCATCGCTTTGAATAATAGTGCATGCCAATCAGCATGCGGCAGTACTCGTAAAATGAGTAAACCGACGGGTAAAATAAGCAGGAAAAATCCCAGAGGAATTAAGACACCAGAAGAGACTATGGGTCAGACAAGAGGCAGCCACGATGGCAGAGCTGTATGTCAGCCTATATGACTCCCCAGCCAATCCACTGTCACAAGCAAAACACAGTGGAACGACTATGCCTCATAATGCCTCGCTGGACCAGTCGGCAACATCCAAGCACTGCTTCATCCATCCATCCGTTCTAGGGCGGGTCAACTCATCAAGTGCCACAGGCGGCTGCCTCGGGCACTATCTACTGAAGGGGTGCCAGCTTAGAAAGCCAATTACACTGGGGGTGAAGCTTACCTAGGCTGCCACAACTAGTACTGACCCATCCATCCATCTATCCATCCACTTTTCCAGTACTGGGTTGGGGAGATCTTGAAGCCTATACCAGGAAGCACAGGGCACGAGGCAACACAGGGCACACATTCACACACTATGGACCATATACGGATTCATTTCCATTTCAAACAGCTGCATGTTTTTGGGCTGGGGGTAACAGGAGTATCAGGCAGAAATCCCTGCAGACACCTGGAGAACACAGAGGTAAGGAAGCATTAAGCTGAAAAGCCCAAAGAGCTAAACCTGAAAAGCTTCTACTCCCCAGCCTGCCTTGTCCAGAGGAGCGACAGAATGCTGAGGCAGTGCTGAAGACAAGGGTTGGGTGGAGATCCTGTTTCACATGCGGGAGGTGGGGGTGGGGGCCTCCACGAGTGGGAGATGGAGTGTAAAGGTTAACCCTGCCCACAGGCAAACGGTTACAGTCACTTGAGCTCTAATGGAAGCGACTGACTGAGCTCTGATGAGGTGATTAGATCACTGGAGGGAAGAGCTTTAAAGGCCTAAATCCAGATCCTGTGACTCCAGAAGCCCAGATAATGCCAGATACAAGTGCTCCCGTGTGCAACGTAACCTCTGCTGATGGTAATGATCAGAGATGTCGTCCAAACCCTCCCCGCGTCACCTGGAAATCTGCCCTGCTAATAACCACCTCAGGCACTGAGTGAGCACCCCCCCCTCCTCCTGTCCCCCGGGAAGTAGCACCTCTCACAGCTCTATTTAAATCAGTTAGCAAAACCTGTCGGTCATGGAAATTACAGCACAGAGGGTTGTCAGTCAGCCGGGAAAGCTAGCCAGCTAATTTCACAGACAGCCGCTGGTCAAACATTCCCAGCGGATTGGGAGCTGGCTTGCGAGAGATGGCAGCGCTCACAGCTGCAAAACCTACTGCCTCACTTCCACAAATCCATCCATCTTGCGACCACTTATTCAGGATGGGTCACAAAGAGCCTGATGCTGGTGCACAAGCAGGATGGGCTGCCAGTCCATTGCAGGGCACTGAGACGCGTACACACTCACATGCAGAACCACTCAATATGGGCACATCAAAATTCATTCTTCATATCACTAATTTCTCAAAATCTGTTCAGATAAAATTACCTGTATCTCAAGATAATTTTACACAAATAGATGTGCAAGATGTATCAATACCAACTCCACTGTGGGCCCACCTCCTGCAGCAAAACCCGTGAGGGGCCAGTGCATTGTGCATCGGCGGCAGTCAAAAGCAGAGGTCTTGGCAGACCGATCCCCGTATACTGAAACTGGCTTTAGGACTGTGAAATGCAAAGTAGTGGAATGTAACCTCCCTGGTGAGAAGGGAGCCTGAGTTGGTACGGGTGGTAGAGCAATACCCTCCAGATATAGTTAGGCTCACCTCAACGCACAGCTTGGGCTCTGTAACCAAGCCCCTGAAAAGGGGCTGAACCCTATTCCACTCTCATCAAGTTGCCCTTGATGAGAGGTGGTGGGCAGGTGTTGGTTATCTGGGTCAGCGCCAGTACAGAGTTTACCCTGGTGAACAAGCGGGTCACCTCCCTTTGACTTTGGGGATGGGCTCTGACTACTGTCTCTGCATCCAAACATCAGTTACAGTGTCTGACCTTCTTGAACAGGATGGGCAGAGCTGTTGCCATATGGTTATTGGTACAATCCCCAAACCTGGTGGTGGACATCAGCAACAATGGGAGTCCTCAGGCTGAAGAAGGAGGCCTTGCTGCGGCTTGTTTTTCGGACTCCGGAAGCAGCTGACAGGTGGTGTGAGGTGGCTGACAGGCGGTGTAGGCCAAGCGAAGTATGGCTTTAGTGTTTGTGGAAGCAAAAATTCGGGTGTGGGAGGAGTTTGACCTCCAGAATCCCACTGATATGCAAAATTCAGAGGGGGCCTATCACAAAGGCAGAGGTCACTGAATCAGTCAAAAAACTCTTTTGAAGTAAGGTTCCGGGGGTGACAAGAAACCCGGAGACCAAGAAGGCTCTTGATGTTGCTGGGCTGTCCAGGCTGACACACCTCCTCAACACTGTGTGGATGTTGCGGACAGTACCTTTGGATTAGCAGACAAGGATGGGGGTTCAACTTCAGGGGGATCACACTCCTCAGCCTCCTTGAGAAGGTCTATGCTGGGGCACTAGAGAAGAGGGTTTGCCCACTGGCCGAACCCCGGATCTAGGAGGAACAATACAGATTCTGTCCTGGCTGTCAAACACTAGACAAGGTCGTCACAGTCACAAGAATACTGGAGTATTCATGGGAGTATGCCTAATCAAATCTACATGTATTCTGAGGACTGGAAAAAACATAGGGCACTTTTCCACCATACGAAGTTCGGTACTTTTGGTATGGTACATTCGGTACTTTCGCTTTTCCATTGACTTCTGGTTGAGCACCTGTACCAAAAAGTCAGGTACCGAAAGTGCCAAACCAGCTGAGGTACTTTGGTACTTTGGGGCATAACTTGAAATGCTTTTGCTGTTGATTGGTTACGCAAAAGACAATGCAATCTCCGTCTTGACAAAACGTTACAAACTCAGAAAACAGCATTAAACAAAGTAAAAAATAATAACTGCGACCTGGTTGGAAGAACAGATCTGTACAACAAGATCTAGATGGTATAACAAGAAATTTAAAAAGTATTTTATTAAATATAGTACTGCAGCATGGTATTGGAGAGTCTCCAGATATAGCGATGTGATTCTGTTGTAATAAATATTGGGGTATTTATAAGTTAGTTAACATAAAATTTAAAAATTAGTTAAATTTCTCACAAACCTGTCTAGGAGTGATTTAAATAGCAAAGGTGAGAATGATTACGATCGTCTCGGAGAACGCATGCAGCGCCCAAGCAAAAGCAGCGGTGGTAAACTTTAAAATGATTTTAAAAACATATATTGGATATAAATATAATATATGCAAGGAATACTCATTAAAGTGGCAAAGTTAGCTAAGCTTTTTCCCTATGCCAAAGTAAAAATGTTTTAGCAATACATTAATGCCCTGCGCCGTCCATAATGTCTGTATCAAAACGAAAGTAAGAGAAACTATGATCTTAATGTAACTCACACAAAAGAAGTACCGAACTGGTGTGACGTTGAGATTCAAGGGCGGTTACTGATGATGTCATTTGGTGCCGGTACCAGCCAGTGGGAAACCAACACAAGGAAGTACCAAAAGTACCAAAAGTACAGTATTGCGGTGGAAAAAACCCCCATATGGTCGTGTCCCTCAGGGGGTGCTGTGTGAGGTTGCAGTTTAGTGTGCATTGCCAGTAGTCAGACTTGTTCCTGGTGGGTGCTGGATTCCACAAAGGCTGCCCTTTGTCTCCGATTCTGCTCAAAACTTTTATGGACATAATTTCTAGGCACAGCCAAGGGGTGGACCGTGTCTTGTTCAGTGACCTCAGGATCACAGTTTTATATTTTGCAGATGATGTGGTCCTGCTGGCTTCATCGAGCTGTGATGTTGTGTAGTGAGCCAGTTTGCAGCTGAGTGTGAAAGGGCCAGGATAAGAATCAGCACCTCCCATAACAGGCCCTGGTTTGTCAAGCAGAAAAGGGGATGACTTACTGCCTCAAGCAGAGGAGTTTAAATATTTCAGTGTCTTGCTTAAGAGCCAGGGAAGAACGGTGCAGGAGATTGATGGGCGGATTAGTGCCCCATCGGACATTGTTTTGGTCTGTTTTGGTAAACAGAGAGCAGAGGTGACATGTCTGATCATTTACCGGTCAATCAGCATTGCTTCTCTTACCGTACTGGGTGGTGCCTGAAAGAATAACTGTGGATAGAAGTGGCAGAAATGGGACTCCTTTGCTGGGTGTCATTGCTAACACTATGTACCCACTTGCAGTAGCAAGGCCTTATCTCCCAGTGTTACAGCCGCCCCTTTCCAGCAGTGTGTTAGAACGGCCTATGTACAGAACCAGAAAACGTACAGAGGGTAAAAAAAACATTTAAAAAAATGGAAAAATCCACCAGTGGCCAGGACAGCCACAGTCTAATCAGTGCCTCGGGTCAATGAGGAGGTGGCGTCCATGCCATAGAAGGAGGTCTTTGCCATATGAAGAGATCACACCCTTGCCATTCAATGAGGTTAGGCTCTTTCCAAATGAGGAGATGGTGCCCTTGCCAAATGAGGTGGTCGCTCCTTGCCATTTGACGAGGTCGTGCCATTGCCATTCAACAAGGTCACACCTTTACCAAAGGAGGTGGTCGCTCCTTGGCATTTGCCGAGGTCGTGCCCTTGCCATTTGAAGAGGTTACGCTCTTTCCAAATGAGGAGATCGCTTCCTTGCCAAATGAGGTGGTCGCTCCTTGACAAACTAGTATCCAAAAGAGTGCCATAAAAAGAGGGTCAAAAAAGATGAAGAGCATGACAATACATTTGCCTCAAAGTCGGACAAAAGCAAAGAAAAATTAAGAGCATCACTTTCCCATCTGCTGGAGGAAGGCCTGTCCAGTTCTGCAGTGCTCATGCAGAGATATGGATTCCATATGCTTGACGCACAGTCACATGCTCATGACTCCCCTCATCGCTGCCCACCTCCTCCAGCACAGAAACATTATACCTAGGCTGCGCCATATCACATTATGATTTAATCGCTATTATATGGCGTATGTACAATTATCCCCATGGCTTGGGTGACTGGGTGAAACGTTTGTCTGTACTGACTTTTGGAACTATACAGAAGTATACTTATGCTCACAATTCGGTAAGCAGCTTAGCAGTATTCCTCAAGAATTAATAAGATGTGTATTGTATGGAAGCCTGTTTCCGCCACCTGGACAAGAAAAACACGCATTTATTCTGAGATACTAATTTCTACTCTGTAACTCAGAATTCTGAGATAAAAAGTCAGAATTTCGACTTAGTAAGTCAGAATAAATAACTGTTTCTTTTTCATATTTCGGATGGTGGAAATGGCCTTCCATTGTATTGTGACACCCAAAGTCGGTATAAATAATAAATATTTACGCACAAAAAGTGCAGTGCTGCTAATTTTATTTGTGGTTTTCATACAAAGCTTGGTGAAATGAGTTTGTGTGTCAGAACATTTTCAGCAACACCGTGATAATATTTAACAACACCGTGATAATACTAATAACCGTGATAATTCTTGTCACTTTAATTGTGATATTAAATTTTTGTACCGTTTCCTCTCTAATTAGAAACATCAAGACTTCGAACAGGCTATGACTTCACCAGGTGTCTGGGGGTGACTGCAGATCAGGATCAGCAGCTGTGTTTACAGACGGAGCTGATCAGATGCCGAGACAAGGTGGTCAGAAACTCATAGGCAGAAAGCATTACTGTGTTTGAACTGGATCTCCAGCCGGGCACCAGCAGGTCTGCTAAAATGGAACTGGGCACTTCAGGCACAGAGAGAGCGCCACACACAGGCATACCGTTTCAAGCAGCCGGATGATGCTCTGTACTCGATTAGCCTGAATGCACTCCATTAGCACATAAATGCAGCTGTTTAGCTAAAAGAAGCTGAGAATGTATTAAAGCTGGCCAATAGGATTAAAGAGTGACTTTGCCTCTGTTGGAGATGAGCTAATGAGTCACGGCTGAGTTTGCACTACATGCACCCGCTGCTGTCTCCGCGGGCCTGGGGAAGGTGAGGAAGGCCGGCAAGCGCCCTGCGCTGGTATCACTTCCTGTCGATCATCCCCACAAGCCCTCGCCGCCTCATCCTTCATCATCTCCGCTGCCAATACACATTCCTTCCAACCAGGGATGAAGAGCACACCACATTACATGGCTACAGAACCACCTTAAGGCAAGCTGAAGTAGTTCTGAGCTGCAGGTTCGAAAGACCCGCTCTGTGTGTTACTGAGCTACTACTATTTTTACATTCGCAACCCTCCTGTTAGCCTCAAAGAGTCTGTGCTGTTCTCTGCTCACATCTCTCATTAGCAAGGTGTTTTCAGCCACAGTAATGCCTTTGACTGTAAGCTTTAGCTCATCACACCATTCTCTGTAAACTAGACACCACAGTGTGTGAAAATCCCAGGCAGGCAGCTGTTTCTGAGGCACTGGAACCGCCACATCTGGCAACAACAATCACAATATGATCAGAATCACTTAGATCACATGTCTTAGCCGAGCAGTGAGTAAACTTCTTGACCCTGTGTGTGTGTGTGTGCGTGTGTGTGTGTATTTGCATGATTGGCTGTTTGGAGGAGCAGGCTGTACGTAATTGAGCAGGTGCCCCTAATTAACTGCCCTATGTGTGTACACTCCCCCACCCCCAGCCACGCTCAGCCCACCAGTCTCAAGGCTGTACCCCTTCAACCCTTTACAACAGCTTCTATAAAATGGCCCATTCAGAGGCCTGAAAGCACCAACAAGTACACCACCCTTTGCATAGCTAACAATCACAAACAGGGGGTGTAGTGGTGACAGGTCTCATGAGCAGAAGATACGCAAACTATCAAGACAACTCACAGACTGGTACTTAACCCGATTGGCTTGATAAATATCCATTTGAGAAAAAAAGGTGTTAATTTGCGTTGTAAGAAACAGAGCAATGAATGGATGAGAATAATGAGCGCTAGCGATAAGAGCAGAGTGGCCCTGTCACTGTAGCCATGATAATGCGCCGAAGCACGGATGCGTTGTGATAAATCGGGAAAAAGCGGTAGACATTTTGGGTCTTATCTTTCAGAGATTTCGAGAGACACGCTAATCCCGACGGACAGCACCGCCGTGAGCTCCCAGAGATGTCGTGCCATGAGGCACGCGGCTCGGATCAAAGCGCCGCGTTTCCCGCAGCTTCCGGAGCGCGATTACTGCGGCGGCGGCGGGCTGGAAACGCAGGGGCCGGGAAGCCGATCGCGTGAAACGCAACAGAGCTGCGCGCGCCTCAAAGTCAAGCCAAAGACAGACACGGAGCGGCACAGAAACGGGAGAGAGAGAGGAGAGACGACGATTTCCCTCTTTTTCTAGTCATCTTTGAAGTTACCAGACTCACGGTTTTTTTCTCCAGACTTAACGGCAGCTTTCTGAATTCAGCATTTGTTTTTGAAGTATCGAATGACATTAAGGTTTTAAAGCAACGTTCAGGTGAAACAAAGATGTTTGAAAAAGAAGAGCGAGAGGGAGCATCAACAGAAAAATGGGAGAGAGAGGCAGGGAGAGAGGAAGAGTGCAAAGTGGACTGATGGCCAGGGCAACCTCAGAAAGTCTCCAGGAAATACATCGGAAGGGTGGCCATTGAGCACGACTCATTATGCAGTAGGGGATTGTGCTTCCTCGCCTGGCAACCCAGCGCAGTGCTCCCCCCTCTGCAGCCAAGGTGGGGCGCCACAGCTGCACGGAAGCGAGGGTGCTGCCGTGATTGATGGTGCTCGCCTTACACGCCGCCCCTCCCCGCCGACGCCGCCACCTTTCTCCCCACCCATCCAGCCGAATGCCCCCCCAGCAAGCAGAGAGTTTGGTGACTTTCCAGTGAGGCAATTATCATTGCGGAATGTGTAATGGCCTAATTAATTACAAGTGTCAGCACGGCCTTTGTTTTGTTGTAGCAGGACGCCATGCCAACTGCCTGCGCCCGTTTTTTAAAAGGAAAACTCTTGATGGATGAGGCGCACAGGACGGAGGCTCTGGAGCAGCTAAAGGATGAGGGAACGAGGCACCCAGTAACCACGGAGGGGGGGGGGGGGGGGAGCGGGAGAAAGAGAGATAGAGAGAGAGAGGCAGGGCAAGAAGGCAGAGCGTGGCACTCCGGAGGGGGCTGCTCTCGGCAGGAAGCTGCCGGTCAAGGACTCAGACTTTGGAGACGCCGTTTCCTCATTGTGTGGCTCATACCCGCCATCAGTTCAAACAGGGAAAACAGTGAATAGATGCAGTTTTAATTTCACACAGAGCCCTTCCCTGCATGCTGGCCCAAAGGCTGGAAGCTGAGGCTGAAGCACAGCCTGGAGCATCTGTGCTACGTCTTTGGCGACCCAACCGGTCATCGAGCAAAGGGAGACTGCGTAATGCTGCGTCAAGTGGGGGACACAGCAGGACAGAGTCCACGCCCCCCAGCACATACAACATGCCTGTGCGCTTAGCAACATAAACTGCTGTCAGACATTCACATTCCCTGACAAAGTTAAGAAAACTGACAATTATAAGAGGGGTAGTGCGATGGAGGGGGCATCAAATAGCTTCATAGGTTCAGAGCTGGAAAGTCGAGCCGAGACAGAGCTCACTGAGGGAGAGGAGGCTGACAGGCTAAACACAGCGGCAGAGCCCAAAGAGAGTTAATAAAAACAGAACCCCCCAGGGGGTAAATCGGGGGTGGTGTCGGGAGGGGCTGTGAGCACCCTTCGCCAAAAACGAGGGCTCTAATGGGAGCCGAAGCTCAAAGGCCCGAAGCACCTCCATGCGCCTCGCTCTGACAGTTTTGCATAATTAATGACATCCGACGCACCCAGGTAACCAACGGCCCGCTGGGGGCGCCGAGGAGCATACTGCACACTGGCAGCCAGGCAGGGGGACCTACAAACAGACAAGACGACGAAAGGAAAGCAGAGTTTGAAAAGTTAAATTTCGAGAAGCTTCTCCATTCAGGACCCCTGCGGCTGATGTGCCCCTCCCACCAGAAGCAGTGTGACATCATGCTACGACAGGCTATGCCAGGCAGGATATGGGGACGGTTATAAATACACGGCCGTGTCGAGTCAAGGACCCGCGGCAAAACTCAAGAGTGCCGCAAGGCTGTCCGGCTCTATATCAAGATACCTTCAATTAAACATTTAAACCTGCCACTGCAGGGCGGCTATTTTTTACATCTCTTTTCCAACCACTCATTATTAATTTGTAATGACCTTTAAGGCCTCTTAATGTCATACATATTTTACAGAGAGATATCATTCCCTCTCAGGATCGCAGTGCTTGTCAAAGACAGATCGCTGTAAATGTGTAGAAGGTGTACAGTCATGGCCTATAATTAGCAGGAGTCACAAAGCCACACAGGGTAATCGGTGGAGTCATTGTTGACTCTCTCCCGTGACACGGGCCCTGAGCATCAGCAGCACTAGGGTACAGCAAATGGGGAACGGAGCACCAGCCTTCGGCACTCAGGAGGACCCCGAGCTGCTTGCAGCCCAGCAAGCCTCATTGTCCCTGCTGGGCAGATAGGCATTCTCCAGAATACTGCAGCTGAGCTGGTGCCCTCTTGAGGGCGTGCCTGGAGTCTGTGTTCAATTCGCCACACACACCCAACATCACAGGACACCTACAGGCCGAGGGCTGTCAAAACCGCTCTGAGGTTGTGGAGGAGCTGCAATCACACCCAACGTGGGTCTGGCACATTTAAGGAGATGGCAGGTGTGTGAGTTTGTGTTACATAAATCAGAGCCTCCACCGTAACCCCCCCTCCTCAATACACCCAGACATGGTCTCCAGCCAGGCATCCCACCCACCACTACACAAGGCACAAGCTTCAAAGCCAGCCTCTCTACCAAGCAATCGCACCTCAGCCCCAAACCTCGCTCCGCTCTGACCCCACCGGTTGCCTATGATAGCTAGCAGGCAGACAGGCTGCTGTCAGATACCCCTCACAGAGCATGCCAGATAGCAGAGGGCTTTCTCGGACCTGCAGCCCTTCACTCTCCTGGACTACAAGTTCACACCCAACTACTATACATAATTTAATATTTGACAAACTGTTCAGGTCTTTTACTCAAAGCAGCTCATATCAATCACTGTGGTTTTTATGTTATGCTTTAATACAGCAGCATGGGACTGCAGAAGTGATTTGGATTAAACCGCGCCCTTGAGGCTCAGATGACAGGGGCTCCCTGGGGACTTAAACCAGTGACAACTGAGCCACCGCGAGTCACCCGCAGGAAGTCATGCAACATACAGGAAGCCATACAACAGCCCAAGTTTAGAATCTGTTAACCATTTACTAGAGTTGGAGTGAAACTGGAGAGGGAGAGAGGTGCGCAAAAACAAAATTCACTGATTGTTGCAGAGCTCCTAGGGAATCCACAAGGGGGACTGACACACACACTGACAAGGCTGCAAAGTGTTCAACTCACTATCTCGCTGTCAGCACACTTATTTCAAAGGCCACCTCATTAGAAATGGAGGGGACACAACCTCATTAGAAACAGAGGGGGCACTACCTTATTATAAAGGGTGGGGGGCGCTCCTGCATTAGAAACAGAGGGGGCGCTACCTCATTATAACAGGGTGGTGCTACCTCATTAGAAACAGAGGGGGTACTACCTTATTATAAAGGGTAGGGGGCGCTCCTGCATTAGAAACAGAGGGGGAGCAACCTCATTTATAACAGGGTGGTGCTACCTCATTAGAAACAGAGGGGGTACTACCTTATTATAAAGGGTGGGGGGCGCTCCTGCATTAGAAACAGAGGGGGAGCAACCTCATTATAACAGGGTGGTGCTACCTCATTAGAAACAGAGGGGGTACTACCTTATTATAAAGGGTAGGGGGCGCTCCTGCATTAGAAACAGAGGGGGAGCAACCTCATTTATAACAGGGTGGTGCTACCTCATTAGAAACAGAGGGGGTACTACCTTATTATAAAGGGTGGGGGGCGCTCCTGCATTAGAAACAGAGGGGGAGCAACCTCATTATAACAGGGTGGTGCTACCTCATTAGAAACAGAGGGGGCACTACCTTATTATAAAGGGTGGTGATGCCCTATCAGAAACAGAAGGGGGCGCTACCTCATTATAATTGCATGCCGCTATCTCATTAAAAATAAAGGGGGCGCTACCTCATTATAATCGGATGGTACCATCTCATTAGAAACAGAGGGGGCGCTACCACCTCATTATAACAGGGTGGTGATGCCCTATCAGAAACAGAAGGGGGCGCTACCTCATTATAATTGCATGCCGCTATCTCGTTAAAAACAAAGGGGGTGCTACCTCATTATAATCGGATGGTACCATCTCATTAGAAACAGAGGGGGGTGCTACCTCATTATAATTGAATGGTGCTAACTTATTAGAAACAGGGGGTGCTACCTCATTATAACAGGGTGGTGTTACCCCATTAGAAACAGAGGGAGGCTATTTTTTTTAGAAACATTTCAAGCATTGACACGGTAATGGCAGCTGCAAGCTGCACACAGGCTCTCCAAGGAGGGTTGCTTGTCGTATGTGGGTTCTCCGTAGCACTAATCCACACCGCATGTGCACAGACAGCAGCCAAGTTGCTGCCATATCGCCAGGCTGCGCTGGCCAGGTTTTGGTCAGCTGCCACCCCTATGTCGGCTTTAAGGTGCTAAACCCACCCACACTGCTGTACCTTCTACCTGTCCATCACACCCACTAGGTTACCAATTTCAGAAAAGAGCGCTCACCCCTGACACGAGTCTTTTGTGAAATTCTTTGTGGGGTGCTAATGCCCCACCCCCCAAAATACACAGCCAGTATTTTGTCCCAGAGCTCTCCCTGTCATTCACTTTTTCCCATGGAGAACCTTGGGAGCTATCTTAGCTGGGATTAGCAATTAGCTGGGCGCCAAAAGTACAATGGGCGGGCTGATTGCGGCTGACCAGCGGACGGAGGGTTAATGCCACGGGGGCACAGAAGTAAAGTTTACGCATTCCAAGTAAGGCAGTCATTCATTGCATGCAAACGGAGGGTCGGTGTGGATTCTCCCAGTCATAAAACACCCGCAGGATTAATGCACTGCGCACTGAGCGAGAAGCAGAGTTATGGAACGAATGTCTGGCGAGTGCGCCCTAGGAAGTGACTCCCCTGCACGCAAGGCATTAATGAAGCATCTCTTTTGTACAGCCGGGAACCTAAATTACCGGAAGGCTTACTGGCACGTTCTCATAAGCTGTGAAATACCTGCCTGTCGTCATAGAGACAGAAACGTGCTATCTGTGATGTACGGGGTGAGAGCGTTTGGTCTGTGTCTGTCTTTATATACAGAAGCAGCTTCCTGCCTCCGACAGCTCAGCCTCCCACTGACAGCAGCTGATTTGGCCGGGGACTGGTGGCCGTCCTTCGGAAGAACGGCCCACAACCAGCCTCGGTGTGAAATGTAATAAAGCAGTCCTGCATTCCACAGCAGATAGCCTCCACACACGGCGCCTCACACCCCGCACGGGTGCAAGCCGCCAGACACCTCAGCTATTTGGCTCAGGATCACAACATAACCCTTAAGGTTCAATAATGGCCTGCGGTGTCAGACTAGTTAGCCTGTCCTGTTTATTTCAGCACCAGCGCAACTGGCAATCATCAAATACTGTGTCAGAGAAGGGAGGGGCCGATCCAGAGTGCCTGTTACCGTTTGCCTGGTGAGGAAGTCATTCTACTGCTATCCTGCACGTCTTTAAAGATCTTCAATTTGCTGTATGAAAAAACATGAGGTGTTACCCAGACCAAATGTGTCCCGCCATTACCTAGACTGAATGCACCCCACTGTCACCCAGTGCAACCACGTGTCGCCGTTACACAGGCCGACCGCGTACCGATGTTACTCAGGCTGAATAAGCACCACCGTTTCCCAGGCCGAATGTGCCCCGCCGTTACTCAGTGCGACCGCACGCCGCTGTTACTCAGAGCAAATGTGCCCCGCCGTTACTCAGTGCGACCGCACGCCGCTGTTACTCAGACCGAATGTGCCCCGCCGTTACTCAGTGTGACCGCGCGCTGCCGTTACCCAGGCCAAATGCGCCTCGCCATTACTCAGGCCGAACATGTGCTGCCGTTACTCAGGCTGACCGCACGCCACCGTTACTCAGGCTGAACAAGCGCAACCGTTTCCAAGGTCAAATGTGCCCCGCCGTTACTCAGTGCGACCACGAGCCGCTGTTACTCAGGCCGAATGTGCCCCGCCATTACTCAGGCCGAACATGCGCTGCCGTTACTCTGGCCAAACATGCACCGCCGTTACTCAGACCAAACATGCGCCGCCGTTACTCAGGCCAAACATGCGCCGCTGTTATTCAGGCCAAATGCGCACTACCATTACCCAGGCCGAATGCGCACTACCATTACCCAGGCTGAACGTGCGCCTTTCTTGCTTTCTTTCACGCTGATTTCCTATGAGCTGCCAGCTCTGTATCCTTTGGAATTTCAGTGACATTTCAGTGGGTTATGCACGACACTAGCTGGCTGATGTATGGTTAGCGTTAGCTGCCACTTTGCGAGGGAAACATGTGATCTAGGGGTGGGGGCTGGACCCCCCCCCCCCCCAACTGCGTGCATTATTTAAGATGAGCGCCATCATTTTATCAATCTATCGATCTTTCAGCAGAAAGATGAAAATGGAAAAATAATGAGGCCAATGAACGCAGCATAAAGAACATCAATGTATGAAATTTAATTATCTGCCAGGAAAAAATGTTGGCTGTTTTCTAAAACAAAAAGAAAACTAAAAAAAAAACAGTTCATATTTTCCTACCCTCCGCATATTTTAATTAGCAGATCAATCATCGCTATAACGGCCCTTTACGGGGGGACAGAGGATTGTGAGAGTAAATGAAAAACAATGGATTTACTTTAAAGTCTTTGTTCTTTTGAAGTCTAAATTAAAATTTCAGGTACCTCTAGGAAAGGCTGCTTCAGAAAGTTAGGTTTAATTAGTAGGTTCAGATTCATCTCAAATTAAAAATTTAAAAAAAGAAAAGAAAACATTTTGCAGGCCAGAATCAGGCAGAAATGAAGCGTCCCAAGGAATCTGATTTTGACCTGGAGTGCCGCTGACCATTGGAGCTCAGGAACCTGCAACTTGCAGAGTCAGAACCCGAACCAAAATGTTCTAGTGGTTCTTGTGGCACCGAGGGAGAGCACTCTCTCACCATTTAAAAATTCAATTTTTTTCCCTGTGACTGATCCGGTTCGTTTCCTCCCGACAGGCCCGGGGCCCACTGCCGCATGGCCTACTCTCACTCTCAGGCTAATTAGAGCAAGTTTACTCGCACCTGCCAGGTCCCCCCCCCCCCCACCCTCTCGCCACAGCAGACTGTCTCCTGGCACATCACCAGCGCCCCCTGCTGTTCCCAGACACACGGGGCGTGGACGGTGGGGCTCTCTGCGGACGCTGCTCTGCTGGAGTGGCCACTTCAGGGAAAAGCATTTAGTTCCAAACTGAACCCGGAACGCAGTGTGATTCAGAGCCAGAGGCGGCACATGGAAAGGAGGGGGCAGGGCCAGAGCGCGCCAAGGTCGGCAACGACTCGCC
The DNA here is from genome assembly GCA_026780765.1 of Petrocephalus schoutedeni. Lineage (NCBI taxonomy): Eukaryota > Metazoa > Chordata > Actinopteri > Osteoglossiformes > Mormyridae > Petrocephalus > Petrocephalus schoutedeni. Next base: position 1,216,657 of record JAODKL010000040.1, read on the forward strand.
GTGGGCCCCCCCTGCTTCTCTGGCCAGGCGTGACCTCTCTGGGGGCTGGGGTCCATGCTGTCAGGGGTGTTAAAATGAACCCCGACGATGGAGAGCGTAACGCACCGAGACACATCAGTTCCATGTGACTGGACATACGGGGTCTATTTATATCAGCCCCCACTCCCACCGGCTGCCCTGCATACGTGCCTGCCCCCATCTCCCAGGCAAGAGCAGCACCAGGAAGGCATTAAGTCAGGACAAAGGCAGACGCCACCAAAAACAGGCACAAGGAGAGAGAGGGTGGGAACTCCAGGCATCGCACAGGCATTACAGACAGCGCTGTCAGTTCAATCCAGGCCACAGGGCTGAGGGCTAAACTGGCAAAAAACAAGGACTGAAAGTAGGAGATCTGATCTTTACCAGGTAATCTCTAACCTGTGGCTGGAAAAGGACTGAGAGAATGGGAACTAATCTTTAGTAGGTAATCTCTAACCTGAGGCTGGGCAAGGACTGAGACAACGGGAACTAATTTTACCAGCTAATCCCTAAACTGTGGTCAAATGAAAACTGAAAAAGGTAACTAATCTTTACCAAAACATTGCTATCAGACAGTCCTTCAATACAATTTTAATTAATCTGCCCAAAGCCCCCAGTGGGCAAACTAGAGGCGACAGCGGTGAGGAAAAACTCCCTAGAAGGAAGAAACCTTGAGAGGAACCAGACCCAAAGGGGGAGCCCATCTTCCAGGAGCCAGCAGAGGAGTCAAGCGAACAGGATGGTAAAGTCCTAATTTCACCATCCAAAGTAGATGCACCCCATGGCCAGCAGTAGGTGTTTGATGTATAGTGCAAATCTGAACTATTCCTCCAGCAGTGAAGGATTAAAAAAAGAAAAGATGCATCAGCTGGCTGTACTACCCCTCCTTGTCACTGCATACCCTGGCTCATCACTGTGTACCCTTCCTTGTCACTGCATACCGTAACTTGTCGCTGTGTACCCTTCCTTGTCAATGCATACCGTGGCCTGTCACTGTCTACCCTTCCTTGTCACTGCATACCGTGGCCTGTCACTGTCTACCCTTCCTTGTCAC
>JAODKL010000040.1:1224638-1246429 GCA_026780765.1 Petrocephalus schoutedeni
AGGGGGTCCTTTGACATGCCCCCCCCCCCCCCCCGCAACCCCCCCGAATGGCGGGGAAATTCACACAAGCGGCAACCCATGCAGACCAGCATTGCAGGGTGGAGTCACTCAGCGCCTCAGAAAAAATAAACACATTTGTTTATAAACCTCAGAGCGGCTCGATGAGCAAAGAAAGCCACTAGGGTATTCCATCATAAAAACCCAACAGCAGGGGGCACCCTTGAGCTCCATCCCGAAACCTCCCTAACGGCTACTGCCGCTATCGCGTGACAAGGGCGATGCGCTACTTAATGAATGGCGATCTGGCTCTGGTTTTGCCTAACGGAATACTCCTGACACTGGACTTCAGGTCACATGACGAGCGGGGCCTGCTATCAGCCGCAGGCAGAGGCTCCGGCGTGGCCGCGGAGACACGAGCAGCAGCCCGTCAAATTACAGCGCGGCTCCACTGCTTCCGCGCAGGAGCTGAAGCGGAACTGTTCTCTTTTGTTCGGGTTTGTTTTCTCGTTCTCTTGCCGGCTCGACTGCATTCTGCCGGTGAGACACACGGTAGCAGCATCAGACAGGTGGGGGAGGGGGGGGGGGGGCGGGGTTGCAAAGTCGTGATGATGCGGGGCGCCCCCCTCAGGCCGCATCCAGGAATCAGTGCCAGTCCCAGTGTCGTCCTGTAAATTTCACACTGACACCCCCAGGTCCTCCCAAAGTGACCAGGATCTTCACAGGCCAGCCTGGCCCAACAGAACTCACTCCAGAACAACTCAACAGCAAAGGCCATGCGCCGCAGAGCTGAATGGGCAGGAATACCACCGCGGGTGTCAGCTGATCGAGCGGCAGATGAACCTTCCAGCAAACGCTCGGTGGTGAAAGGCCGAGGACGAGGCCAAAATGTGTCACCTCACAGAGGCACCGGGTCAAAACTGTCAAGCCCAACTCTGAGCGAGGGTCACCTAGGCAGGCAGGTGGGGGGGGATCAGGTCATGTGTTCATGCACCTATGGAGCAGACAGATGCTAGTATCAGCTGGTGGGGGGGGAGGGGGACACAGGCTCATCCACATTCAGGACGGCTGGCAGGGTGTGAGAGTCCTCTAAAGTATGCTAACACATGGTAGAGTACATTTTAATCATCTGTTTGCTCAAAGATCCTCTATGCACTTACTATTTTTCTTAGATATTAAACTCAGTGCAAGTACTTTGAAATAAATGATATGCAGGACGAGCGACGTTAATGTGTGCCGGCGAAAATAACACATAATTATCAGCATCAGGCAGAAAGGCAACTTCACAGTGCAAGGCGGGCATTAGGGTGCAATCAGGCAGCACATCAGGGAAGGGTCTATTGGGTGGGGGGGGTTCTGCGATGCCCTGACTTTGGCTGGGGGGGGGTTGGCACCAAACCGACAGAGAGAGCATGTGAGGTATGCATCTGGGTAAGACAGAAAATGCAAAGACTGGGAAGAACAAGCTGGGCTGGGGGGGGGGATGTATTACTTCCCCTTTTGCATCGCATCTAATTGCGATCAAAGGCAGATGTCTGGGACTGTGACGGCATCAGCAGAATAGCTGCTGAGCGAACAGAATCTCCGGCTAAAAATAAGCGGCGTCCGGCACGCGGCTGTTTGCCGCGGCGCTAATCGATGCCGGAGGCTTTGGATTCCATCAATTTATGGATCCACTCTGTTCTGCCTGGTGACTGTACCTCCCCGCCCCCCGTCATGCGCACTAATAATAATAAAAATACATGCAGGCAGGCATGCGCACAGCCCCGGGTCGGGGAGCCATCGGGAGGGGGTGTGCGGTACAGACCAGCCCCCACCCCTCATGAGAGCCCTGTGATTAGCCCCGCCTTCCAGGGAGGAGAATCGATCAATAGATCAAACCAGCTCGATCGATGAGGCCCAGTCAGTGTGAGTCTAGTCTGGCCTGTGCATCATGTGCATCATTACTGGCACCCCCCCCACCCCAGTCACGACATCAACATGGGGAAAAATACACACACACACACACAGATTACAGACGTGCCCACAGCAGGCCTGTATCACAGACACACATTACAGACGTGCCTATATATATATACACATATACACACACACACTTAACTTTACACTAGCCCTGTACAGTTCATAAAATTTTGGTAGAGTAATAGAGTTGTCACACAAACAATTGCAATTGACGATCAAATTAGTCTTAACGTTTTACTGCTATTATAGTTATGGTCTTATTAATATGTTAATAAAATATTAATGAGTTAATACCATGTCTTTAAGAGAGGGCCATTTATTAGAAAGGAATTTAAGTTAAACCAAGGTGCCTGACATTGAAAATGAACAAACACAAAATGGGGAAGATATGGGATAATTAATGCTAAATAAACAGAAAGGAATAGGACACAAAATTAATGCTAACTAAAGGCTGCAGCTATAAATAAGCAGGGTGTTGCATGTTCCCCCATGTTAACACGGGTTTCTTTGTGTACAGCTTGCATGTTCCCCCATGTTCACACGGGTTTTTGCATGTGCAGTTAGCACATTCCCCTAGGCCTCATTCTGCTATCCAAAAATGAGCTGGATTAGTGTCTCTAGATTGTCCTTTGTGTGTGATCTCTACGTATGTGTGAGTGACCGGTGCCCCCGTTGGGGCTCCACTCCTTGGGATATACACTGCAAGTTGCGACCCTGTAAATGCCTATGGAAGGTGGATGGGAGAACCATGACTGACATCCACCTCTTCATGGGTGGGATTTTGGGGAACATGGACGTATCAGTCTCATCTGGGGGAAGGTGATCTCTCAGCGGTTCACCAGCATTTCTTCGGCTGACCCCTGGTTGCCATGCTACCAAGTCAGAGGACCATGATTTTGATACGCCTCGGCTAACAGCTCCTACAAATCAGGTGCTGTCGATTTGGCAATGCGTGCCGCTTGTCACAGGTTTAGTCTACAGTGACGGCACCCTGGAGCGGGTGGCTGGTAACACCCGCCCCCCCAACAACAGCACATAGTTCTGAAGTTAAGCCTTTTCAATTTCAAATTCATTAGTCCTAATCAATTCTGTTGTGAGTTGAGATAAGGTTAAAGGTACATTCGGCTTTAGGTAAACCTTGGATAAGGTAAAATCACTTTTAATATAAAATTTGTTGGGTGGTCTGACCCGAACCGCGGCATGAAACGCCCTGGATGGTTCCGATGTAGCGTACTGCAAACCTTGGTTTTTCTGTTCTGCTACCGCTGTCAACAAAGTGCTCTCATCCTGACAACTGCCACAGTGGGAGGCTCCTTAGCATACGAAATGCAACCTCACATCAGCTCCTTTGTTTTAATGTGAAAGTACACATGAAAGGGTGTTTTAAGTCATTACCTGTAGGAATCATTGTTTGTGTGCGTTTGATTCCCAACTACTTTCAGGGTGGGGCATCTTGGGTACCTCAGGTAATATTTTAAAGGACCCCGCCCCACACTCACAGTGCTCCCTGTAGTGTTTTCCTCAGAGAGTGTGAGCTAAGAGTGTGTGTGTGTGTGTGTGTGGGGGGGGGGGGGTGTATTTCTCCTGTGTTTGTTATGTTAAGTTATGGTGGAGTGCAGGCGTGAGGTCTTCTCTGGAGAGAGAGTGTTTTTCTGCATATGTGGGGTTGGTATGTGCGTGTGTGTTTGTAATTATTAGCTTGCGGGGGCCCCACAATGTGATAAAAAAACTGTTATAAAAATCTGCAAATGCACAAATGCAATCAAAAAGCTAAAAATAGCAAAAGTCTTGTATTTGGTTGGTTAGGTATGGTTAAGGTTTGGGCTGGGTAGGGGTTTAGGTTATCAAACGCCTTTTCTACCCAGGGAATACCGCCACCAACTGCGGTATAAAACGACGTGACACAATTCTCCACTGGACCCTGGGACCAGGGGGTATCCACCAATCAGTACCCTACATGACCCTACACCCCTGGCCAAAAATCTAATCCTTTACACAGTGAGAGGCTGTAGCCCAGCATTCGCCAACAGGGTCCCACTGAAACTCCTTACAAATAAGATCATTTATGTCCATTTCTGATTTTTATTTTGCAACCAGCCACTATAAAGAGCTGCACTTTGTCCAATAGGATGATAAGTGCAGAGACCAAACTAATCTGACTGGTAAAGTTGCCACCCCCAGGCTCTTTGCTCACACTCGCCATCCACAGCCCACAAATGTCCTCCAGTGCTTCTCTTTTCCCAGACACCAGTCTCCTCCTCTCAGCCACAACATGTTCCCTTCATAACCTTTCCTGACACGACCGCTCCGAACCCTCAGTCCCCGTCTGTCCGCCACTTACATTTATTACATATTAGCACTGGAGGCTTTATTAAAAAGTTTTCCCTAAATGAGTCACCTCACTTGACAGGGTACATTTAAAACTAGAACATACATTTAAACAAGAGAGAAATTAGAACACGTGATTTATTATTAAGATTTCCCATTGTTCTAGTGTCGGCTGGCATGAGGTAACAATCAAGCTGTCTATTGTCTTGCTAATACGGCAGCGGACGCTCTGATTACGTGTGATTGTGTGTTTGATTATTGCAAAGCCTTAATGAAGCCTGGTAATCATCGCAGGTCCGAGCTCCGCGGAGCCAGGCGCTCGCTCTGAGGACCTCGGGGATGCGGGACCACATGGGCCAGCTCTGTGTTTCGCCACAAGCTTCCCGGGACATGCTGGGATGTTCTGTATGGCTCCCGGAAGCAGCCAGAGTGGAGGCTGGCCCACTTTCACACAAGCGTCAGCCGTGGGGAGGGAAGCATAACCTCCAGTCGGCTCCCCCCCAGGTTTATACCCCCCCCCCAAGCCACCACAGCCATTTGTGTGAAGATCAAAGCTGCAGGATGATTTTTTCAATATTTAAGGTGTAGTGAGACAACTACATTTCTAACTAGTCATATAGCGCGCACCCCCCACCCCCCCGCTGCGAGCTCCAGCTTCGGGTCCCTTGTGGGGCCGCTGGGGGGTGGGGATACCTGTCAGGCAGGCATGCGGCCCCTTATTCCTGCCCCATGAGCACGCTCCCTTTATTTGAACCATAAATAAATGGCTTTAAATAGAGCAGCGTCGGTGGGAATACGCCAAGCAGGTGTGGGCCACTCTCAGTCAGCGCCAGGCACTGCCACCAGGGGGCGAGCTGGAGCACTGGCTCCAGAATGGGGTTTGACCAAAGCCGCCTGGCTCTGCATTTGATGAACAAAGGCCTCAGCTGTTTGCAGGTTTGCAGAGTTTTCTGCATTTTTAAGTTTTCTTTTTTCTTTTTTACTTGCATAGCTAATTGCACATATCACCGCTGGAGAGCCCCTGCCACTTTTTCAGGCTGTGTGATATAACAGTGTCACAGGCTGCTTCCGGGCTGTGCCGAGACCCCCTGAGGATCCAGGGGATGGGGTGAGACGCCTTCGTCTGCCCTGCTGGACAGATCTGTTTTTATCTGGTGTGCATTATCGCTCCCGAAGTGATGCATGCAAGCAGCAAACTGAAAGAGTCCCAACTTCATTCCTGACTCCCCCGCCCACCAACTGGCGCTCAGTGGCGGCGGCCTTATAAATGTCAGCCCGGGGGTTGCATTCCAGTTCCAGATACGCTGCGCTGCACGGACGTACCACTCGGAGGCGCCCTTGTCATCTTCTCATTGGTGGAGTTGTCACTGCCTGTCACTGGCATCCATCAGAAAGGGCGCCCACTGCTGCGTGCTGGCCGCGGTCACATGGTCACGTCGAGACCCCCAGCGCGATCATGATGCAACATAAAAAAACTCAGCAAGGGAGAGGGGCAGGGGTCACTGAGGCCAGGGGCACATGTGACATCGTGACATCAATTCAGAGGCCTTGACATTATGCAACAACACTACTGGAAATGTGAAATTTTTATTTAAAGCAGCCAGATTCGGTTTTACTCAGCCACTTTTTACTCCTTTGCAAAGTCATCTGATCATCTGATTTTGTTTAACTTGTAACTCCCCTTAATAATACAATTACTGGAGGCATCGCGGTTGAGTTCAAGGGTAAAACAGCTGAGACCTGAGTCGGGCCCCTAAGAAGCCCCACACTGCCTGCTCCCTTTAGGGCACAGATATCGCCCCTGGAACACTGACCTTGATCAGTTGCGAGGCTGACTGTCACACAGGGACACTTCTGAAAGATATATGATATTTTACAGAATACCAGCACTATGTGTTCTTAGTTAATATGACGCCCAGCAGCAGACTAACTTGTTCAGATCTTATTTCTTGAGGCAGGTGAACAACCAATGCTAAAGATGGCTTGGGATTTTTGTGCAGGTAGTTAATACTGTTAAACTGGAACTATTAAACCATCCCCGGGACAGGCGCAAAGAAATAAAGGCCTGCCCTGAGATCGCCAGCGGACGGCATGCAGCCGACGGCCGGCTGGATGGATTTCCTTTGTTTTGCAGGAGCAGAGGGGGCAGGGAGACATCTATCAAATGTGACGGAGGCGAGGAGGGACGAGCGTGCTGATGGAGGTCAGGGGGTGGGGGTGGGGGGTGCACACGGACGAGGTGACAAGGGCAACAGAGTGGGACTTTACACCACCCCCCAACGCGCATGGTCTCAGAGCACTTAATGAAAAAAAAAAAAAAAGGGACACAGGATGGGGGGGGGGCGGGAGGTGGGCAAAGTGTCTCTAAGGGGTTTGTCCGTGTCCTGTTTGTGGGGGCGACGGATTACAGCGTTCCGCTTCATGCACCCACAATTCTAGTGGGAGAGAGCAGCCCCCCCCCCCCCCAGGGGCCGGGCTCAGCTTCCAGATGCTCGAGTCTACCTCGGGGGGGTCCAGGTAGGTGGCACAACAGAGGCCGTGCGTGTCACATGCCCGAGACTCTGATCCCCACAGGCGATACTTCAGTCCTGAAAGTCTAGCAATACAGACAAATCCCTTGCTCTGCCGGACAAGTGGGTGGCCGTTTCCCAGCCAAGGGCCCGGGCCGCTATTCAGTAGCGGGAGGAACCATAGGTGGGGGTCTCCTCTCCCCCTTTTCTAGTCTCAGCCCTGTTACTTAGCACGATATTAGCACCTTTTCAAACTCCCCCACCCGCGTGCCTCGACCCCCGGCCCCTGCTCCTCTCCCCACGCACAAGGCGCCGCAGAGATCCGCACATTCCTCGCAAATCCCGGGGGCCGCCGCCCCTGCCCGGCCCCACCCGAGCACGGGACTCGGGGGTAACGCCACATCACCACCAGACACTTCCTAACGTGCTAATTAACAAACACTGGCAGGCAGCACACCCCCAGCGCACACACCCCTGACAGCTGACCTCGCACCCCAAGTTTGGATTCCACTTCACGGAAGGAGATTAAAAATAATAATAAATCATAATTGCCCACAAAAATCAGCTTCTAATTATTGCTACTTTGCAACAACATGGGAGAACAAATTTAACCATCAGGGTGCCACAACTATAGGCCACGTCATATTTCTTTATATGTTTTGAGGTAAATCTTTAACAAATATATTCATAAGACACATTAAACAGCTAATTATAATTATATTTCAAAACTTACTGCAATTGTATTGCATTCAAAAACACCAGACTGCCTGTATTTGCAAAGGAAACATTTTAAATGACTGGGTTACATCTTGCACTAGTTGCAATTTGCAATTTAATTTTATTTTAATCAATATCATATTGTATTGGAAGAACTGTCAAAATGAGCATCACCCCACAGAAAGACGGTGGACACAAATTGATTTTCATCAGGGAACAACTTCAGAATGAAATATTTGAAGAATACAGGGATTTGCCATGATCGTATACTCACACAGTAAAACAAAACAAAAAAAAACAAATATTCTGTTTCTGAGCAACCAGCCACACAGGGACAGGTAATTCCCCACCTCTTCCCATAATGCACCAGGAGCCAATGCACACAATGCCTCAACGCTGGCCCTTCCTGTGCAGCCAGGAAAGCAGGAACTAGGTGGGGAGACAGCGAGAGCGGAGCAACAGCCAGCAAATGGCAGATATATGGATCTCGCCCTCATTCGCACAGATTCCCTTGTTATCTATGATTTTCCTCTTGAGAACCATCTCCCTGTGTCACCAATCAATGTGCTGCAATTGCCAAGACACCGAACATCCCGCTTGCACAGCAGCTGCTCGGGCTTACTGCTCTGTTACTGTAAGCAGATGGGCACCTCCAGCATAACCCCAGCAAAGGCGACTGCCTCCACTGCTGCCGGGCACATATGACCTCCCTAAATGTGGCACAGTATGAACCACCGGCTTCATTTCTTCCTGGGCCATAACCGCATTACTTCAAAACTACACTCATATAGGGTACTCTGTATATTATCTGTATTTTTTTTATCCTTTGAAAGTTAATTGAAAGTGAGACAGAGTATGATAGATGCTCTACCCAGAATGCAATTTGTATGTAAAACACCAGAAGGTACACAGTGAAGAGCAGCATCCGTGCATATAAAAAGTGTGAACCTGCGGCAGGGTGGTGTAAAATTACAGAGTGGTGGTGCTCGGTGCGCCCCACGAACGGGTCGCAATAAACGGTAAGTGTGGCAAAGAAACAGAACCCTGACTGTTGGGGAAACAGAATCTTGGGTAACACTGATCGTTGCAGAAACAGGGCCCTGGGGTAAGGCCTAGTGTCATGTTACCCAGATGTTTTAAGGCTGAAGACGTCTACCAGAAACGTCAGGTAACACACACGCACACACACACAAGTATGCATATACATCTAACAGCTGTGAGGCACGTGGCAAGGCAGAGCTACACTGTGACAGACCAGCAAAGACTTCTTAGAAAACATTAACGTATCTAACAACTGTGAAGCACGAGGCAAGGCAGAGCTACACTGTGACAGACCAGCAAAGACTTCTTAGAAAACATTAACGTATCTAACAGCTGTGAGGCACGAGGCGAGGCAGAGCTACACTGTGACAGACCAGCAAAGACCTCTTAGAAAACATTAATGTATCTAACGGCTGTGAGGCGCGTGGCGAGGCAGAGCTACACTGTGACAGACCAGCAAAGACCTCTTAGAAAACATTAATGTATCTAACGGCTGTGAGGCGCGTGGCGAGGCAGAGCTACACTGTGACAGACCAGCAAAGACCTCTTAGAAAACATTAACGTATCTAACAGCTGTGAGGCACGAGGCGAGGCAGAGCTACACTGTGACAGACCAGCAGTGGCAGCTGCTAGTCTTTCAAACAGGGGAAGCTCATTTTAGACCTACATCATAAAAATTATATGAATATTATATGAAAGAACGAACGAACAAACTTTACAAAGCTAAAACAAAGAGCAAACTCGAGAATGCTATAATTATTGTTATTTTTTTTAATGATTTACATAAATGTTTATATTACCAGCAAATAACACACTATGTGCAGCAGATTGTCTCATGACTTCCCTTGCAAATCCGCATGGGATTGAGCTCGAAATCGCTCCGGTATATATTTAAAATTGCTGTCTATCAAAAAGGGGTTCCGCACTTTAGATAGTTCCTCCAATCATCATGCATCAGCCCAGCGTCCTGGCCGGCCCACTGCTCCATTCACCCCCAGAGAAGCTGAGTTTCCCTGGAAGTGACGATTTTTCTGCATCTATCCAATAAGCGTCTAGCATCTCTGTAGTGAAAAAAGCTATTCCGTGCCGTGCCATAGAATTCCATCGAAGCTAAGTTTCAATACGTTTTAATGCACTGTGCTGCCCTGGAAATGTATGAGAAGAAAATCACGTCAGATAATCTACGATAAATAGTTGATTCTGAACGAGCTCGTTATTAAATTGAATGCATTTTAGTGCACTTTTACTAAAACCAATATCAATACGTGCATATCTGAATATTTATTTTCTGACATATTTGAGGAAGCCCTTCCCTTGTAGTCTTAGAGCAATCGCCACTGCATACCAGCAAAGACCTCGTAGAAAACATTAATGCATCTAACGGCTGTGAGGCATGAGGCGAGGCAGAGTTATGCTGTGACAGACCAGGAGCATTCACTCATATGTTGTATAGCGCAATTCTTCCCCCCCCCCACACATGACCCACTGCTGTGAGGACTCATTTCAGGGGCTTGGTTACATTTTATTCATTTAGCCAATGCTTTTATCCAAAGAGATGAACCTCTTTGAGAAAGCAGGGTCAGCCAGGTCCTGGAGCAGTTGGGGTTTGAGAGCCCTGCTTAGGGGCCGTATTGTCAAATCACTCTGCTGACCCTGGGCTCTGAACCAGCAAACTTCTGATCACAGGCACAGCGCCCTAACCCGCTGAGCCAGACACAGATCCCCACAGGGTCTTATTTACTGAGCCCTTCTGTAAGAGCAGGCTGACCCATTTGCCAAAAGGCCCCATATTATGAGAACACAGAGCTAGGTGTAGAAACCAAATCAATCTGGGTCGGTCACAATGGCCCCTATCCTTCCATCGCAGACATGAGGCTCAGGCTCATTCAATGGCCTTCACTGAGGTAATGTTTGAAAAAATGCCCAGAATTCTTAATGGCGTCCTCCATAACATAAGGCCACAGGTGCAGACGGGGTGACACCACATTTCTATCAGCCTGGCAGCAAGCTTGCCGGCTTATCGCTCCTGGTGATAACACACAAGGTACCATATTCCTCCCAGCTTCATATTTTTACATAAAAGCAAAGAGAGAACGGGAGAGGCACAATGCGGAGGGGGTCTTGTCAGGCCATTCCCCAGTTTTTAATGTAGCAAAGCAACCAGCCCGCTTAATCCGCATGGCACGGCTAAGGCACCTGGGGGGGGGGGGGGGGGGGGGGGGCGTGCTCGCTCCCTCCCAGACGGCCTTGTTCCGGCTCAGGGCACCTAATCCCAGCCACTCTCCCACTCACGGCCCTGGAAAATGACTTCACACAGCTGTCTCAAATGCCCAACACAGCAGTCCTTGCCTGAATGCACTTGGTGTGTGTGTGTGTTTAAAATAGTTTTGAGGAATAGGACAGATACACTGGAGCGACCCATCCTGAGTGCCATGATTCCGGGACTGATGTATGACCAGCAGGTCGTTGTGGCAGTTTGATGGAATGGAGAATCACCTGAACAGTAGCGGTAGCTTGGCCCGCCCTTCATCAGCAGAATGGAACGTGACGTGCGTGTAGGTACACAAAGGGACACGTCGAAAACAAACTCGTAATGTGCTTCACAGAATCACGGCCACAGAGGGGCACACTGACAGCGTACTCAATGTGCTTCACAGACCCATGACCACAAATGGACATCCCAAGAAGGGATGCTCCATGACCACAGACCAGTGACATAATGAAGATATCTGAGAGGTTGGTCCTCCAGCATCTCAGACTACTTATGAAGGAATTTCTAGACCCAGCACAATTTGCATTAGAGCAAGGGTGTCCACACTTTTTTGGCTTGCGAGCTACATTTTAACCTGACCACATTAAAAATTCTATATTACATATATGCGTGTATACACACACACACACACAGTATACTTTATATTTACAGTACATGTTAGCGAACCTTGCATCACTGCATGAACTCACAGCAGAATACAATGCGATACATTTCTGGTTTCTTACTTGGTCCGGCTCCCCCACTTGTTGTTTTAATATCCCTTTTTAGTAGATTTAAATCGGAAGGCGAGCTGGGTCACTTTGCTCACTGGAGTTTTGTATTAGCTCGCAATACTTTCGCATTTATTTCAGTAACCTAATATAATAAAATTTTAAACAACAGCAGACTGGCCGACCTTTATGTCAATCAAGCGGCGATTGCCAAAGGGAGGATAGATGATTGGCTAACATTAAACTATTTTTTGAATGTCGCGCGATCGACGTATTGGGCACCCCTGCCTTACAGGTACACAACGGTATGGAAGGTGCTGCCCTGTAGCTGCTTCATCGAGCCAAGTCAAACCCAAGCAAATCCAGCAACATCATAAGGATTCTCTTTTACTTGCACTGACCATCAACCAGCTACCCCGGCTGAGGCAGAAGCTCAGGCTTGGTGTGAAATGAGGCAGTAAATGAGTGACAGGCTGGACTGGTATGTAAACAGAAAGGGAGTCCCTGGGAATGTGCAAAGGAGGCGGCTTTTCTTAAGGAGATTCGTGGCCTTGGGTGTCCAGCAAACATCTCCACGTTATACCAGTGTGCCTTAGTGCCATGATCTTCACAGCACTTTGCTGGGGTAAGGGGCTGTGGTGCAGGAAGCTGGCGGGCTGAACAAACTTATGAAGAAAGCGTGCTCAGTCACAGGGACGGGTGCGGGAAAGTAGCAGCTCTTGTCGTCTCAATACAGAGGCAGGTCAGCTTAGGAGTCCTCTCAGTCACAGGCCCATCTTCCCAAGATGCACCACTGGACAGATCTAGAGCTCCTGTCTGTTTACAGAATGCCCCCAGGCTCCATGTCCGATCCCCAAACCCACACCCAGAGGACATGGACCGGGCTCTCTGCGATTCACTGATGTCGACTGGGCAGTGTTTATTTAGACAGGGGCATTCAGTTAAAAGTCACTCACACATACTGTTTGTGAACCACAACCAGGACCTGCTGAGGCTGGTGTTTTTCCTGTACAAAGGCTACATGCTGTTGGCCTTGATTTTAGACCCAGCAGTACATTGACACCAGCCAACAAGGGGGGGGGGGGGGGGGGGGGGGGCGTGCGCTGAAACCCTTCATATAAATACATGAATGGTTCACTGAGGTTGCATGTGGCTGCATCTCATTGATAAGTGACTGAAGTGATGAGCATTTTCTCTTTTTAACGAGCAAACAAACAATGTACCAACGAAACACAGAACCAATGACAGGCAAAATATTAATGAATATTAATGACCTGAAAGGGACCAGGCCACCTTCAGCCAGGATATTGGGATATGTACAAATGCTGAGGACAGGATGGCTAGTAATAATAAGCATGGGTAAGAGCCCCAGCTGATTGGCTGTTCAGGACAGAAAGAAAAATCACGGTGTGTCAACTTTCCTGCTAACCCCCTGCCCCCTGAGCTGCACCTGGCACACACTGACCCCTTTGGAAGCCCCAGCAATAACACGCGCTCCGCGAAGCTCCGTCGGCGTTTCTGGGAACCGGCTCGATGGCGAGTTCTCACACAGTATTGATTGTTTCTAGCCAAACTGTTCAGCCGGCCGTTATCAATGACGGGGACCAAAGGAGATAGCAGGGGCCCAGGGGTGGCTGTGCATTCAGAGGCGGCTGGCAGATTGGGGTCACGGCGGGCTATCCGGGAGCAGAGCGCTCCAAACCGGTGGCACGGGAATCTCGGAAAGCGCCGCTTGGAGAAGACGACAAGGAATAAAAAAGCATCCGCGGGCTTTTATCTCGCTGCTGAATGGCAGCCTTACAGGGGCCGCTTCCGACCGTATTCACCGTAGTGCTCTCGCTCAGTCCAAAAGGGGCTGGGGTGGGGGGGGGGGGTGCTCCGAGAGGATGGAAACAATGCCTGTCGAGCCCAGTAACAAGAGCCGATGATAGTGGACAAAGGGAAGCATCCCCCATGATTAATCTACCTGTGAGCCTGCCGGATCGCTGTGGGCAAAGTCATTTCGCTGGGTACCGCGGATGCACACTGACGCAGGGGGGCGGGGGCACGGACGTGGGGAACGGCGTAGGCTCTGGGACTTCTGCCTGATTATTCGATGCATTCCTGCATGCGGCGCCCAACCTCGCTCTCTCAGTGACATCGGGTACACTGCTGGCATGTGACCTTTGACCTCATTAAAAGAAATATTCCACTGCAGAGCTACAGTATAACATGTTTTACAGATGTAGGGGGTTAGGGAATCAGGATATTAACACCTGAGAGGGCAGAAGGGGAGGGGACAGGCATTTCACTACGGCCTACTGACACCAAATTAAACGCTTGCCAGCTAGTTATCTTTCCAAGCTAATTTAGCACCATAATTTACGTTTGGTATAAAAGACGGCTTGATTTAGGGCCGTCGAGGCCGTACATCACTGGCGAGAGCCGCTCCACTTCCAGCGAAAAGGACAGAATTAGATCATATTCATGATGCAATTAAACACTTCAGTGGGAATCAATGTAAAACTGATGAGGCCTGAAAACAATGCATATGGCAGACAGCGCATTAAAGCGCATTACCTTCTCCCAGATCCCCTCTGAAGACGCTATTTAAATCTTCCAGCAGTTTCCACCGCCGCCAATTCGGAAACGCGGAGGGATAATAAGTGAATTCTGGGCGAAATTATTCAGCTAATAAATTGCCCGTGGTAACGGAATATCAGATGAAAGTGATGTGAATTATTAACTCCAGAAACTGTTTGTTCTCACCATGGGTGTGATGATCACTCAAACGAGGAAGAGAAGGCCACAGAGAGGAAGAGGGAGGATTTAAAAGCAGAGGCAGAGATTCTATAATCAGCAGCACTTGTGATGCAGACTGCAGTGGCGTTGGGGCAGGTGTGGCCTGGGTGCCTGCAGTGACACTGGTCTTGCACCGCACTGGCTTCCAGGCCAAAGTGGAAGCCTGAAGTCATCCTCATTCACACCGGCAGCATGAAATCATAATGCGAGTCAGGTGCCTTTTATATCGGCCCATTATCTATCCATCCGCCCACACATCCATCCATCCATCCATCCATCCATCCGTCTTCCATAGCTTATCCAACACAAGATGACTGTCAGCCTTGAGCCTGTCCTAGCCAGCAAATGACAGGGGACGTCCTGGGTGGGATGCCAGACCATCGCAGGGCACAGACACAGACAGACACCTACTGGCAAGTTTGAGACGCCAATTAGTCTCACAGCATGTTTTTGGACCACAGAAGGAAAATGGAGCACTGGATGTACGCGGGGAGAAGATGCAATGTGCACAGAGACGGAGTGGGGGCAGGAATGGGTGTCCTTATGCACGCTGTACACTGCGGCAAGTCCCCAGTGCCTCACACAGCACCTTCCAAACATTCAGCGTCGCTCAATGATAAAAATAACTATTTGTATATCCAGTGTCCTCCAGTGTTAAGAAGACTGATGAAGGCAGCAGAGACACAACTAGCTTTCTCTGAACAAGAACAAAAGCAGGCAGGGCGGGACACACAGGGGAGTGTTTTCAGAAAGCATGAAGGCTGTGAACGGAGTCCACAACCGATGAGCCGCTTTTGGGAAAAACACACCAGTGGTACGTGTCCTAGCAGATGCTCAGCGGACAGCAGCCAATCGCACTTCCAAGGTTAACCACTAGGGGAGAGATTAGCGGAAGCAGAGTCGCCCCTTTGTACCTGAAATGTGCATGCTGCTGCACTGTCACAGAAACAAGGCGCTGTGTGGTTAATAGCAAAAGTGTGGGGGTGCTGTGTGGCTCAGTGGGTTAGGACAGTGTGCCTGTAATCGGAAGGGCCCCAGTGATTTCACTGCTGAGCCCCTGAGCAAGGCCGTTAACCACAATTGCTTCAGGGACTGGCTAACACTGCCTTCACAAAAAATATATGCTTTTGGATTAAGGCTTCTGTTAAAGAAAAATATTTAAATGGGGGATAACATGGAGACATCTGATTCGTGTAACATACTCAACCTAAAAGGGCCCGCTGGACAGGCAGCCCCCAGACAGCTCACGGACGTGAGAGAGGAAGCAGGCCTGCGACTGGGGGTCTTAGCGACTGACCCTTACATGCCGAGAGCTAATGGATAGAGCTGAATCACTCAGTTCAAAGTGAAGGATTAGAACCTCTTTGCATGGTGGTTGACACAACATAGGGAGACCTAATGGGGGGGCGGGGGGGAGCATCTAAATCATTTCACCACTTGCACTATGAATCTCCACACTCAGATCGGGCTCTGAGACACAAGGTACTGAGATATATTCATAGGAATATTAATCCTATTTCATGTTGACGTTATTTGCACTAACAAATAAAAATGGCTGGAATAATAAGTTAGGACCGGTGTGGGGCACATTGCTTTGAAATGTAATTAGTTATAGTTTTTAGTTACTTCACCTAAAAGGTAACCGAGTTACAGCATTATAAAAGTAACTAATTACCAGGGAACGTGACTGTTGCATTACTATTTTCTTAATATTCAGATATGTCAAAGAATTTGGATCCCACCGTTTAATGGAACTTCAAATTCAACTATGTTCAATTATTTATAATAAAACTGAATATTACATATGTTTAACGAATTGACACTTAATGGAATATATTACTAACAGAAACCATCAGAATGTACAACCCCAAATCAGAAAAAGTTGGGACGGTATGGAAAACGCAAATAAAAATAGAAAGTAGTGATTTCTAAATTTACTTTGACTTGGATGTCATTGCAAACAAAACAACAGCACTTATACCAATTTTGGTTCTTGCAACACATTTAAAAAAAAGTTGGGACAGGAGCAATTTAGGGCTAGTAATGAGGTAAATTGGTTAAATAATGATGATTTGAAACAGGTGATGTCACCAGGTGATTGTAATTATGATTTGGTACAAAAGCAGCATCCAAGAAAGGTCTAGTCCATTAGGAGCAAAGATGGGCCGAGGATCGCCAGTTCGCCAACAAATACGTGAGAGAATTATTGAAATGTTTAAAAACAATGTTCCTCAAAGAAAGATAGGCAGAGAATTGGGTATTTCACCTTCAAGAATGCATAAAATAATTAAAGGATTCAAGGAATCTGGAGGAATTTCAGTGCATAAAGGACAAGGGTGCAAGCCTAAGCTGAACAACCGTGATCTCCGATCCCTCAGGCGGCACTGCATCAAGAATCATCATTCATCTATAAGCGATATCACCACATGGGCTCAGAACTACTTTGGCAAACCTTTGTCAAGTACCACAATATGTAGTTACATCCACAAATGCCAGTTAAAACTGTACTGTGCCAAAAGGGAGCCCTATGTTAACAGTGTCCAGAAGCGCTGTCAAATTCTCTGGGCTCTGAGGCATCTGGGATGGACCATCACACAGTGGAAACGTGTACTGTGGTCAGATGAATCAGTATTTCAGGTATTTTTTAGGAGAAATGGACGCCGTGTGCTACAGACAAAAGAAAAGGATCATCCAGACTGTTACCAGCAACAAGTCCAAAAGCCAGGGTCGGTCATGGTATGGGGTTGTGTCAGTGCCCTTGGCAAAGGTAACTTGCACTTCTGTGATGGCACCATTAATGCTGAGAAGTGCATAGAGATTTTGGAGCACAATGTGCTGCCTTCAAGAAGACATCTTTTCCAGGGATGTCCATGCATACTTCAACAAGATAATGCAAAACCACATTCTGCACACAGTACAAAGTCCTGGCTGCGGAGAAAGAGGGTACGGGTACTTGACTGGCCTGCCTGCAGCCCTGACCTGTCTCCAATAGAGAATGTGTGGCGCATTTTGAAGCGCAAAACGCGACAATGAAGACCCCGTACTGTTGTCCACCTTAAGACTTGTTTGCAGGAAGAATGGGACAAAATTTACAACTGAAACACTTCATCACTTGGTGTCTTCAGTCCCTAAACGTCTTTTAAGTGTTGTGAAAAGGAATGGCAACATTACAAAGTGGTACATGCTTTACTGTCCCAACTTCTTTTGAAATGTGTTGCAAGAACCAAAATTGGAATACGTGTTTATTTTGTGAAAAACAATAAAATTAATGAGGAACACATTAAATGTGCTGTTGTACTGTTTGCAATGAAATACATGTCAGTTCAAGTAAATTAATAAGCCATTGCAGCAGAGGAAAGGTGATCATTGTATTTCGGCGTGATGTTACTTTAAAAAAAGTAATTAGTTACAGTTCCCAGTTATTTCTCCCAAAAAGTAATTGAGTTAGTAACTGGATTACAGCATCATAAAAGTACCTAGTTACCAGGGAAAGTAACCATTGTGTAACATTGTTTTCAATATTCAAATGTGTCAAAGAATTTGGATTTCCCCCAATTTAACGGGGCTTTAAATTCATCTGTCAATCTTAAAAAATTCAATCTTAAATTATTTATAATACAACCGAATATTAAGTATGTTTAACTGATGAAATGGGCACATAATAGAACAAATTATTAACAGAAAACCTTATTTCAGTGAGGGAAAAGTAAGTCTGTACTTCCATTGAATTCCATTGAAAAATTGAATTCTCCGGGCTCGTCATTGCTCCGTCTCTTGGTCGTTCACATGTGCGACTGTGTGCGTGTTTGTATTTGTGTGTCAAGGCCCGCCCAGCTCTGCCTCTGGTTGGCTTACCGTGAAATGTAACTTCCCCTTTGCAGCTCCTGTGGCTGAGAGAGCCTAGTCGGATGAAAACGGCTTCAACGAGCTTAATTATAGTAACACGCCGCATTTTGTCAGTAACGGTGACGGCGTTGTAACGATGGAAACAGTAATTAGTTATTTCTTCCAGCAACGGGTAATTTAACGCCGTTTATTTTAACGTTGTTACTCCCATCAGTGGCAAGGACTATGTACAAGGACATGTTTTGTATGCTTGTAGGATTAAATAACAAATAGTGAAGTAATTTGAATGAGTTTCAAATCACAAACCTAAAGATGAGAATGAATATAGTGTTTGGCGTCTCGAATGGTTTTGGATGCTGTGTTTTATACAGCTGCTGTCTGCCGCAGCCGCACATAGCGAGCACCATGACGGGTGCCTTTCGTCAGCCACACGGGGGCCCCTGGGACAGGGCCTGGCTGCGCTGTAGATGCACTCCTTCAAGGGGGACACTCACCTACACTTCACCATCTTCCAGAACCGTGATACGAGAATGTGAATGTTTGTATCGCAGTTTCAGTCTCTGTTTCAGAACCACTACAAAAAAGGGAATAGGCCGCAAACCTCGACATGAGATACACTCCAGGACCCCCGCCCAACAGACAGGCTCCAAACCTTCATGGCAATGGGATAGGCTCCAGACCTGTACCAGCACGGGCGGTACGAGCTGCCCCTCTGTAACAGAGCGGGCTGTACAAGCTGCTCCTCTGTACCAGCGCGGGCTGTACGAGCTGCCCCTCTGTAACAGAGCAGGGTGGTACGAGCTGCTCCTCTGTAACAGAGCAGGGTGGTACGAGCTGCTCCTCTGTACCAGCGCGGGGCTCCCAGTGGCTCCGCAGTGGGAATCGGACCCGCAGCTGTCTGTCAGAGTGGCACTGATGGAGGAGGCCTGCGTCGGCTCCTTTAACGCTGCCGCGCTCC
Organism: Petrocephalus schoutedeni; assembly: GCA_026780765.1. NCBI lineage: Eukaryota > Metazoa > Chordata > Actinopteri > Osteoglossiformes > Mormyridae > Petrocephalus > Petrocephalus schoutedeni. The sequence continues at coordinate 1,243,761 of JAODKL010000040.1, forward strand.
AGGGATTAAATTATCCGCCACTTTTGTTATGTAGTAGCAGCTCGCGATTTTCCAGAGCCAGGATTTGCCAGAAATAAAATAAATTAAATAAAATAAGCATTTTCAGGGTTAGGGTTAGGGATAGGGTTAGGGTTAGGGTTAGGGATAGGGTTAGGGTTAGGTAGTGGTAAATATTATCCAGCGGAGGCATTCATTTGTAATTTCATCTGTCACCACTAGAGGTCACTCCTGCGTCGAAATTAGCAGTGGACACCTGTTTGGCTGGATATTTGGATGGTTATCGCATCTGCAAGAAAAGTCAGCCGTACTCGACTCGGACCCGTGTCCCTCCCCAGCTCCAGAGTGAGGAAGCATTATGACCAGAGCACTCCCACCCAGTGCACAGCTCCAGACCTCGCCTCCAAAAACGTCCAGGCTCCTTAGAAGCCAGACAACACCGGCATTTAAAACAGCTGTCTTCCTGGTCGACAAGCATGCCTAAACCAGAGACAGCCCCCCCAAAAAAGCAGTGTACAGCACTCTCACCGCGCTACTGCAGAAACACATGTACCAGCACATGGCAGATTTCAGATTCCATTTTGTCCAATTCTATGGACATTTCTTTTGAATCACATACGGGCATCACTACAAATTTCCTGATTAATACCCAGAGCCAGTGAACACCATTAGTGCAGTTTTATCTACGTCAGACACAGACCCATCTGCGTCCAATAAACTCTCACCGTGCAATAATGCACAGCATTCCCAGCATGCACTGGGGCCCTAGATAATAACATAAAGTGACATAAATTAAATGTCAGCAGAACCTAAAGCGCAAACAGAAAGTGTCTGGCGATTTAACAGGAGCCCGGAAGGGAGCTCCAAGGAGAATGAGGTCCCAGGGAATCCACACACTTCTGACGGCTCATTATGTCGTTCTAGTTATACAAGAAGAACAGATTAAATTAAATGTTCCCCGGGGTAAGAGCATCGCCCAAGAAGCTGTCTGGGCTCCGCTAGCAGTAAGACAGCAGATTTTTTATACGTCATACTTATCACACCAGTTTCCAGATAAAAAATAAATAAATCTCACATCTGAGGCTTTAAAACTCCTATGGCAATTCAGAAGTCCAAAGTAATTACTCACTTTTAAAAATAACACTGCACAGTAGTCAAATCCTCCAGGGAGACGGTAGTAAACAATTCAGGTCAAGTGTGTATCTTTCACAAAGCGGAGTTCAACAGACCGTTCCGTCACTGTCTACAGAACATGAAGGTTCCCTTTTGGCTCCCACTGATGGAATTTGGATTGCGTGTGTTTCTGTTAAAAGCCACTAGATGCCGCTGTTGCTGCACTTCAGCCACTTAAGCTAACGTTTTGATGCTCAGTCATATGTTCTCTTCTGACCACGAACATTAATAATTTCCCTTTTCCACCTTTCATGTGAATAGAACACATTATCAGTTTACGTGCCGAGACAAAGCCCATCTTTGTAGTAATCCGGATGATATCTGTCCAATGAAATGGGTCCAGCATGATTACCGCTGTCCAGTCACATGCCGTGAACATGATGTGCTCTGCCTAATCAAATGCTCTGTACGTGACAATTTCTGCCCAATCAGATCCTCTCAGTATGAGTGGCTGTGCCCACTCCTGCACTGATTGGATGCTGCAACTGCAGACAGTGAGCAGCGCCCATGCGGGCAGGATGGGTGCTACTGACCGCAGCTGTGAGGACTTCCGAGAACCCCAGGGCAGCGAGCACGTGACACAGACACAGACAGGAGGACCGACGGGCTCCAGGGGCCACGGGCGGCCAGACCCTGGGTGTGTAGGTGCTATTTCGCGGCGGACACTCACGTCAAATTCGTTGAGGGCGGCGGCCAGCTCGCCGATTCCGGTGTGGCCGTGCTTCTCGTCGGTGGGGGAGGCGGCCTGCGCAGCCCCGGCCACGCCCCCCAGGGCCTCCTGCACTTGCTTGAAGACGTAGTCGCGGTTGGCGCGCGTGGCCGCCACGTCCGGGTGCCGCAGGAAGGCCTGCGACGCCGTGTACAGCATGGTGGCGTTCTTCTTCAGGGCCCCGCGGGCCGCCGCCATCTCGTCGCGACACTGGGGGTCCTTCAGCTCCTGGGAGGGCGGGGTCAGGACGAGTGGGAGGGGCTTAGCTGCAATCAGCCTGCCGAACTGTACGACACTTCCTTACTTGACGTTAAACAAGTGAATATCTAAAGACAGCCTCTGCCAATTTGACGACAGCTAAAGGTAATTATCGCACCCACTGCGGGGAAGGCGAGTGAAGACGACTCCTGGGGAATAATGCTTGTAATTGCATAAAAACTGCGACCAGAAAGCGGCACAGCTGGATAGCGCTTCACTGCCCATTGTGTCCATCTGAGCAGATGATGGGATGTCTCAGAGGGCCTCGGGTCCGTTTAGGCCCGCTCAGCACGCTAACGCAGCTAACGAGCGCTGAAAAATGAGCCCGTTATAATAATTCACCGCGGTGAAAATCACAGACAACACATTCAAATTAAAGTGCGGGGAGCATGCGTTTTGTTTTGAAATATCTTCTCAACTGGCACAGTCTGGGTGGGGGGAGGGGCGGCGCCTGCCCTGAGCCCCCCCCTCACCTGCCCCGAGCCCCCCCCTCACCTGCTGCCGGTGAGCCCCCCCCTCACCTGCTGCCGGC
>JAODKL010000040.1:1246529-1258256 GCA_026780765.1 Petrocephalus schoutedeni
TGGTACGAGCTGCTCCTCTGTACCAGCGCGGGTGGTACGAGCTGCTCCTCTGTACCAGCGCGGGTGGTACGAGCTGCTCCTCTGTACCAGCGCGGGTGGTACGAGCTGCCCCTCTGTACCAGCGCGGGCTGTACGAGCTGCCCCTCTGTACCAGCGCGGGCTGCACAAGCTGCTCCTTTGTACCAGCACAGGCTGTATGAGTTGCACCTCTGTACCACCTGCACAGGCGGTACAAGCTGCTCCTCTATTGTCTGTGTTGCCCCTGGTGAACCCCGGTGGTGATCCAGCCCCAGCGGGTCTCGAGGGGGGGCACTGCCCTGGTGCTGTGTGAATGCGCCCAGCATCCCTATATTTATAGCGGCTGTTTAGCGAGCAATTGCCCTGCCATTCCCCCCCAGCCCAAACTACCGCTGCGCTCATTTATACAGCGAGAATATTTACAAAAGCAATTAAGGTCAAGAACGTTTCTCAAGGTTACGGCAGGACGACTCCTGCTAGGAGTGCCGGCAATGGACCAGCGGCACATGACTTTGGGTCTAAACACAACAAGAGACCTGCGTGAGGGGCCATTTACAGGGTCAGAGCGAGCAGGAGATGTAGCAGTGTGGATGGCCACTGGCATTCGGGAAATGCCCTTCCTTAAAAAATTAATAGTCAATAAATGAGGGGATGAAGTAAAATACAAATGAGGACAATGCAGAATGAAAACAAAATCATTACATTTAAAAGCATGAAATATATAAAAAAAACATATTTGCGACTGCCAATCCTGTCTGCACTCCCTGGATTTATCCTGGGGGGTCTATTTGTTACTTTGTGTCAAGGAACCATCCCAGCATGCATTGGGTGGTGGGGGTTAATGTCGCCTCTGAAACATGTCACACGGGACGGCCACCCTACACTCTGTAACCCCCCCAGATGGAGAACCTGTCCCTGACAAAGCACCCCGGTGGACAAACAGTCCCCCGTTATTTCAGTGCCGGCGCCAAAGCGCGTGGCGTCCATGCTGATGCCGGAGCCAAACAAACATCACCTTTGTACCCCGGGTGACGGAGCTGGGACGGGAGCCCGGCAGGCTGAAACAACCAGCGGGGGGCATCCTGCATTTCGCTGGGAGGCCGGCCTCCTCGTGGCCCGCAGAGTCGACCCGGGTAGGAGGTTCTGCGCCCTCCTATTTCATCACCGTCACATTCCCGGCCCCCACCAAAAGCTCTCCTTTCCCGGTCTAATCAGCTCAGCTGGGCTTAACAAAAGGGACGCTGTCTCTTTAAGTGATGGCGGCGCTGCATCACGGCTGCCGGGCCGTTTGCCGCGTTATTGGCCAAGCCGCAGACCGCTGTTTATACTAGTGGGCATCCCATGTTTGCAGGAACAATTATGGCATGACAAATGGCCCATCACTACCATCCATCAGACGGGGCCTGACAGCAATCCTATACGCGGGAGGCTATTCATCCCCCCCGCACACTCTCTGGGGTCCCATGCTTTAGTAACCATGACAACACGCAAGCCACTGGGCCCGGGTGCCACTTGCCGATGAAAGATGGGCATCCAGGAGCAGCACTAGAAATTAGCCTTTGACACCCCCCCTAGGAGGCAGGCTGAGGAGCCACAGCATCCCTTTGTTCCCTGCGGGGGCCTCAGGGTGGGGTCCGTTTGTAGATTGCCGCCACCATGCCCCCCCTAGACAAGCAGAGCCCCGCTGGCATAGATCACTCCGCACCGTGGCCTTCCATCTCTAACGTGACAGGTAGCACTTGAGAGTGAGGATCCAGACAGGAATGGGGAGGGGGGTGTTATTGTATTGTTTATACCAAAACGCAGACCTGTTGGGGGACGGGGCGGGGGGGGGGCTGGCTCACGGAAGAGACACACCACAGACGCTCCCGACACCCTGGCCCCCAGATTGGGGAGGGTGACTTTCCAGAACATGAGGAATTTCACGTGCCCCCAGCACTGAGCATTAAAAACGAGAACGTTTCCGTTTCCCAATCGGGAACCGCTTGGCCCGTTAATACAGGGCGCTCGGGGGAATCGGGGAATTGAGTGCGACTGAGGGGGACCAGCCACCACAGAATCTCTGATAGAGGCAGGACACCAGGAGGACAGACAGGGGATGAAACAAGGCCCAAAGGGAGCAAGGGGACGGTGGGGCCAGCCGCAGAATCACAGGAAAAAGCAGCAGAGGCTCCAGGGAGGACCTGTGGATATAGGTGTGCATGTCTGACTCTGCCTGTGTGTGTGCGCTCATATTTACATTACATCGTGGGGGCCAAATGGCCCCACAACCACCTGCATTTTTGACATTCGGAGGACCATTTTCTCCAAGTTTGATAAAAATGTCAAAAGACAGCAAGTATTTTGTTTGGTTACTTAGGTTAGGGCTGGGCAGGGGTTACGGGTGTCATTGTTAGGGTTAGGGTTATGCCCATAGAAAGATAGAAATGTATGAACTGTGTGTGTGTGTGTGTGTGTGTGTGTGTGTGTCTTCCTCATGTCTGTAGGTCGGGACTGCTACATTTCACTGCATGTAATGTGTATGTGACAAATAAAATTTGTACTTGTATTTGTACTTGTGTGTGTACACAGGCATTCAGAGGACAGGCCATGGCAGGACAGCAGACAGCAGGTGGTGCAGCAGCTAAGGAGTTGGACTCCTGGCCATTGTTTGCTATGGATAATCTCTGCTAGCAAATCAAATATAACAAATCATTATTGTAGTTCTGCGTTTTTCAAAGTGCTCTTTAGTTGAGTGCAGTATCCTCATGCTCAGATACAATAAACAGAGGCTTCAGCAGGTCCTTCAGCCTGGGATTCGCCATCTTTTCTTTGTTCCCTTCACCTTGCTGTGTGAAGCACACAGAGGGCATAAACTACAGATTCCATAAGGCTCGGCAACATTTAAGGACCCTCATACCTCAGCTATCAGGCCTACCATGTAAACGGGTATGACCCTCTACTGCCTTGTGGCCACATGCCAGCTCCTCACGCAGTGGCTTCTGAAAGCAGGCAATTCAGTGGAGCCCGGCATCCCATAATTATCCAGCATTGCCGATTTAAATGGATATTACACGAAACAGCAGCGTGTGTGTTTCTGTGAAGACCACACAGGAGGATGCAAAGCCAGCATAAAATGTGCAGTTGTTTCATAGGTGATTTGGCAAACACAAAGCACCAGCATTCAGGACAAGATGGATGAGAGACCCTGCCACATGTGACGCTTAAAAGGAAGCCGTAACGATGGGGAAACACCCCTCTCGCACATGGAGGCGTGAGCACACGGGGCGCATGTGAGTAAACATACAGGCAGACACACAGACGCATACACAAAGAACCATACACAGATATATACACACACACACACACACACACACACAAAGACACAAACACTGAAATACACACACAAACATACTCACATGGACACAAACACAGACACACACACAGAGACTCACAGACACACAGAATTTAAAGGGATTTAAAGGTCATTAGGCTTTAATTGCATGCTAATTCCTGGAACAGTGGAAGAGGAGCATGATGGGAAGCCTTAAACCATTTCAGAATAGGGGCACCTCTTTGAGAGCTACTCCATCTCGCCTCTACCCGGGGCCTCGCTGACAGGGGCCACACACTATGCGACAGTGACCAAGGGCCTGATCCCCATCACAGAACCATACCCCCCGGAGCTGCCGCACACAGCCAAATGCAACAACGGCAGATTAGCACGGCCCTTTTCCCCATTTCAAGCGAGGTTAATAGAAAGTGACAGAGCCAAGTCCTCCCTGATTAAGTACGCCGAGAGATATTACACCAGCCCGTTACATCAGATCATTATTGGATTAAACACTGCACACAACAATGAAATCTGAATTTTAATTTTCAGTGTGCACAGTGAACAGGCTTTGAGAGCACACTCATCAGAACAAAGGTGGCTTTGTAATAAGTTCCAGCTTGTTTTTGTTCCTTCCTGCCGTTCCTGTGCCTAAGGGAATGCAAGACAGTGTGAAACACTGACTCTCAGGAAAGACCCCCCCTTAGATTAGTGCCCCGCCCACCTCTGCCAATGCTTGCTCTTATCTGTCATTCATTTGAAATCATTCTAAAAATCCATGACACACACTATATTGCCAAAAGTATTGGGACGCCTATCCTTACACACACATGGACTTTAATGACATGCAATTCTTAACACATAGGCTTTAATATGGAGTTGGCCCACCCTTTGCAGTTATAACAGCTTCAACTCTTCTGGGAAAGCTTTCCACAAGGTATAGGAGTGTGCTTATGGGAATTTTTGACAATTCCTCCAGGAGAGCATTTGTGAAGTCAGACACTGTTGTTGGACCAGAAGGCCCAGCTCACAGTCTCCACTCTAATTCATCCCAAAGGTGTTCTATTGGGTTGAGGTCAGGGCTCTGTGAAGGCCAGTCAAGTTCTTCCACACCAAACTCCCTTATCCATGTCTTTATAGACCTTGCTTTGTGAAGTGGTACACAGTCATGTTGGCCCCTTCCTGTTCCATTTCTAAACTGTTCCCACAAAGTCATTCCAGAGGACACATCTCCACTGCTCAAGAGTCCAGCGGCAGTATGCTTTACACCACTGCATCCGACGCTTTGCATTGCACTTGGTGATGTAAGGCTTGGATGCAGCTGCCCGGCCATGGAAACCCATTCCATGAAGCTCTCTAAGCACTGTTCTTGAGCTAATCTGAAGGTCACATGAAGTCTAGAGGTCTGTAGCTACTGACTCCACAGACAGTTGGCGACTTCTGCATCCATCCCCGCTCTGTGATTTTACATGGCCTACCACTTCGTGGCTGACTTGCTGTTGTGGCTGAATTGCTGCCACTAACAGTTGACTGAGGAAATCTCACAAATGGACTTGCACAGGTGGCATCCTATCATGGTACCACGCTTGAATTCACTGAGCTCCCGAGAGGGACAATTGTCTCAAATGTCTGTAGAAGCAGTCTGCATGCCTAGGTGCTTGATTTTATACACCTGTGGCCAAGGAAGTAATTAGGAACACTTCACTTCAATTATTGGGATGGGTGTCCCAATACTTCTGGCAATATAGTGTATGAGCAGGAGACCAGTGGCTGGAGGACGATGAGCCTCTCATTACATAAGTGCCATTAAAGAAGCAGCTGAGCTGCAGGATAATCAGCTGTTTTTACCCTTTAATCTGTGGTACAGCTGTAAGTCAGGCGGTTTTTATTTAACCCATCAGATGTAAAATCCTCCCCCCATTCCTCCTCTTAACTTTCAGCAGGATGTTGTGTGGAAACACTGACGTAACCACAGCATCATTTGATGCGAGAATCAGCCGAGAGCACATTTCCCCAACCTGGGCTCCCTTCACCGGCTCCCTCGATATTTTGGAATTGATTTTAAGATTTTATTGTTTGCCTGCATAGCATTAAATAGGCTCGCTCCAACCTGTCCCCCTGACCTTTTACAGCCACACACCCCAACAAGGTCACTCAGGTCCATTCAGCAGTAGTGACTGGTTCTCCCTAAATCAAGGCAGAGAACAAGGCTGGCCCCCACATCGCCTGCTTTCAAATCCCACGCAGCTTTATTCCTCTGCTTTTACCTCGGTATGAGCGTTTGCTTTTTAAATTTTATTGTCTTTTAAACTGCCCTTTGTGTTTTTATTGTGTTGTTTCATGGTTCTTGTCATTTTGACACTTGGCACTTCGGCCAACTGTTGTTGTCGTTTGTAAATGTGCTTTATAAATGCCCTGACCAGCTGTGTCAGTACAGGATCTGAGTCAGCTGTGGATTTCAGTCGCGAATGCGGCAGCATTGGAAGGCCAAGCAACTGGAAACTAACTAAAACTAGCTAAAAAATAACATAACTGAAAACTAACTAAAAGTAAGCCGAATTGAGGAAAAAAAAAAAACAACATTGGCAGCGTATTTGCGACTCAAATCAATGGTTGGCTTAGATTCTGTACTTACAGTATGTATTTGCTGGCCCAGTGATACCCTGCCGGGCAGACCCCCCCACCCCACAGGACAGAGTGTCTATGTGTCTATGGCTGTGTCTGAATTCAGGGGCCTGTCCTTTGAAGGGCGTGTACTACAGAGCCATAAGGAAGAAATGCAGCCCATCTATTTGGACATAGCCTGTGTGTTTTAATGGACTCCCCCACCTTGATCCAGGCCAACCTGGGAGGGGGGGGGGGTTGGTTGTTAAATCACAGGCCCCGGACCCTCATGTTTGCAGTGACCCCCCCCAGGCACCAATCATCAGATACAGGCACATCAGTAACATGGGGACGTGGGCATAGCTCATAAAATGCTAATATGTTCCTGGGCCCACTAATAATATCTGTATTTCCTGACGTGTTAGGAGAGGTAAGAGTGGGGGAGCAATTATTGCCCCCAGTGGCGTGTGCTCCCCCCACACGTCTGTGCAAAATCCACAACGCCGAAGCTTGCTCTACTCTCAGTCGTGTACATCGCGGTATGCTTTCCTCAGCAGAGCACTGCAAAGAACTCTGGGAGAAAACCCTGCAAATTAACCCAGAGGGAAGAGCTCCTGGCACAGCGGAGGTTAAGCAGCTCCTTGAGGGTAAAATGGCAGAAACCTATCAGGGACTTGAACCAGTAATATTCATGGTTCATGTCTGCGTTTGTAATCACTGAATTACATGCTACTCCATACATATATTTATTAACAGTTCAGTCATTAACCCCAGCAGAAACTACGGCTTCTAGCCAATTTTTCAAGGGCCCAACAGCAAGGCTATGGGGACTCGACCCCACAACCATATGATCACACATCCAGGATCAGCAGTACTAATTATAATTGGGACCCCACTCCCAGGAGTGGAGTGGTTCAAACCCCTTGCTGGATAAACTTTGCAGGTTCTATCTTCATTCTTATTGCTCAACAGCTGGGATGCTTATCATAGCATCAGGAGCAAGGAGGCCCAGCATCAGGTTTGATGACCCACAGCAGTCCCAAGTCCTTCCCTAGGGGGCCAGAATAGATCATGGGGTCATTATTCCTATTCTCCTATGGCCCCATGACCATCACCCATAGGCAGTACCTCTTCACTGTCGTCTGTCTCTCCCCTCCCCCAGCTCTAAGGCACCAACAAGTCACTGGACAGAGAGCCAGCCGCTGGCATCAAAGTAAAAATACAGAACCCCCCCTCCCTCAAGCCCTGGTGTAGCAGCAGACCTGGAAGGGCACTGAGCTGGCACTCAATTAGTGCCTCTCTAGGGGCATCCTGCACCCGCCCCACTGCCCCATTACTCCCAATAAATCTGAATGCTTTACGACAAGGCACATAAACCGCGCTGGATGATAAATAGCGGCCTATCACAGGCTCACGCCAGGTTCCACGCCTCCCTCCGCCAGAAGAGGCTCCTTAGCATCACTACAGACCTGGACTGGAGTTCTCATACAGCTAACGCTAACCCTCCCTCCACCAGGAGAGGCTCCTCAGAGCCTCAGCATCACTGCAGACCCAGACCAGGTTCTCATACCACTAACGTTAACCCTCCTTCAGCCAAGAGGGGCTTCACAGAACATCACTGCACAGCTGGACCAGGTTCCCATACACCTAACACTAATGCTAATTCTCCAGCTCCACAAGGGGAATGCCAAGGCGTTCCCAGGCCAGCTGAGAGATATAGTCTCTCCAGTATGTCCAGTGTCTGCCCCAGGGTCTCTTCCAAGTTGGACATGCCCAAAACACCTTCCCAGTGTGCAATCTAGGAGGTATCCTTGAAAGATGTCCGAACCACCTCAACTGGTTCCTTTTGATGCAGAGGAACAGCAGCTTTACTTTAAGCCCCTACCAAATGTCCAAGTCTCTAAGGCTGAGCCCAGACATCCTGCGGAGGAAACTCATTTCTGCCACTTGTGTCTGCAATCACATTTCTTTCAATCACTACCCAACACTTATGACCATAGGCTCCCTCTTCACCACGGAGGAATGGTACAGCATCTGTATTGCTGCTGACGCTGCACCAATCTGTCTGTCAGTCTCCCGCTCCCTTCATCCCTCACTTGTGAACAAGACTCCGAGATACTTAAAACTCCTCTGCTTGAGGGAATGTTTCAGTAAACCATTTTTACTCTGTCACAGGAAACAAAACTTAGCAGACTTTTCAATTTTAATCATTATTCCTTTTCAAGATTATCTAGAATATGCTAAAAAAACAAATCAGTGTAATGTTTACAGCTGCTCCCTTTGCCTGCCTGTGTTCTCCAGTCATAATCATTTCTAACAGTCCTTGCTGTTAGACTCACTCATGGACAGTGTGGTGCGTTTGTGAGAAATTTCACAAAAACCAGTGAGGAGAAAAAGAGTGAACAACAGCTGGTCACTAAAAGACATTAGCCTTACCCTGTATGGAAATATTTTAGACTCCATCTATTTGCATTCAGATATTTAGCAGACACTTTTGTCCAAAGGGACGTACAAGCAAGGCAAATCACACATTTCACACATTCATGCTGTTAAGGATTCAGCTAGGCATGAGTGCAGCTAGGCTGTGGTTCCGATGAATGCCCAGTTGCAGGTGCAAGCAGTTTTGGAGCAGGAACTACACAACAGCTACACTGAGGAGCTTCTGATGGAGATGGGTCTGTCCATTAATGGACCTGTAAGCCAAACCAAGGACTTCACCTTGATGTGAGTCCCAATAAGGAGCCAGTGAAGGGAGACCAGGAGGGGTGTGACCTGCTTGGGCTGACTGGATATCAGACATGCTGCCACTGCAGTGGTCCAATAGTTTGATAGCACAAGTTGTTGGGTAACCTGTGCCTGGACTAGAAGCTGAGCTGCTTACTGAGACAGAAAGGGCCTGATCTTCCTGATGGTGCAAGGGACAGCTGGTTGTCTACCGTTGCCTTGAGGTTCCTAGCAGACCTTGATGGAGACAGTGTAGATGAGCCAAGATGAACAGTGATGTCATGGTGGATGGTAGGGCTGGCAGGGAAAACAAGACACTCCTTCCTGGTGGGGTTAAGCTGGAGGCGATGGTCCCTCATTCAGGTTCTGGTGTTAGCTAGGCATGCAGAGATCCAGATAGAGACCTTGGGGTCATCAGGAAAGAAGGTCAAGAAGACGTGGATGTCATCAGTACAGTAATGGTAGGAGAAGCCATGATGCTGGAAGATCGTAATGACAACATCATGCAAGAGATCTGTTGACAACTTGCTGCAACACCACCAACGTATATGACAGACTCTATAGGTAGATAAGTTCTGCTTGGCTATAGTTTCTCTTGTGTATTTTCAACTCCTTTTTTGCTTTATGAATATCCCAAAATCTGTTGCAAAATAAAATCCGGTGTAGCCCTAAAATTGCCTGCTCTTTCATATATGCACACACAAATAGTTAAAAAGAAAAGAGAAAGCAAATCTGCATAAATTTGGCTGCCCTCCATTAGAGTACTCCTTCACTGGACTTATTTGGTGTATAGACGATGTGGGTGGGTATTTCTCCTTTGTATGAGGGATGGGATAGGCAGAGTCTGAAAGGAGGCTGTGTCAACAATTTTAGCAGCAAACTGCACATTCATGCAAAATTTAATACTATGTCAAGTTTGTCATGTTTGGGTATGGAAAATGGATGGATGGATGGATGGATGGTGTTTGAAGAACAGTGAAATTCTGATGCCACAGCTCCTTCAGGCAAAATGAACAAAAGTGTCTTGGGCTGATATTACAGCAGATAGCTCCTGGTCCGCCATTGAGAACGTGGCTGAATATCAGTGTCCTCTACTGATCACCTCACAGACTATGACGTGGTCAACCATAATGCTGCTGCTGTACTTATCCAATTTTGTTCACAAGAAAAAACGTTAACCCCCCCCCATAGCGATACCGCCCAAACGGATTATATTAAGCCACTAATGCACTTTACAACAGCATCTTCCGCCACCCCACCCCCATGACAGAGAGGTGTGCAGATTTATAACACCGGCTGACGGAAAGTAGGCCGCTCTAACACGTGAGAAGCAGTTCTGCAGAAAACAAGAACAAGCTTATTTGCTACAGGCAACACAATAAGCTCCAAATGCTACGACGCGCCAGCCTCGGGGCTGTGTACTCAGGGTGCGCAGAGGGCCTGGGGTGCAGCCGGCAAGGCCGCGGGGGGATTTCCACACACTTTACCCCAGTGAGCGTGAAGAAGCAGGACCAGTCGACAGCTTCCCCTCACGCCAAGGAGGCTCCCGAGTTGGGGCGGGGGTGTTGCCTTCAGAAGCCGCGACTAACTTTCATACGCTAATGCTGTTTAACATTTACACCGACTTTACTCAGCCGAGGCTCTTGTCCAAAGCAGGGTCAGACAGTCCCTGCACCACATGTCTGAATCGGAATCTGAAAGGAGCAGCAGCCAGCCAGGCAGGGGGGGGCCTGGGGGTCCGAGATGCCCCCCACGTCCGTCATCGGCATCTACTGTAGGTCCGAACAGTGGCTGCCGACAGCACTCTTAGCAGCTGTGAGTTTACCCGGCTCCACACCCCATGTATGTGAGAAAGCACAACCTGACCCACAGGCGCTGGGTGGGGTGCCGATTCTAAGAAACCCACCCTGAGATTCACTGCTGACAGAAGTTTATTTAAAAATGACAGTATTATTGCAAATATTCATCGTGCTGCACTGACACATCGACCAAGGAACAAAAATGCCCCCCCCTCCAGAAAGTGCATCACTCTCCTGTACAAAGCCACGTAATTAACTGGGTTCAGAAATGAACAAGCATGTCCTCACCCCCCTCAGCCACAGACAATGACGATGAAGGGTGGAGGGTGACGCCATTCTCAAAGATGAGGGACCAGAGAGAGGAAGACAAGAGGCAATGTAAGAGGAAGGCAGTTCGGTAAACAGTGGTATACAGAGCCCATCCCCTGCGGCCCCTCCATGGCCCCCGTGCCCCTCCATGCTCCCCCTGAGCCCCCCATGTCCCCTCAAGCTCATCTGCATAAAGCCAAAGACAAACTTTCCAGTAAATAAAGGAAGCTGCCTCTCATCGATCTCAGCCCAATGCTCTGCTGATTAAAAATTGATCCATTTTCGAAAAAAAAAATCTAATCAGATGAATAGGATTCTTTCATATATGGATGGGAGCAGCCACTGCCACTGGGATACAGACCTGTCATTAACCCCACCCCCCCCATCGAAAACCCAGAGCCAGACACATGCACCCCTCCCCTCCCCCCAGCATCATGACATCGCTGAATTACTCACGTCTGGCAAATAACACGCTGAACCTGCACCGCTAGCTTTTATAGCCCCCTCTCAGAGCTGTGACTCCACAGGGAGCTGCAGGGGGAGTGTGGGGGTCACAGCATGGGGTCAGGAGGAGGTGGGGGGGCACCAGGGTCAGAGACACTTGGCGGTCAAGGGCAATGAATGCATCAGCGTGAGCGTGACACGGAGTTAATGACGACAAGCGTCTGCACAGCTCCCCGCTTCCCAAAATGTAACGCGGCACACGCCGTGCGTCTGCACAGCTCCCCCTTCCCAAAATGCAACGCGGCACACGCTGTGCGTCTGCACAGCTCCCCCTTCCCAAAATGTAACGCGGCACACGCCGTGCGTCTGCACAGCTCCCCCTTCCCAAAATGTAACGCGGCACACGCCGGGCGTCTGGACAGCTCCCCCTTCCCAAAATGCAATGCGGCACACGCCATGTGTCTGCACAGCTCCCCCTTCCCAAAATGTAACGCGGCACACGCCGGGCGTCTGCACAGC
>JAODKL010000040.1:1261150-1285701 GCA_026780765.1 Petrocephalus schoutedeni
CCCCCCACCCCCCCACCCCAGTCCTTGCCCCCCCCAGACGGTGGAGGCGGGTGGATCTCCCAGCTCAGCCAGCACCAATCTGCCTGAGAGCAGACGCCTGGCCAGGCTGCGTGACGTGTATGTATCCCCCTTCTGCCCCCTGGGGACCCATATGTCTGCAAAAACACAAACACCTGTCTGCTCACTGGTGTGATTCCGCTTGGCGCCTCAGCCCAGAAACACACTCCCACACATTGGCCCCACTCAGAGGGGCACCTGGACTGCCTCCCCACCATCCTGACCCCCCATGACCTAGACCGGTCCCCAGAATGACAAATGGCCCCAAATGACTTATACTGCAGAAGCTCTGCTCCTCCCACAAAAGGCTTTGGCCACACCCAATTCAAGCCCCATCCTCTGAGGGCCCTAGCAGCGTTTAGCTAGACCTACTCGCCCATGGGGGGGGGGGGGGGGGGTGTGCCATCCCCAGAGGGTCAAACAATCAGACAATTTCAAGATTGCAAAGCATTAAAGCAATCCCAGCAGGACAGACTAATTAAAGAGGCGAGGTGCACACAGCCAGCCTATTCCCACAGAGCCATTAACCCTCCCCACCAAGCAACACAAGCCTGTCTGGGGAGAACCTCTGAGGAGGAAGGGAGGAGAGAAACAGGCAGCCTGTGAAGGGGAGCAGAGCAGGAGCGGCGTAGCGGGACTGTGAGAAAGCAAGGAGCAACGGGCTCCGGGAGCAGAGGCCATTCACACAATCAATAAGCAGACTCACTCGCCCCACGCCCATCCCGGGCCCTGGGACTGGACCAATAGGAAGCAAAAAGGGAAGTGACATCATCAGTGCATCACAGGGGACACCCAGGTACATCACAGCCCCCCCCCCCCCAAAAAAAAAGAAAAAAACAGAAAGCTTATCCTCACCTCGCCGCACTTCAAATGACTAGATGATCCGCTGATCACTGTAATCAGTCGCAAATCACATTAATTAGCTGTTTACGTCCTTCAACAGCTGTACAGTAAGCAGAGAATTCCCACAGTTACCGGCACAAGGGAGCTGGGGGGCGGGGGGGGGCACAGTGGAGGATAACACAGCCTTTAATCAACAGCCCGCTGCTCTCTCCACGTGGCACTGAGCCCACGAACCGCAACTCTGAGCAGTTCTGCCAGCCACGGCTCCCAGAGCGGTGGCTGCATGAAAGGGGATTGGCTGCAGTCCTATCGGCTGCGTGCGCTGCAGTGACAACTATTTGCCGGCAAAAATGATAAAAGTAAATAAATAAAAACATCAGGGCAAGAAACGTTAAAGTCTGTTCAAGGAAAGACAAACGGCAACAGTACGGAAGCAATCACACAGCACAGAGAAATAACCCAGAGCGTCTCCTTGGAATATGGAAGCTGGAGCCGACGTCACACTCAAGCCCTTAAAGGTGCCTTAAAGCGGGTTTCTCTCACATCGCCGGAGAGCATGGTCTAAACGATAGACGGCCAGAACAGCAGGAGGGGAGACGATGGTACCTAAACAGCATCGATATCAAAATGGAAAAGGTGACTCAGGCACGGGGAGAGGGGACATATACAGGCAGCTTTCGGCCCACACAGAAGCAGACCGACACAAAACATATCTGCGTTATGGAAGGAGACGTCTGTAAGTAAAATGTACATTTATTTTATTCATGCCGTATCTTTTCATTTATTTAATATGTGTTGTTTAGTATGTTAGCATATTCTTGGCTCATTCTTAACAGTGAGGTGTTATGAATGGCATGGGGGGGGAGTAAAGATGAGTTCTGTAAAATCTGACTTGGGTAAGGGATCTGATGGATGCTAGGGGTGGGGATCCACTCAGCAGGGGGTTATTTCCCAGGGATAAATAACCAAATAAGGGCGAGGGTGGGGGGGCATCACTTGCATCCTTGGCATGAGCCGTGGAACAGCTAGGTATGCACACGCGGGACTGACCGAGAACCCAAACCCAGCCCACAAATCAGGGCTCATCAGCCCCCCCCATCCCGATAATGACATATTGTTCAACCCCTGAGGTCCTGGCCTCCATCCTCAAGGTAAGAACACCCAGTGGTTAAGGCTGAATCAGAGTAAATAAGCCCAGCTGCACGAAAAGCGAGCGACCGGCATCATTCCCACAATGCATCTGTGTTTCTCCTTCGCAGCTCTAGTCTGTTATTGGACAAAAGTGAAGGACATCTGTTTCACCAGCAGATCCACCGCAACATTCTAACAAGACGCCAGTGAAGGCACTTTTTCAGCATCGTCCCTTAATGAAGACAAATAGGCACAGCAAACAAGCCCCCCCCACCACCCCCACCCCATCTGAGGCATGCGGTGGCAAGGGGCCTGACGGAAGCAGAGAGCTCCAGCCTGCCCACAGAGCGTAGGTGCGCGCTGCCAGCTGTTTATGTGTGGCACACACTCCGATAGGGACTACATTAACGCCTTTAACACGTAGCGACTGGACAGGGAGTGGCCTAGGGGGCGGCAGAGGCATCGCACCGCAGGAGAGTACACACAGGGGGAATTAGGGATGCTGAATACGGTCCCTCCAGGAGATGACCAGGGCTCCACACGGATTCCGTCGGACAGTCACAACAAAGAGAGCGGTGGCTCGATAGAGACAAGCCGGGGCCTCTCCCCGAAAGGGGCCCCGCCAAACTCCATCCTCACCACACACGGAGACAGGAGCTGGAAAGAGAGAAAGCCCAGCGGGGCCCAGGACTGGCGCACCGGGGAATCCCAACAATGGGGGGCCTATCGACAGGAGGAACTTGTGGGGGGCTAAGCTAATGCCAGGGCAGGTATCCTCTCACCAGTGCAGCACAAACTGACACCGCACTGCGAAGCCATTGGGGGGGCGCCGTAGCCAACATGTTCCAGAGGGCCAGACAGCCCCCCCGCATGCAGCAAGATCTCCCAGGGGACACTTTTGTCTATGGTTTTTTCCATCCTCATGTACAGGCACAAAACAGGAGCCCAGCAGCGGGAACCGCCACAGCAGCAAAGGGGGCAGGCGGGCCGTGGGCGCGGGCTCAGCATAGGGGGCAGCCGTCACCGAAAAAGGGGGCCGCCCCCTCCGCAGACAGCCGCTTTGAAGTCCGCACTCGGACGCTTCCTCTGATGTCATGTGGACCCCAGAGCCACAGTGCCAGACCGGGGAACCCTCTAGCTGCTCGTCGGGTTGTGGAGCACCGGCCTGCGATCTGTGACTGTGCAGTTCAGACTGAGATAGGAGGCTGATATCGGTTACGGATCCTGGCCAGTGATGCGGAATCAGCCTGCACAACGCGCGCTGTTCACCTCGACACGGCGTGTTATGCACATGCAGTTATCACTACCAGGCAGGAAATGTTTCCATTATCATGCAGTCCCAACGCAGAACTTTTTTTCTTGGCATTTCCATAATATTCCATAATAATGCTTTTCAGAATGGTCTATGCTTTTTCATTTATTTACACAGTGCTCGGTTTTTGTACTATATGTATGTTCTGTTGTATGCAGAAGAGTTTCCCCTAGAAAACAAAAAAGTTTCTCATCTCATCAGCGGTAAATAAAATATCAAATTTTGCATCATTGCAGTTCACAGGTATTATTGTGTGAGAATCATTCAGGGTCCGTGGCATGGCATTAAAACTTCAAGGGAGACAGTTTCATGGTTGGGACAGTATCAAAAAAGGGGGCTGTTCCACAAAGAGGGATTTCTCAATTAGCTGGGTTAACTTAAGGTAGAAGTTCTGATTGTCCAATAAGGGTTTAGGTGTGGAGCATTCCTATTGGACATCTTTACTGACTTGCATAAAAAAGGGACAAGTCCAGCAAATCAGCATGAAGCATCCCAGTCACCTGACCTCCTCCCCTGAGAGAGCCATGCCTCTCCACCTGAAACTCCGCCTCCGATCCATTTTCGCTGCACTTCCCGAGCCTTCAGGATGAATCACTAAGCAATTATGAGAGAATCTTGCAAGTATCTCAGCATGCCACTGTCAAGCCGCTGTCAGTGTTTAAATTAACCAGAGCAGCCATTTTTCATGGGGCGAAACTGTGTTTTAATCATAAAATAAATAAATATACAAAACAACTCCGGATCTCATTAACATCGGGAGGTCAAAATACATATTTATTTATCCATTTGCTGTTTTCACGGCAATTATTAAAAAGACACATTTTAAATATGAACAGCTTGAAGACTCATTTGGCTTCCAGCTTAACGGGAAGATTACATTTGCTAAATGCTGCAATATATGTGTATGTACCTATGCTAATGAGAAATAATGTGGTAATTACAAGCATTAGGTTGACCATATTTAAAGACTTAAGAAGTTATGCCTACTTAATGCCCCTGTTATAATTAATTTTTAATTAAATGAATCCTGCGAATGAGGTTATAGACAGTAGTTTACCCAGTGCAATTAAGATTAGAAAACACGTTTTTCATACAGGCTTTATTTGGAAATTAATATTGTTTTTTGGTTTTTAAGCATTTTATATGTCCCTGGGCAACAACAGAGGAGTCACAGAACAATTATCAAATATCCAGAGCAGCTGCACGCCAGTGCTATGCACACATGTCCTGCTAGCTACAGCCATCACAAACTGCTTTATTACTACTATTATTTTTGAGGTGATTCAGATCCCCCAGAACCTAGAGCCCCTCTCCCCGGCACAGGGGAGCTCCCTTCAGGCTCACCTGGGACAGGAGCTCCTGGGAGAAGGAGGGCAGGGAGGTGGGCCATGAAGGAGCCGCAGAACAGCAGGAGGATCGGCCTCCCTGGAGAGCTCAGCCAGCGTGCACCTCGGGGGGGGCGGGGGGGTGGAGGCACAGGGACCATGGCTACAGTCATTACTGCCAAGCGCCTCTCACAGTTGCCGTGTTACCACATGTCGCTGCTGCCACCATGGTGGATGGAAGCGCTAAACAGGAGTGCGGAGTGTGTGTGCGTGGGGGGGGGGCTTCTGCGCACCTAACGGCCCCAGGGGGCCCTCCCATCTGTGAGCAACCCCGCCTGCTGCACGGCTGCCCCTGCACTCCCTCCAAGCTGCCCTTATTCCAAGGTGATCCATGCCTGATGCTGTCTTTCTAGGTGCAGCACCATCTTTGGCCATGATCCTTCATGTAGGTAAGACTGGGTGTTTTTGACCTCCTACAATGCTGTGGGTGTCAGGCTGACGAGTCACACACAGAGACAATGAGCAGATCACTCAGAGAACCTTACCAGGCTGACGAGTCCCACACAGAGACAGCGGGCAGGTCACTCAGAGAGACCCTTACCAGGCTGACGAGTCACACACAGAGACAACGAGCAGATCACTCAGAGAACATTACCAGGCTGACGAGTCACACACAGAGACAGCGGGCAGGTCTCTCAGAGAACCTTACCAGGCTGACGAGTCACACATGGAGACAGCGGGAAGGCCACTGTCCTATGGGTCAGGGACACATCACATGGCCGAAGGCTTATGACACAAAGGTTGGGGATGCAGGTGTGTGTGTGTATCTAGGGAGCTGATGGATTTAAGGACACAAAAATGTCATGATTATATTTCCTGTCAGACTTTAACTGCAGTCCTGCAGTGAGATTTCAACCCTACCACCATCCACTCTGTGCTCTGGTCTTCAAAAAGTGAAAAAGTGCCAGACGGGCACCCCGGTGGACACACATGGGCCAGAAGTCATCCTTTAGTAGCTTGTCCTTACCTGTACCTCAGCCGGCCTGGAGCAGGTCAGCCCCCCACAGGAGGCCCCGCCTCTCACCGTCACTCCCCATTGGCTGAACGATCCACAGGGCCTGGCGGCTCTCAGCTGGACACACCTGACCTGTCCCGCCCATCGGCGCCGGCACAGAACGCCATCTGGCCGGTGTGACGGATTACCCCAGCAACGGACGTGCAAACCAGCGGCCTGCGGGCCCCAAGGTCACACGACCTCGCCTTCTCAGCGCTGCAGTTCCTAGTGCTCAGCACGTCTCGACGGAGGGTGGACCTCTCCAAATCTTGGCAGAAAATAGGCCACGGACGGCAGGGACCATGGCCACAGAAGGACTGGGGCACAATGTCACAGGTGGGGGCTCTACATCTGGTTCCTGGCTTCAATGCTGATCATGATCATTTTAGGTCACCACAGGTATAATCATCCCTTCATAATAATGATGACACTTTATTTTGCCACGTAACCCATCGTGCCATACCCATGAGGTATACAAGACGGCCTGAAGCCTGGGGTGGGAGCCTAGGCTCAGCCAGCCCCTGGAGCAGGACAAAGGGCACAAACACAGACTCCAAACCCTCTCAGTCCCAATGCAGGCTCCATCAGAGAGAGCAAGCAGAGGAATTGCTGGACCAAACTTGAGGAGGACAGTCAAGAAACAGTGGGGACAGTCTGAGAGGAGGTCTCACTCTCATCTCTCTGCAAGTGGTGTCTGTGGGCCCATATGGCTCAACACAACCAGACAGCAAATGCCCCCCAGCCTCGACAGGTACAGCTCAGTTTAAGATGCTCGTACAGAGGACAGCCATGACGCCGGCCCCGTCAGCACGTGCCACCGTTTTAATCCACTCCAACTGCACGCCAGTCCTCACACTAGAACACGCATGCATGAAAACAAGTGTCGAGCTTTCAGCTGAGCACAGACACAATTGGCAGCAATTCTGGGCTGCAGCAGCCCGAGCCAAACCACACTGACGCGCGTCTGCTCCGCTAACGGGGAGCTTAACCACGCTGCCTCTGCCATGTGCTTCGCTGGAATGATCGCTCAAAAGACGCTGGCTGACTCCCATCATCTGGTACGCAGCACGATGTTTGTGTGGAGCCCGGCAGAGCTGCCGCAGGGTTGCTGAGCCTTGACCCAGCCGACCCCAGCAGCGGTTGGCTGGTTCTCGGCCCAACGGCGCGGCTTCACAGCCGCTCGCTGACCTCAGCCTCACGTGCACCGCTGCGTTCCCTTTCCACGGCGGCCTGCTGGTGAGCAAGGTTCCTGCAGCCTCACACAACATGGGAACGACATGAGACTCCCAAGTTTATTAAATCTGAATTTCCCATCAATCTGACTTCCTCTTCATTGAGATAATCACCGGCATCATCCAGGCGACACCCATGGATGGATAACATCAGGTTAGCTAAAAGAAAACACTAAAACTAGCCTTTGCTTTAGGTTTCCCTTATTTTCATGTAATTCACAGGCTCAGGCCGCCCTCAGCAATACGGCAGACAGGTTGCCAGTCAAAGCCACACCAAAATCCTGCTGAAAGAAGCACCACCCGAAAGTCTACTTTTCTAACAGGCACCAAGCTCAGGCACCTAGCTGAGGCCCCAGCTCACTCTGGCTGTCCACTCAGAAGCCTCCACCCTGAGCATGAATGTGTACACTGACAACAAAGGTAACCTCTCCACTTATCTGCACAGTTGTCTGCAGCTGCAGAAAATCTCCCCCTTCCGAGTTCCCCATAGTCAAAACGCAAAATAAAAAACATCCTTCCCAGATCCAGCAGGGAATTTGAGCTGAAATATAAAAAGCATCACGCTCATGTTCATTTATTACGTGCAGAAACACATCTGTCTACCAACACACACGCCAGATGTCAAGAGGAATTCGGGGGATGGGGTGGGAAATCAAGCAAATGTTGAGTGTTTATTACTTGCAAAAACACCACTGAATAATGTCAAAGGATATTTATTAGGCCAGCAAGGTTGTATTTGCCATCATTACATATGGAATTAACAAGCTCTGTTGCCCTACCCAGATGACATTTTGCACATGCAAATGCTGCACACACACACAGCAAGCTTTCCCTAAAAAAAAGAGCCCAAACAAGGGCTTAAAGTTTCAACATGGAACAACAAGGATATTTCAGTCATGACTAACCCATTTTAACGAATTTTGTTTTAAATAAAGCAACCTGTTTTAGCGCCACATCAAATATGCAGTGATGGGTTTACATATTGTGTACACAGTTAGGGCCCTTCTTAATGAGTCTTTCATATAATAAAGGAAATTATCTGCCTGTAGGAAAAGGTTTTTTGTGTCAGCCTAGAGGTAATCAGCTTCCAAAATGGCTGGTTGCATACTGCAGTTTTAAATGTGCTTTATTTAAAAGTACACGCCCTCAATTTGATCTTAATTGTTTCTTTTGGATCCTTCCACTTAATTTCATACTAAATACTCACCACATGCGGGTTTCCATTCTAAACGCACGACCCTGCTGGTTAGTGTGCACGCGGGTGGCGGTGCGAAACGCGCTATTCTGCCAGTCTACGGAGCTGCAGCGCGGGCCGCGTGCTCACTGCATGCACGCTGCACCGTCGCATCTCCCCAGTGCTGCCATGACGCTGACGAACATGCCTCACAATGCATCCGCGGGCAGCAAATGCGCATGTGATACGTCCTGGAATCCCGGCCCAACATCAGGGCGGACAATGTTACAAGTTTTTTACAAGAAAATGTCTTTGTACGCAACCTGATTAGTTCATCAACCAGGAGTTCTTTCTTGAACTGCTATTATTATTATTAAGTTACTACTACTACTACTACTACTAATAATAATAATAATAATAATAATGATAATAAAAATAACGCGATTTTATATAGATTTTTATAGATTTTATTATAGATTTTTTATATAGATCCCATGCAGAAGTGGATTATACCGTAATTCATCTTAAATGCAAAGCATAGAGTAACTGGTACACTTTTTATGGAAAGGAGAGACGGCATGCCTACGTTTTTCTGCGCGCTGAATTTAGGGTTAACCTGGGGTGACGGACACAAACTGACATGAAATCTCCAAAAAACGCATTTTATTTCAGAAAGACAGGCTGCTAGGAAGACTCCCCAGCTGCTGAAGTGCAGCATCAGCTCCCCCAAATTTCCCCCCATCGAAATCACCACCAAATGCGCCGGCAATCGTATTTACATATCGCTTTAAATAATAAAACTAGCGCCACCGCTCCACACCGTTTAAGAAACGCGACTCAAAGCAGCGACGCGTTTAGTAGCGAGGAGCGGATACCAAGTGTTACGGCGATCGGTAGCCGAGACTGACTGCGCCCGACCGCGGCGCTCTTTCCTCAATTCGCGGTGCTGATGAACGTGAATGAGAGTCAACAATGGCTCGTCTGACACCGAGAATTTCGCTCGGGCTCCGGGAGCGATGCACCGCGGAGAAAGTGGACCACCCGCGGCTGCCTGGATCCCCTCGGCGGGACCCGGCTCACCGTCCCCCTGTCATCCCTCATGTTACAGCACATCAATCAGGCAGCGGCGATTCTGCCCTTGTGCTGCCCAAGTCTGATTTACAAACACTAGTAGGGAATAGAATTACACGGTGGCCAGCCGGAAAGTGCTCACAATGCGCCCGGAGAGAGCGATGGGCAGCGGGGAGAAACGACGGCTGCTCTGCGCTTCCGGAGGTAAAGAACAATTAGGTTTAAAGAACAACTCTACGATGATGCGCACTGTATGGCAGCGGGACGGATGCGAAAGCTGTCGCCACTAACGGAATTATAAATTGCAAAAAATAATGATCGAATGCCATTTTATAAGCTATATTAATACTCATGGTAAACGGGGAGTCTAATAAAACGCACCGAATAATATGATCCACTTTAAGTAACTAATTATAAAGTTTATTCATAGCTTGGAGAGGACATATAAAATAAAACGGCAACAATCGACATGCAGTAGTCAACTATCCAATAACTGCAACACAATAATGTTTAAAGTTATAATACACATCTCGATATCTCCCGGTCCAATAAAGCAAAATTCAAACATAGGCAGGTAAAAACAACGTTATTGCAAGGTGCACATTTACAGAAAATACCCCACTCAGCATTACTGAATTAGCAACCACTGCCAAAACGCGCAGGATTATATCAATGGTCGGCTAAGAAACAGCTAAAAATGTACGATATTGCATGAAAGAACTGTGCAAAAAAATAAAACATACGAACTTTGCGCAACTCTGCGAATTTGGCAAAGTTCCATAAAAATACAATATCCGTTAAATAAATACTAAGATTCCGTTTACTTATTAGAAGCGACCAGTTAAGAGCAGCGAACCCAAACTGGAAAATCACCGACAGTCACCTGACATTATGAACGCCTTTTAAAAACCCGGAACATTTTTATCATGAAAACAGTCACGTCCAGAAGGCAAAAGCCGGATAACATGAAAAGTTTTAATTCTCTCGAAAAAGACCGGCGACTGTCAGGGAAAAGGAGCCGCTGATCGCGTTATAGCGCCGGAGAAGCTGCAGGGCTGACGCGCAGCCCGCAGCCGGAGCGCCCGGAGCCGGAGCACCGAGCTCCATGCTCGCTCCGCCGCTGATCAATGATTGAACCGAACAAAGGCAGAAGAGGATCAATTTCTAATATCTATCAATGCAACACTCTTATTTCCCCACTTAAACTTGCGAAAAACACATTTCGCCCCTATTCCTGATAGCGCACCATCTACATGTTCTTATTCCCACGAAAGGTGAGAAAGAGCACTAACCTGAAGCCGTCGCAGATCAAATTTCTTCCAATATTGAAACATCGATCCCACATCGGCGGCCATCTTGGGGGATATTGAAGAGATTTTTTTTTCTCAGCGGCGACACTAAATATATGGGCTGGATTCCCTTCAATAAACAGCAGTGCCGGTTGCTCGTTCCACGCGCGCACACACACACACACACACATACGCGCGCACAAGAAAGACCCTTATCAAAATTTTAAAAGTCTATAACTACATTGAGAAATGTCGTAAAAATGCAGAGCTGTTTGTGAGTTTCAGCATTAAAAAAAAGTATTCAAAAGGATGTCCCTGCGTTTGTACAGTCCTGGAGATGTGTGCTGTGCAATTGCACTTGATTTCGGTTTGGTAAAGTTATCGATACTGACGTAACGTTACGGTCAATGCCGCCTGTTAATGGGAAACGGGGAGCTATATCAATACTCAATGTGCACTGTTTTTTATATTTGTAAATACTCATGAAGCAGCGGACATGAAGCTACCTGCACGCATGAAGGCGCTGGCCCGGGATGTACGGCAGAATACAGGGAAGCGTGCACCTGCCCCTCGGCTTCGCACGTCAAGCTGCCTCTGATCGCTTGTCTCTATCATCTGCAACTTTTCCGAGAGCAGCATATAGCCAGCAATGTGCAAATTACTTATTACGAGGTGGAAATGATGCAGCACGCGGAAAGGTAGCTGAACCAAGGAGAGTGTGGTTTTCTATATATATGTTTATAAATACACATATATATATATATTTTTTTTCTGGTCTTTTGTGCAGCCTTTTCTCTCAGCGGTAGGTAGCTCGGTGTGGGCTTTGGTGACAACCCGGTCCCACAAGGCTGACACCAATCAAAACCGGCCCGAAGGAGGGCCAGCTGCACAAGTCCGCGTCTGTACAGCGCACCCCCTACTGGACAAGTGTCACGCCTGTCCTTCAACCTGCTGGACAAATGCCGCATATATCCTTAATTACTCATAGTGAAATGCCCGGATCATGATGAAACGCCATGATTAATACCTTTGATCATTTGCAGTTCTTTCATTATTAAGGAGAAGGTCGAAAAGATATTTTAAAATTTAAATGCAGATGATTTACTTTTACTTTACTCTGATGTGCAATATTACAAAGTCAAGTTTAAAAACCACCGTATTTTAGCATCATATTTAAAGTTAAAAATAAGCACAGGGAGATATTTTTCTGAACTTCTTAGTCTTCCAATCAATAACAGCTCGATCTTTCCTTCTTGTTCTTTTATGTATAGGTTATAAACGTATTAGAAACTAACCATATTGTGCTATTATGTAGTGCTAAGTTGTTGTCACTTTTACAAATATACAGCATCATTTTCTGGAATCTTTATAGAATTTCAAATAGTTTTCTGAAACCAGAGGATGTCAAATGGTTTAAAATTACGTGCAACTAGGATAACGTCATTGAGCTTGTTTTTAATTGACAGTTGGAAGTAATGAGCCTAATATTGTCCATTTGGGTTAGTGCATAATTCACTTGTTGTCCAGAATTGTATTAATAAGTATAATGAGAAGTCTTCTACATAGATACATATTACATATCCCAAATATTCCATAATGGAGTATTTTTGTGCGGTTAACATGGAACATGTTTAAACGCAGAGTACCTTTCCTACTGTTAATACAAAAGGCCTCGTTGTGGCATGGACAGCACACAAAAACACCCTTTCCCAGTCTCTGTTATTTAAGTCCAGTTTTCAACTAGCTGCTACCACTACATACATTCTTAACTATCTTAGCTACTTATTTCACAGTGCACTCAAAAGCATAATTTAAGCATATAACTATGTAAATAACTCACGAGACTTTGTACTTACATATCCAGTCTGATAACAAATGATGATCGCAGACTAAGGTAAAAAATCTGAGTTTCAATGAACCAGAAATTAATTTGCTTTGGAAGTACAATATTATCAACTGTCACGATGCCAGCGAAGAGCATGAATAATAACAATAATCACAGACACGTCATTATTCTTCTTGCAAGTAAAGGCAAGTTAAACAAAATTCAAATCAAGGCAATCTTTAGGTTGAAATATTGATATTTTCTTGCTAAGCAAAGCACCTAAGGGGAATCTAAAAGGTACTTATTAAAAGTTTCAGTTTTATTACTTTTTATTTGTTGCTTTAGGGTGGGAATAAAATGCATGAGTCTTATAAGAAAGTAATAACATTTCTTATTTGGCAATGATTCATCTTAAATTTGAAATTTAAATCAGTGTTGGTATAAAAGCTGGCTTTATTTTAAGCCATTTTCACATATACATAGAATTATACTATACAATAATACAATAGCATACTAAACTGAAACTCCCTGCACATTATAGCAATATTAGGGATTCCATTATTAGCCCCCCAGTTCACCATTAGTATTACGATCAGAAGTGTTACTCTGAATGAGTGGTGCTTGTGTTAATGTGTTTAAGTTTTGGAACAAAGCTTTTGGACGCTTGTTGTCAGGGCATGGAAGCCATGCGAGTCTCCCCAGTATCTTCCTCAGCAGCCTGTAGTGTGGCAAAAGTGTGTCGTCTGACTGTGGTCACTGCGGTCAGGGCAGTCTGTCAGACAGACAAGCAGCAGGCTGGGGCAGGCGTGCAGATCACAGACCCACAAAATTATATCAGGCAAATATCTATGTCTTTCAGGATGAATCTTTTAAGTGGAAATGTGACTTATTATCTGAAGCTGTAGCGTGAAAGTTCAGCGTTCACACCGTTGGCACATAAGTGTGACAACGATAATTGAACGCAGCTGTGTTCTTGGCCAAAAAAAAGGGTCTTTTATCAGCATATAACAGCAGCTGTTACCAGCTGGACTTATTGAAGGTGAGGAGGCCTCCTATCTGCACACACAGCGAGAGGAAGAAATCAAAAGGATCCGAAAAAGGCAGGACTCTGCCAGGTTCGCATAGGGGTGTGTGGATTTTTGTGCATGTTCTCTTGCTCTTTGTCTACTCTGCTCTGCTGTGGCAGTAACTATGCACAAATCCCCTTCATGAGTTGCTGTAAAGCACAAAAATTCAAAATCGCACGCACACACAAAAAAATTCATACTGAGGAATGTTTCCATTGGAAAGCCCGACGAAGATCCCTCAATATCGAAATGCACATCTGCCTCATAATGAAGGTATGGCTGGAGCATTCATATCTTTTGTTTGACATCAACACTTTCTCAATTCAGTACCTGAATGGACGTATAAAATATTTAAACAAGAGCCCATATATAGGATAGATCTGGGGGACAAAATCACGGACATAATGGATGAAATACGAAAGGATCTTTGATGTGAAAAATTGGGTTATAAGTTTAGAGTTGAAAGCTCACCATAAGCAATTATGTGATTCAGAAATATTGAGTTAGGGTTTGACTCACGGTAAAAGTAGGACTATTGTCCTGGTGAAAGTGAATGGCATTTTAAAATAATTCCATTTAGGGATTAAATTTATATTTTAAATTTGGATAATGGCACAGCCAAGGTTACAATATGGTTACAGTGTCACAAAGTCCAATAAACCAAACCAAGCCCTTTATTGGTAAAGTTATCCCACATGTATGCTACATTTACAAACAGGAATAGCTAGCTCCATATACTGTTAAAATGGGTCTTCCATTGTGTATATCTAGGAATCTTGCTATTATCCTAAAATAATTTCATTCAATTCAATTCTAGTAGCTGTGTTAAAAGGATAAAACAATCGAGCTCTGAATCCCGAGTATTACCGTAGTATAAAGTATACTAATGCACAGGATGTAGTGCCGAGATAAGGAATTACCACAAATATAAGCTTAACAGTACTGCAAAATATCTATAAGAAATAGCATCACTGAAAACTGCACAGGAGAAAATGTGTGCATTAATGCTTCTGCCGTTTAATGTTATGATGCATGCATTGATTTATTTTATTAAACTGTGTCCCACTTCCCTGCGAAGCTGTCTAATGCCTGGGAATAATGACCCACGGCATACTTCCTGGAATATTTTGAAATGATTGCCTCCCTGATGTATTCTGAAGTATTGACTGATCCTCCGAGAACCAAAAATCAAATATGTTTGACATATAGGGCACTAAATGAATGTGCTCCAATGCCATCTAGTGGCGGATGTTAAGATGGAAGCCAGTGGGACCGCGGAGATATCAGTGCTGCTGGGAGCAGGCAGTACAGACTGGTTTGGGGTTATCTTGGGGCTTTATCGGGTTATGTAGAACATAAGGTAAAATAAAATTGGTCAAAACTCTGGACTGGAGACAAGAAACAAGCTGGAACAGGTGGTGTCTGGCTCAGCGGGTTAGGACATGACCTATATGGCAAGCCGTTTTAAAATTTAATCGTCACGCTCCTATCCGTAATTACATTTTAGATATACAAAATATCATTTCTCCTAGTCAAAATTGTATTCTTACTAGTCAGAATGGCAATTACAGATAGCCCCAGTTACATTCTTACTAGTAGAAAATGTATTTCAAGACATCTAGAACTTTATTTCTCCTAATCACAATTCCATTTAAGATA
Organism: Petrocephalus schoutedeni; assembly: GCA_026780765.1. NCBI lineage: Eukaryota > Metazoa > Chordata > Actinopteri > Osteoglossiformes > Mormyridae > Petrocephalus > Petrocephalus schoutedeni. The sequence goes on from JAODKL010000040.1 coordinate 1,276,190, forward strand.
TCTTTAAATCTTTACAATGTATAAGTGGTGGTGTTAACATTTAATTGCTGTACTGGATGTGTGTTGTGTTGCCGGCGGGAGGTACGACCCATAATGCGGACTGTGGTGAGCAAGCCCCGCAAACGGGTATTTATTGTATGCAACACAGAGGGGAAACGGGCATCAGGAGCAACAGGCAACACAGACATAGTGCTGACAACAACCGATAGGGGTGACTGGACTTGGACTAGCTAATAAAGGGTAAAACATCAAGGGTCAAACACAAGGCAGGTGTGCTGGGTCTAACAAGGGATTGAAACATTAGGCAAGGCTCAAGGAGACCCAGGTGAGGCTAATCAGGCCCCGCCTGAGAGGAACACAGGGAAGAAGATGCAGGGCGGGGCTGAGCGTGACAATATGTACTGCAGATATCCGTTATTTAATTAGTCCTAGTCAAAAAGACCATTTCAGATATCCAGATATCAATGACATTCTTCCTATCCACAACTGTCATTTCAGATATCCACAACGTCATTCTTCCTAGGAGAAATTACGTCACTTTTGCCATTCGTGTCTATTGGGCTTTCAGTTTCAGTTATCCAGAATTATATTTCAGATATCCATAATGTTCATTCTGGATATCTGCAATTAAATTCTTATTAGGAAAAACTCCCATTTCAGATATCTAGAATCTAATTGTTACTAGTCATAATTTTAATTTCAGATATCCAAAAGAAAGAAAAACATTCCAGACATATATAATGTAATTTTGAATATCCAAAAATACATTGTGAATAGTAAACATGTCATTACAGATATCCACAATTCACATTATAACTAGTAAAAATGAAATTGCAGATATCTACAACTAGAATTATGCCTAGGAACAATGCAATTGCAAGTATCTACAAATGTATTGTGGATATCTGTAATTGCCATTCTGACCAGTAAGAATATAATTTTGACTAGGAGAAATGATATTAAGTATATCTAACATGTAATTGTGGATAGTCAATGGATTGTTTTTATGTTAAAACGGCATTTTATCTACTCTTCAACAGATATCCACAATACATTTGTAGATATCTGAAATTGCATTTTTAATAGTCATAATATAAATTCTGGATATCTAGACATTTTTGCTAGTCACAATGTATTTTGAATATTCAAAATTACATTATGGATATCTAAAATGGTGGTATCCTTTTGGGTATCTGAAATTACAATTATGACTAGTAACAATTTAATTGCAGATATCCAGAATGAACACCATTTTTGACTAGGAAGAATTGAATTAGAGATATCTGCAATACATATCCAGTCTAGCGATTAAATGTTAAAACAGTTTGCCATACGGCCTATGATAGCAAGTTTGCATTTTCAAATCCAATATTTGACAGTGTAACTTTACCTTTGGGCTCCAGGGCAAGGTCCTTAGTCCCCAGTTTATCCAGGAACTGTCTGACCTATGTAAATACTTAGCCAAAATGCACCCTTCCTACAAATGGTAAAAACTATTCCCCCTACATTCAAAAGACTCAGACTCAGAGCCCAATGCCCTGTGATGAACTAGCATCCTGTCCAGGGCATCCCCTGCCTTGTTCCCCTTTGATGGACTGGCATGCTGTCCAGGGTGTCCCCTGCCTCTCGCCCTGTGGTGTTTTGGCATCCTGTCCAGGCTGTCCCCTCCATTGTGTCCTGTGATGGACTGGCCTCCTGTACATGGTGTCCCCTGCCTCGTGCCCTGTGATGGCCTGGCATCCTGTCCAGAGTGTCCCCTGCCTCGTGATGGACTGCCATCCCTTAGAGCACTGTTTGCAGAGTAGTGCTCTGAGGCTTCAGCTAGTTGGATCCAGTTTGTTACAGTTGTTCTTCAGTGTGTGGCTCACTGGATTTGGATACTGTACGCATTGGGCCTTTGAGGAAGGCCCTTAACCCCCAATTGTTCCTGGGGCCTTTCTCAGTTGTATGTTGCCAAATAAATGAATCTTCAGTTTGATCTCCAGAATAACAGCTATACATGGAAAAGACATAAAAACAGCAGCAAACTTAAATGACAGGGCTGGAAATGACTGGGAATACAAACCAAAGCAGTATCTAGAATACTGACTGCATATTGTTATACTTTACACACCTAGAACTGCAAAATGAATTTCTTTGTTTGTTGTTTTTTCATGTGACATGCATTTGAAAGTGGTTGTCATCCTTGAGATGAGATGATAGAAGGTGACACAGGAGTAGGGAGCCTTCACCTGTCCATGAGTCTCACATGTAGAAATGAGATGGACAGTGTGTGATTGTATCTTCATATCCACCCTGTACATGCAGAATCTCATCTGGTGCTATTAACTCTTCTGTGACATTGCATTTGATTCACTCACCCATGTCTTTACCTTTTCAAAGAAGTCCAATACAAACACACACACACAGCAACGCGCAGAGATACAAAGCAGTGGTGACCTACACAATACAAAACAGATTTTAACAATGGATGATCGGTCAGAAGCAGCTTAAAGCAGTTGTGGCGGACAAACCAGAAGTTTTTGAATCTCGCTATATAAATACAAACACCTGTAACGAGTGAATGGCAGGACACATTCTAGAGCCATCTGAGACTAGCGAGGAGCTGACGGAGATGACGTATAACGGCCGATTTATACTCGGCGCCCACCCACGCGCCATGGCCGCCACGCGCTTTCTGCCTTGATGGCATTAAATTATTAAGTAAAACCGTTAAAAAATTCTCAGTAGAATTAAAAATAGACCTTATGTTCGCAGATGAATTGCGGATTTTTTATTAAACGACTTTAAAAACACTAAATATTTTTAAGAGAAGCAGATCATCTGCGTAATGCTGAATTTTATGTCTGGGAAAGCCTCCAGCTGTTATCACGTGACAGGGTTATTTTCTTCACATGCGTTATCCTATATCTTCGGTTTAGCAGTTTGGCTTTAAATCTTTATAAAGACGTAGGCGCCACCTAGCGCCTATAATCTGCTAAGGTATCAGGTTCCGATTTGGTCTTTATTCTGTATAAGAAGTGATAGCAAAACGGTCTCAGAGATTTTAGAAGAATAAATAAAATCAGCAGCTAATTTTGAAACCGTACACTTTTCTTGAAGTTTGGTCTTCTAACTGTAGTGTGTCACACTTAGGTGTGCCTTTGGCCTCTAGAGCTCCCAGTAATTAAACTAAAATAAAAGCAAATAACCTGTAACCTCATATCTCCAAGGCTGGGTGTTTGAATTTTAAAGCTAGCTATCTGTGTGTGGAGTTTGCACATTCCTGCTCATTGGGCTAAGTCTCTGTGCCTGAGATCGGAAGGCTGCTGGTTTGGGCCCTAGCCTCAGCAAAATAGTCACATATCTGTCTATCCTTGAGCGAGGCCCTTAACCCCCAGCTCCCTGGGTGCTGTACACTGGCTGACCCAGTGCTGTGACCCCCAAGCTCACACTCATCTGTGTGTCAGAGATCATGTAAACTCCACACCTCCGCACACATTTATTATTTATGTTTAAGAGACACTCCTGTCCAAACTGAGGGACAATTACTCTGCCAGATGCAGTATCTACACCCACATCCTTCTGGACACACGTACATCTTTAACTTTAATGACACTTTAACTACACACCTAGTAGCACCTCACACCAGTCCCTATGCACTTCTCAGCCTCACACTGTCCCCTTCTGATCTTGTGTGCAGGGTGGTCTTTCTTACTGCCGCGTCATCCTGTACTTCAAACCATGCATAAAAGTGATTCAGTGCATCTGAAAGAGAGGCCTCGCTGTCACAGGCAGGTGGAGATGTCCTGCAGTTGGTGATGGCCCTGCCACATGCATTGTACACCCCCATTGTACACCCCCCACACTGTGCCGCTCTGATGGCTCAGGAGAGGTTGGCCCTTGCTGTTCTCAGGGTAGCCTTATCATCTGACCTAAAGGCAGTGTCTCGGTTTCCCAGCAGCGCATGCATCTCTGTAGCCCTGCATGGTTTCTGGTTGGGGTGTGTGGTGATGGTCTTGGAGACAGCAATATTGTGAATGCACTTGCTGACGTAGCCAGTAACTGACACTATGTAGTTGTCCAGGTGCAGAGATGTCTCCTGGGGGCCAGGATTTCATCTGCTTCAGAACGGGCTTGGCACTTCTGACAAGCAGTCTGTAGGCAAAAGGCAGATCATGGTCACCTTGAGCTGGCAGGAGTAGAAGCTGAGAACTTCCTCTCCGTCTCTCTCAGACAATGGCTAAACATTAATATATATCTGGTCCAACAGGCACAGGTCAGCAGTTCACTCCTGTCAGGCCTCAGGTCCCACTAGAGATTGCATTACAGAGCAATAGCCAGGCAGGGCTGCTTCTCAGGGTGCTGCAAATGCTGCAGGGGGGGGGGGGGGGGCGGGTAGGGGGGTTACAACACCCCCACTTTTGCTGAAACACGATTCCACCATTTGAAACGATACTGAAATAAGTGCTGCTAGGGGTACAAGACCGAAGTGAACTGTAGCCCTGATCAGGGAGGAAAAAAACACACGCAAACTTAGGCTATACGAATAGGTCCGTTAGTTTGATTGAAGGACCATTCGGCCAGTCACAGCAAAGGTACAAGTTAACGTCAGTGACGAGGGAATGAGAGCGGCTCTTCTTCGAAGTGAGTAAGTTGGCAACGTACTGTCCTGTTGGATTTGGGAAGAAAGTGCAGTGACGTGCGGTGAGGTTCATGGCAGGTGAGGCACTTGCGCTTTTAGAACAAAAATAAATAATAATACAGAGTGCTACAGTATAGTGACCTTGATATTCTGAATTTTAGCCAGTGTACCGGCAATAATAACCCTGTGGGCTCACGCACGCCCCCTTCAGTGAGGCAGAGGTACTGGCTGCCTCACCTCCTGCTTTTTCACTGCGTTTTGTATCAGATCAGCAAGACTAACTTTGTTATACACATATGCGAAACACATGAGCTATTCTAGTGAAAGTGCGGACATATGGTATAGGTGTGCGCAAACATGACATTAGTGACATACAGTGAGAAAGCAGAAGGCGCGCGCTCGGCGCAGTTAGAGGAAACATGCACTGGGAGATGAAGCTGCTCTCTGTCTGAATGGGAGATGCACAAATCTAGCGATTTTGATTTAAAAAAAAGATTTAAATGATTGGAATCACACCAAAAATACATTTATAGCACAGCACAGCAGACAAATATTAATATTAATTTAATTTGATCATTATTTGTTTTTTACTTCTACTCCCCTCACACGTCCCTGAGAAAGTGATATCTGATACTGCATCATGCTAAATTGGTAAAATAAAATTCACAACGTCGTAATGTCTGCATTCTCTGTATAATGTATGGTAGACGAGGTTAATTATCCCTGTGAGCCCTTGATAGCCAATGGCATTGCATTTATCATTATTGCAGCTAGCTAGGGGGTAACTTTACCTCCGTGTTTTTCTCCTTTTTCAGTCTGTCTCGTGCAGCATCATATGTTCCTATCATAGAGCTATTTCTTGAAGCAATCATTCTTTTTTTGTCATGCAGTATTAGCATGCATAAACGGAAAAGGTGAGACTCCTTTTATTTGCATAATGTAGATGTAAATAATGTAGAAATGCAGGAAGTTATATGTAATTGGCTGTGTTTATAATTATATTATAATTTGGCTGTGATAATTTCAAGGGGAATTTTTCTTCCCCATCATAGAGCCTGAACCGACTGGAGCCGTTAGAGAGAGACAGACGTAGAGAAGTTTAGCTGGGGCAACTATTTAACAGCATGTCCAGTGCGGAGGCATTGAACTTTTGACAAGTTGCCGCTGTCCGTGGTGCTGAACCAAGTCAGCAGCCACCAGGGGGCAGCAGTTCCCTGGTTCTGTAGGCGGCATTCATCACCGTTCTGCTAATACTTATCGCTAATATTTATTCACAGTGCCATTTTTTTCTAATACTTCGTGCCGAGGTGCAGCCCTAATTTAACACGATACAGATTATGTGGTGATCCCATAAAAATCGGGGGAAATCCAGTGACTCGGCAGTCAAAAACACTTCTGGTGACTTTTCATCATCGTACAGTATAATCCTGGAATGATTTCATCACTGGAGGGGGAAGTTAAAAGAATTGCGTTACGTAAAATGCGTAGAGGGCCAGTGCGTGCGAATGGGAACCTTACGTTCCCTCGCAACCACGTATGAAATGGTGCTCCTGAGCCGCAGAATACGATGGTTATAGAATGCAGCGTTGTACGCGAACATCGCAGGGCACGCATACTCAGATTGCGGACAACTATGAGTAAGAAATATACACACTTAGTTATAAACAGGCCCGGGCCGGTCATCGGGAAATTCAGGAATGTTCCCTAACCATATAACAACCGGATACCTCACCGGCGGCAAGTTATCAAACTGGGGCCGTTTGCAGCAAACTCCCGGGCTGCTTTTTGTTGCCAGTCCGCCCCCGAGTATACAAGTACAAATAATAATAATTACAAAGAGAAATGGCAAACACAATGGGTCTCTTGATGGATCTGTCTTCCGAAGCCAGCCACTCCTCAACCGAACTTCTGTTTAGTAACAATGAATGGCAGCTGTGACACTCACATCTTCCGGGGAAATCAGTAGCGATTCCTGGATAGTACATTTATTTTGATGTGATTTTGCGATAATAACAATAATACTAATACTAATAATACGAATAATAATAATAATAATAATAATAATAATAATAATAATACATTTCAGATGTATGGTTGGAAATAGATGGATGGATAATTGTCATCGTACTTGTCCAACCTTATGACAGCGATGTTTCAGTGCAGGACCTAGGACCATACATGATGTACATGCATGGGTGTGTGTATAATGTCAGAGGATTTCGAGTACTCTTTTGGGCCTGGGCATACTCATCTGCGGTTTTGCATGGACAGAAATTAAAGTAACATAATAATATTGTGCTCAGCTCGTGGTCGATCCTCTCGCTGGCGCCTCCTTACACTCCGTCCCGCCCCCCCCGCCCCGGAGGGGCCGCGTTGCGTCAGCAGCGAGCCGCCAGGCGGGCGGCCGATGAACTGGGCGCAGTGACGCTCGTCCTTCAGTCCGGCTGGCAGCTCTGCGCACGGCGCTGCTCCCTCCGAGTCCGGCAAGAAAGGCACCGAAACGAGGGCATCCCAGGCGCTTCGCTTCGCACCTGCTCGTTTGGTGACGGCTTCAGGTTTTCTGCAGTTGAGGAGAGAGGTGGGGGGAGGCAGGGGAATGAGCAGCCCCCACTCCCCGCATCCGAGTCCGAAGCCGTAAGGATGCTGTCCCCGAAGAGCGCCGCCGAGAGCCGGCCCCGACGCTCCTTCCTCCCGGGGCTTCTTCTCTGCGCCGCCCTGGTCGTCATTAGCGGTAGTATGCCAAGTAAGAAACATCGCTCCTTCTTTATTTATTTTGTTCGCGTTTATTTGTTTTGCAAATAGACCTTAGTGGATGAAAATGGATTGGGGCATAAGCTGCCGTAGTTAAGGGTATTGTGACATTTTTAATGAAACAGTTTAAAGTGTAACATTTTACGTGTGATTAAACTGATGCGTTACTTATAAATAAATCAAGATAGGGAGCATGGATGGCAATACTATTGTTTTAAACGTTCTTTAAATTGACCGGATGTTTATACTGGGTCCTGACGCGTAGAGTCGGAATGAGGTTGATAAATCATTGCTGGAACTGAAGTGACTAATACCATAATTATACACACATGCTGTTGAACTGTGCAACGGACCTTTAATGCGATCATTCTAATTTAAGACGTTTATTTTATGAATTAAAAATAAGTTGCGTATACAGAGGGTTATTATGTACCCCGAACTAAATTCATATTTCACAAGCAGGCTTTCAAAACACATTCGGACGTTATCACATTGTGAAGCTGCATCCTGTTTAATGCCTTTAAAAACTGATTTCGCCAATTTCACCTTTTAAATAATACTCATTATATAGGACCTTCACGATTTTGTTGTTCCGAAAAAAAGATATACCCATATGTTTGAGACACTGCTTTTAGATGCGACATTGAGGTTGGAAACTGGATATTGTCTAAATCTGCACGTCATATGCGTATGATCCAGGCTTCATTTCGCCTTGCGGTGTCACTTTAAAAAAGCGCTATAGTAGCCCCCTAGTTATTAATACAAAGACAATTATCGCGACTCATCTAAAGTCGTCGGTTGTTGTTTCATGGGGTTAAGCGATAAGCAAAATCTGTCATCTGCACACGAAACCTGCAACGTGGCAATCCTTCGGTGCCGGGCTGTGAGCCCGTAGAGCACGTGCATAACGCACGCAGGCACTGTCTGACGTTAATACAGGTATACTCTCTCTACCTCTTGACTGAGATTGAATTATCCTGTTTTGAACTTTTAAGGCTTTGCTTAAGCTGTGCCTCTGCATACATCAGTACAGTTTCCTTTTTAGTCTGTGCAGAGTTCCAGGTGTATATGCTGGGTGCTGATGGTGAAGATCCAGGTGTGTATGCTAGATGCTGATGGTGAAGATCCAGGTGTGAATGCTGGGTGCTGACAGTGAAGATCCGGGTATATATTGTATGCATGGTGTTGATGATGAAGACCCGGGTGTATATGCTTGTTGTAGAGGGTGAAGATCTGGGGGTATCTGCATGGTGTTGACAGTGAAGATCCAGGTGTATATGCATGGTGTTGGTGAAGAACATCCGGGTGTATATGCTTGGTGTAGAGGGTGAAAATCCAGGTGTATATGCTCAGTGTTGACGAAGAACATCCAGGTGTATATGCACGGTGATGGCGGTGAAGATCCGGGTGTATATACTCGGTGTTGACGATGAAGATATGGGTGTATATGCATGGTGTTGATGATGAAGATCCGGGTGCATATGCACAGTGTTGATGATGTAGATCCGGGTGTATTTGCATGGTGTTGACAGTGAAGATCCGGGTCTATATGCACAATGTTGATGATGAAGATCCCGGTGTATTTGCATGGTGTTGATTGTGAGGTCTCGCTGATGTGAACGTTGCTTTTGACCTCGTTGGTTCTGAGCTCACTGATATACTTGCTCATCATTGATCCGTCTGTTGTGCCACTTACTGGAAACAGAGCTTGAGACATTGGACCAGAAAAGAGACCCTTTATGGATCTCTGCGATCCAAATTTAGGAGGCCCTGAGTTGCTCTCCAAGGGGGACATTGCATCAGGGCACAACATTAATATCAGGACTCTTTGAAGTGTCTGCTGGCCTCTCAGAGGTCGTATTAGTGTGACATCACCTCTGCAGCAGTAACAGAATTATGAAGTATGTCTTGGATCACTTTCCCGCAACAGTCGCAGTAGTAGCTGAGTGGGAGGCGTGGGGGTTTAAAATTAATATGTATGCGGGGGCAGATGTTTGCCCTGTACACCCACACTCTACGTGGTCAGGTGTTGCTGGGGAGCTGGAGTGTACCCCAGCTCCTTATCTGGTACCCTGGCAGCAGTGGCGTGATGGAAACAGGCAGACGTAGGGGGTGGGGGTGGGGGGGGGGGTTGCTT
>JAODKL010000040.1:1287889-1305316 GCA_026780765.1 Petrocephalus schoutedeni
CCAACCCCCCCCCCCCCCCCCCCCCCGTCGGCCTGCCTTTGGTAATATAGGTGTCTCCATGGATGGATGTTGGGATTTATGGGCCCATGTTCAATTGGCAGGCAGGCTTATATTTACTTTTCTTTAAAGACCATTATCCACATTGTTCGAGACTTAAGTCCCTTGGATGCCTTTAAGTTCTCAAACCTCTCCTGTAGATACAATTAAGATATGATGAACTTTACTGATCCTAAGGCAGGTCCTGAGTGTGAAAAGTGGGAGTGTCCACGCACACAAGACGACAGATTGTTTGCAACCAGTGTTTGGCAGTGAGGTCTACCGGACGTGTGGCGTGGCGTCTCCGACACTGTGAGCGTATGGGGACGGTAGCGGTCACTGTGTGGAGTGTGTGGCAGACACACAGGCAGCTGACAGGGGCTCTCTATGGTTATGGAGTCTTCTTGGTTGCCAAGCCTCCAGGAGCAGTGCAGGGCTGGCAGGTGGGACTCGCTCTCTATGCTTGTTAAAGCACTTTAGCTGCATTGTGTGTGTGGGGGGGGCATACTGGGGGAGCCAGTAATCAGATCAGCACTACCCACCCATCCCCCTCCTCTCCAAACATGTTTACACACATGCCTGTTAAAAAACAGCTGTATTTGGAAACAAAGGCAGCATCGGTGGTCAGGTTCGTGGTGGAGGGAACGTGCCATCGCTCTCAGACAGTCTGTGTTGCCACGTCTGCTGCCCTCATTCTCGCAACTCAAAGAATCGGAGCAAAAGGAGGTCAAGAGCCCCTCCCCCCACCCCATGTGACCTCACACCGCCCCAACTTTAATTCTGCCTTGTGTGTGTGTGTGTGTGTGTCTGGCTGGATTGACAGGCCTCCCCCCAGCTGGCCATGATGGCTGGCTCCGTCAGATGGTCATCGGGGTACGCCGTGTTGTCCTCCTCCTATGTTCTGCTCCACCGTGCCCAGCTGGCAGGTCCCACTAACCATCATCTTCTGTCTATTGATGAGAAATAGCCGAGCTGGCCAATGAAATGATGCTTCCAGGGATGTGTGATGCGAGGCTTTGGGCTCAGAGGAGCGTCATATGCGGTGTGGCTGTCTGGGTGGCTTTGGGGGAGGCCAGCAGACGGGAGCTAAGGACAGGGCTTGTGTCTCCTGTCACTCACGTGTCTGGCCCACAGGCCTCAGCCATCCCATCGCCATGGATGTGCGCCCCACGGCCTCCCATCAGGCCATTTAAGAGACAGGTCGTCAGAATCTGCGACAGCGGCCCATTGCCCTGTAAATGCTGCAAGAACCTCTTGCCAGAGAACCATTTTTTAGGCCACATGCCTAAATGGACGTTAAACTTCAGGTTGGCTGTTTTGGGCAGATATGTGGCCATCTCTGGCCTCTGAAGGGAGCCGAGGCAGCCCGAAAAGACAGCCAACGAGAGGGAGCTTTTTGTCAGGCGGGATGGGAAAGATGAGCTCATCACCAGTGGAGACATTAATACTTGTCTCGCCGCGAGTCTCCTTGGGGGCTTGTCTTCTCCATCTATTCATTACCGCCGGCCACTTAAGGTGTAGGATTCTCCTGGCCATCTGCAGCTTCCCATTACAGAAGTGTACCTATTAATTATCATGCGCTGGAGATAGCGTCCTTCACAGAAGTTACTGAAATCTGGGAGTTTCTGTGCGCCAGTGGCCTCCATCTGCTCGCCGTCCTGCGCCCGTTATCGTGTGACACCAGTACTGCCTCCAGCAGTGATGTAATTAGCGGTTTGCCCGCAGAATGGGACCTGGTACCTTGTGGAGCTTCTTCACAGAGATGGTACCATCTGGGGCTCCTTGTCCTTCCATTTGGGGTGCCGCTTTCCATTTGTATTTTCCAGCTGTGCGATTGTGTGTCGGCTCCTCCCATACATTCACGGTGGTACGATCCAGACGGTAAAGTGGACCGGACTTCAGGAAGCTTCCTGGTGGTCTTCAGCTGAGTGTCGGGGGAACTTATCGACCCAGTCTGGCTGGGTTGAGGCCCCTGGGTCCATTTTGTTCTGCTGTTGTGGGGTCTTCGGCGTTGGGCCTGACATAGCATGCAGCCAGCCCTCCTGAGGGCTAGGCAGTCCTCGGGGACGAGACCCAACTCGGGGACATCTCCTCCCCGCAGGGGGGGGCACCGCCGCATCAGCAGCGTCTCTGCCGGCTCACCTTACGCCCCTGAGCCACTCGAGTCAGCGCGGGGGGTTGGGGGGGGGGGGGTTCTGCTTCCTCTTACCGGCTCCAGTTTCCCAGTCAGGTGCTTCTGTGTAGTCAGTCAATAAAGCTTTTAGTTTACATATGCAGGGATCTATTGTTTTTTTCTTTTTTTTTGAAATACGCCACATTGGCAGACACCCGAGCCGGGCCGCTCGATGCGCTGCTCGCCACCAAGTGGCAGCGGAGTGCTGTGGTCTGCAAATCCCTTCCCCGAATCAGGGAAGGGTCCCAGTCGCAGATCGAATGCGTCCTCGTGCTCCGTAATGGGCGCTGGCCCCCTTCCCTGGGGTCCCAGGGTCGGCAAGGTGACACCCCCCCCCCCCCAAAGAGGCCCCCTTTTAACTTTCTGCTTATGCTTCTGATAACCAGCCGGCAGTTAATGCCAGTAATGGATTTGGTCCCCCTGGGCCGGAAATAAAATGGCAGGAATGAATTGCGCGGCTGCGCGGGCCGGCCGCATGTGCCCGTGCCGTCTCCCCTTCGGCAGGCCCCATTAAATATTCAGCCAGCCTGCCGGTTTCTCTTACCCCGATTGGCCTTGCTGCCTTTCCTTTCATCTCCATTGATCTGTTCTGTAAACACACCAAGTGACCTTAATGTGCTCATAAAATTGTACAAGACGGCTTCCCTGTGCTTTCTGAGTGCCGTGGGGGGGGGGGGGGGGGGGGGGGGTTTGCTTTTTTTAGTTCTACTTTGACTCCTTCAATGGTCATGGAGCAAATATCCAGGGTGACCTGGCTCCCAGTAACAGATCTGTGTCCCTTAACATTAAACAGGCCCCCCGCCCCCCGGCGGGTGGTTCATGATCGGGGTGCGGTTTGGCGGGTCCACAGGAATGCAGAGGAGGACTTGACCATGTAACACAAAACGGATTCCAAGATCAGGCCTGTTGATGTGCCCTTGAGAGAGGTACTTAACCCAAATTACATATGTAAAAAAATACATGACTAGCTCTCATTAGATGTACAGCTGTAAGGTGCACGTGTCAAGTTCGATAGAAGTATTTACGGGCATTAAAATTAATTTAAGCAAATATGAGTAGTTAGAAAACAGATGGATGGATGTAAACAGGCAGTTGTCATTAGTGTAACCAGCTGCAGAGTTTACGTCTGCGTGTGGATGTGCATGGACAGCACACACCCGCGTCATCTCATTAATGAGCACTCTAGTTGGAACAGAGGACAAAGGAAGGACTGTATCCAGATAAAGGGAGAACGAGATGGACGTTGACCTCAGGGAGCGTTAATGAAGTGTGGTCTGAATGTACAGTCAGGGGAGTGAAAATGGTAAGTGATTGCAGGGAATGGTCACTAGGCCCCACCCGGGACATCCCTGCTCTCTACACACTTTACAGTCCTAAAATGTCGTGTCTTAATGCGGCCGTCTCTCAGCCTGCAACTGTTTGTGCCTGGGGAAGGTAGCCCAGTAAGTGTGGTGAATTCCCGCTGCATGGAAGGCGCTTGGCATCGCCGTACAGGCACGGCAGCCTTCTGTGTGTGTGTGGTGCAGGGGGGGGTGGGGGAGCTCTGTGCAGGTAATTAGATCAGGACCCAGGAATGAGGCACGTTTCCAGCCCTGTGAGTCATTCCGCCTCTCCCGCTCGAGGGTGCCGACGGTGCTGCGATGCAGAGAGAGTGGTGTGATGTCGGCGCTTTTCCATACACTGTTACATGGGATTTCAGCACTAATGGTTCTTGGGGAGCCTTTCGCGTTGAGGTGTTGTTGTTGTTGTTCGAAGTGGGATGTTTTGCCAGGAATTCATGCAAATTCAAAGTCCCTTTATCGGTAGGTCAGGGGATGCATCACAATGTCCACTCATAAGAGGCTTGGCAGATAAAATGTATTCCAGAGGTGTGGACCTTTCTGTGAGGCTGGGGGAGCCTGCTGTCTGACTCTTTCAGCCGGTGTTGACTTCTGCATCTTGAAGCCCTGTTATCGCCTGGGATTTTCTTGTAATAGACAAAATCCAGATGCATTAGGAGCCACACGTTTTCTCCCGGAAACATATACATAGAAGACCCACAGGTGGCACTTAGGCTCAGGGAACAGCGGCAAGTCTTCGGTCGGGCGTGTGTGGTGAGGCTCAGCTTGCCGCAAGGACACGTCTGATGGCTTTCGGCATTGAAGGGGGCCTTCCGGAACATCGCCCGGCTGTGCGGAGTGAGCTGAGAACGGGCCGGGTATTCACTCACGAAGGGCAACTGAGTGAGAACCAAATGTGGCTTGTGGCCCAGAATATAGGAACGCAAAACTCAAGTCTGCCTTACACATCAGCGGCTTGTATCTGAAGCCATCCAAACAAAAACTGCACTGGACTGAGATGAATTGAAGTGAATGTAACGGAAACTTTATTTGCCATATGCACCTAGTTGTAGAAGTGAGAGTGCATTGAAATGCTTGGCAGTTCCCTTGGTCAAAAACACAACAAAGAACCCTATGATATATATAAAATTTGCATTTTTATTTTATTTTTTAATTGAGGTGTCTCATTTTGGGTATGGTATCGTATCTCTGAGTTTGCTGCAGGACATGAGGCCAGGACAGCAGTTCTGTTTATCACTGAGTATGAGTAGGCTAGGGTTATCTGCGTGTCAGGTGGGGTGGGAGGGGGAGGTGGGGCTGTTTCATGTGCTATTTGTGTTAGTGCCTGCAGCCTGGGGGGAGGGGGAGGGGGAGGGGGGGCACGGCACACAAAGCCAGGCTTCCAGGCCCCACGCTGGCTCATGCAGCTGCAGCGGGGGCACTGGAAGGCTCTAAAATGGCTGGTAGCATGAGTTGAGTACTGGGTGAGTACTGGGTGAGTACTGACCAGAAAGCTACAGATTCAAATCCCAAACTTCCAAATTCTGTTTAAAATTGCTGAAAGAGAATAAAAATGCCTCCACTGACTGCACATACAGCCGTGCTGTTGGCTTTGTGGTTGAATCAGAAAAACAGCAAGCTGCACAATGCGCTTTAAATCATAGGAGTTCCTCACATAGCGTAAACCCTGAAAAAAGGGCAGTTTTATGGTTTTTGGCTTTGCCACGTGAGCCTCGTCCGGAGGCCTCTGCGCTGACATCCGGACGCAGCCCGAATGCTCCTGGGGACCCTTTAAACAGCCACTAAGTTAGGGAGCATCTCCTGTCGATCACAACTCTCTGTCAGGCATGTACTGTAAGATAGCATGTGGTGAGGTTTAGCTGCCAGGGCGGCCTGATTGCTTATTCATTACCCTTTTCATTCAGACACACTTGCAGGGGACTACGGACTGCTGATCCGAGACATGCCACAGTAATAGTACAGTATAGTACATCCTTTATGGTATATTCGGATACATCAGGTCTCTTTGTGGGTAACCCATTGCTTCATTTTGTTACTTCTGCATTCCTTATATCTTGGTTTCACTCCATCTGAGTGTCTCTCTCCATGTTTCACTAAGAAGGGCTTTACCCGCCGTGACTCCTTCACTGGCCACGCCTCTGCACCATGTCCCCTCCACTCCTTATTTTCTGTAAATCTGTCAGAATCCTCCACAGCTTCCAATCGGGGCAGCGACTGAGGCCGGCTGAACACGAGCCCGCTGACTGACGGGACGACTCTCAGCCCAAATGATGAGACGAGTCAGGGCTGGGAGGCCCTGGGCACCCAGGGGCCACAGCCAGGGCTGCTGCATCTGTCCTGGACATGCAGACTTTTCACGGGAGGGCAGGCTTGCTGCCCAGCGTCACGCTGCCAGGGAAGTTTAAAGGGTGAAATGGGAGAAGGAGCTCTCCTGGGTCTCAGACCATGCTGGCAGTGGTCTTTATGGCGGGCAGCCCTGGCCGGGGGCAGAAACGCCCTCGACGTTGGAAGGGCGGCTCTGTGCCAAGCCCCCGTTTTCACTTGGCAGTCCGGATTCCTTCGTTCCCTGTTGGATTGCCAGGCTGTATGCCTGCATGCTCTGGCCTTCAGTAGCGGACGCTAGGTTTTCCTGATTAGCGCTGCAGTGATGTATATTTTTATTAACACACTCTGCGGTCTGTCCGCCTCCACTGGAGACTTCACACCAAGTCTGCCGTTGTGATTCCTCCTGCCTAGGTTAGCTTTCCATCCTGTTCCATTTTTGCGATTAACCCCTATCCCGTGTTTGGGGTCAGTCTGACCCCAGAGCATCTTTAAACGGTAGGCAAATTTCACATGGGGAAATTATCACGGGAAAAGGGTTAATGGTCACCAAAACAAGGACCCCGCCCTACCCTGCCAGTTAGCTTCCCCCAGTAATGACACCCTTCTTGAGGTCAGTCCAATTCTAATCTCTCCTTGACACATGCTTGATGACCACCAAGAGCTTGAGAAGAAGTTGAACAAGCATGAGGATAGGGCCGTGGCCTCTGTGTTACAGGTGGCTTACCCCCCAGGCCCTACAAGCCTCTAGACAGGTCAACTGTGTCTGGGCTAGTGATGTGCAAACCGAATCTTTTTACTGATTCAATTCTTTTCGTTCAGTTCACTGAAAAGATCCGGTTTTTTGAATCATTAATTCGTTCAATAATAATACTTCACGTATTACTTACTGGGTGGTGCTAGAAGTGAATTGCTGTAAACAATATTGTTTTATGTATTATTTTAATAATTAAATAATTAATTATCATTAATATTATTATTTTTTCATTTTGTTACAATAGAGTACAAATATACAGAACACAGCCAAACACATGCATAATAATCAAAAAAAGTTTAATTGGTCAATATTTTGCAGTACAAACCGGAACTCACTCGTGGCAATATTTATTCTGGCCAATAGATGTCACTTCATTACATAGTGTAGAGCGACTCAGCGAACCACTGAATCAATGAATCATGAATCGTGAACGAAAGGACCTGATGAACGAAAATAACTGATGAACGAAAGGAACTGATGAACCAAAGGAACTGGTGAACGAAAGGAACTGATGAACGAAAGGAACTGGTGAATGAAAGGAACTGATGAACCAAAGGAACTGATGAACCAAAGGAACTGGTGAACGAACGAGTGAATCCAATGACCCGGTGATCTAGAAGACCTGGTGAATCTACGGGTCTTCTAGTTCAGCAAATCGTTCTGAACTGCAGTAACACTATAAGTCAGTGGGAGTGCTCACATTGTGGAGGTCATTGTAGTCACTGATCTCAAGTCAGTGGGAGGTGCTTGGTGAACTTAAGCGTGACAGCTATTGGCTGGATGTCGTCACGGCTGTGTTTCTCATGCTGTTTAGTGATAGACTGCCTCCCGAGTTGCTGACATGGACTGACGCAAATGTTAGCGCTTAGCAGGCATTCCGCGCATGCGTATACAGTGACTCAGGTTCTTTTTGGCCAGCAAATCGGCTTGTTCAGTTCACTTTAAAGATCCGTTCAAAAAGATCTGTTCATTTGTGATTTGCACATCACTAGTCTGGGCTGGGGGGCCATCACAGAACACCACGTCTAATACAGAATGACAGCTAAATTGTGCTGGAAAATGTTAGACAGCATATTCCTTCTTGTTGCGCTTCCTCCTGTGACATGACCACCATCCATCATGTAAAATAACTGAATTTACACCAAAGCCAAACATTTCGCTACAGAATTTTATCCGCTTTGTCCAGGAAAGATGATGGTTGTTTAACTGTTACATGTTTGGAAAAAAAAAGGTCGGAACTGAAAGAAGAGAGAGGTGAAGAGAGGAGTGTGGTGGGGGACTCGAGTCACTGGAGGGTGGAGTCAGGATCTCCTTAAATGCCGCAGAGTGGGACTGGTGGCAGTGTCATGCCCAAGATCAGCCCGCTTTGTCTTCATCCTGGGGGAACTTGGATAAATGATGCCACAGTTCAAGTCTTATTATCTCAATAAATTTATTACTGACATTTCCAGAAGAAACTGAATAATAAGTAACATATTGAACTGTTCAAGCAGACTGACTTTGGCGGTAGTAAGCGATTAGTCGTGGGACTTCCACAGCGGCAGGCTGCGCAAGCGACCACACACACACACACACACGCATGTACCATGTATTTATGCGTTTCACTATGCAGAACAACCGTGGTCTGGTGTGTGTTTGTTGGCATTCTGTAGCATTGTTGTAAAATCTTAAAGTTGTAAAATAAAATTTTACCAAAAAAATTATTTATAAAATTTATTTTGTTTCACGACTGGCTCAGTTTTAAACTTGTCACATTATTTTGTTTCTGGCCGGCAGGACAGTTGAGGCTGGACTTCGTTCTGAGGTATCGCGGTTACAGTTTTTTTTGTATCAGCCTTTTGTATCCCAGTCTCCTTCACTGGGAACAGAACGTCTCACTCACAGCTACACTCAGAGAGACCCGACTGAAACACAAACACCCGAATGACACAGAAAAAAACAATGGGGGTAACACTCACTCGCAGGCAGCCAGGCAGTGTAAAAGCAGATCTCTCCATGAACAAAGCTAGATCTTCTTATTTCTAGTGTAAATGAAATGCATGTCCAGTGCCTATGAATATCGCAGGGCAGAATCCACACGCATCTCAAACTAAGTTTCCATCCAGTGCTACCCATCTGAGCGATGTCATTCCACCCATCGCTACAGACAGCAGCATGCCTCAGCAGCTGTTCTTAAACATAATTACATTATCATAAAAGTACATACATCTAATTATATTTAATTTTTCTTAAGGCAGAACCCCTAAACTTGTTTGCAGTAAATTTGGGGTTCAGATAAAAGATATTTAAGACATGCATGACCTGCCTGAAAGTGGTGCATAAGGCCATGCCTTGTGAGGGGGAATCACAGAGCCACACTTGAGACGGACAGGGTATCTGACTAATATGGTCTGGGTGGCTGTTGCTAATGTTAGCCCCCAGCACCCCCTCAGATCCACTATGGCCTGTCCTTCCCAATCTAGGAGATGCACGTGTTTTTCCATCCCATGTATAATACACGAGCATTTATGTGGTGTACCTGGTCTAGTTTAAGCCTGACAGAATAACGTCGTTAGGTAAATACACATCCACCTCCTGATCACCGCAGAAGGGGGCAGTCGTTTGACAGCCACGCTCTTTGCTTTCACTTTATCCATCAGTGCAGGTATGGTGTGCATGCTACTTAAACCAAGCACAGCCTGAATCTCAGTGTTTATAAAGAACTCTGTCAGGTCCACTATGGTTAAACAGAAACTAATTAACTGTTCTAACAGCACCCTATCATTCTGACATCCTATCTTGGGGCGTCTCCCAACAGCTCCCATTAGCATCTTACATGGCTGAACCCGATATGGTCATAGCAGTAGCATGGTCCCAATTATATAAGCTGCTAAAGTAGTTAACAGCAATGCTTTTGGGAAACACACCCCAGCACAGCTGAGATGACCCCAGAGCCATTCTCAAACAGCACAGGGCAGAAGGCAAACTGCACACCCAGAGCTGACCCCTGCCGCCCAACCTTATCATTGCTGTGTCACCCCACCTCCTCAAATGAGGAATGAAAAAGACATGCCGTCTGCAGATTGTAATAGCTCTCGTCCTCTGTGAACTTCCCCCATTCACTCCAGTCATCGTTGCCATGCAGTTCAGCTCCACCTCTTCTTGCTCGATGGTTGCCTGGCAACCACTCTCCTCAGCATCCAAACAAAGGTGGCGGAATGACGTCCCATGTGATTCGGCTTCCTTGGCCTGCTTGCTCTTCTTCATCCGCGTTCTGTCGGACTCGTTCAGTTTGATGCCTGTTGCTGTAGTGCTTGGCTAACGCTGGTTGCTTTCTAGATGGTTTCTTCCCTGCTTGCTGCATATTAAAGTGCAGGCCTTCCTATTCACTGGGTCATACTCATTCCTCTGTTTTTCTTATTGAGACATTGGTCAGTCAATTGAACTCTGGTGCTGTGCGGGAACCAAGCTAGATCTGAGCCTCTCTCCCGGTGAGTTGTGGCTCCCAGGAGAGGTCCACGTGTGGCTCCCCCTGCACGTGGGTGGAGTGTGAGGGAGCGCTCCTGCTGAGCGGCACTTGGGCCACCTGGAGCCTTGGAGGTGGGGGGGCATGGGGGGACATGTGAGAGGGTGATGTGTTAGATCATCCGTAGTGGATGGCTGAATACAGAGAAGGATTCAAGGCACTGGGCCAATCCCCCGAAGCCTGTGTGTCGAGGGCAGCATCATGTGCAAACACCTTCTGTAGCTGCCTTTGGCTCCCACTCATAGTCGTAGCAGTAAGATGGCACAGTTTCAGCTGTTTGGGACAGGCACTGTCATTTACCGACCTTCTGTAAGCTAAGGTGTTATTCACCATATAATTTTAATTCTAGCCTTGACTCTGTAAATCATTTTAAATGGATAATCTTAGAGAGCACATATTACAGATTGCACTCAGCTAGGTGACTAGTTTGGGTAAAGCCAGCTGAGAATTCAAGGGTTGGAAATCGTGCAGTGCGCTGCCCCCACTCCTGCTCGTCGATGCTGTTTGAGTTTAAAAGTGCTCTTCAACAATACCCAAGAGACCTTCGCAGATCTGATTAGAGTCCCGCAGGTGGCAGGATGCTTTATAGGTGAGCGGCAGTAAGTAACAGTACTGCTTTTACAGTGAAGGTGTATTATTTGTTATACACCTTGGGAAATTCTTCTAGTCACTTCCTGAAATGTTCCATTAAGAGCTTAAATTTCTCTCCTTATGGCACATTGATTTTCACATTCATTGGAAATGATCTCTGTGTTTGACTGGAGCTGAGGTTGAAGGAGGACTGATCCATATTGTGATGAAAGTGATAGATAAATTGCTGCACATGTTTCCCCAAAGCAACACTGAAACTTCATAATTAAGGGCATGTCATCTTTTTATGGCTTTTTTACAGAATAGCTTATTCTAAGGCAACCTGTAGACTGGCCTTGAGGGGAGGCCTGTCCATGAAAGTGTAATTTAGAGACAAAAGTCACTTGTCTGTGGGTTCTGGGTGGCAAATTGGGGAACTTGAAGGGGGCGGTGTACAGTTTAGTGACTTAGGACTCTGAAGGTCACTGGCCAGTAGACTGATCCTGCGATTAACTTCTGACAAAGACCAGCTCCCCAAAAGCATCACTCTCACCTGTATTTATGTGTGTGTGTGTGTGTGTGTGTCCCAAGGGCGAGCAAGATGGGATATGTGAAAAGAAGCATTCCAGTGTTTCCATGGTAAAGAAAGGTTTACTTCACAGGAGTTGCTTTTATTGGGGGATGTTGTGTATCTCCTGGCCCACTGCTGCTTAGAATTGTACCTGGGCATTCATTGAAAGCTATTTGCAATCATCACCCCTTGGTAGTATGTATGTTTGTAATGTGCTATTTGCCTCACTTGTACGTCGCTTTGGATGAAAGAATCTACTAAATAACATTTATGTAAATGAATAATATGCATATTCCAAGCATCCATAATAAGGACAGATCTTCAGTCCATTGACTTAGAATCTACATTGACAGCCTTCATGGCTCCCTAACTGCAATACAGAATGTTTACTGACATTAGGATCCCCCGACTGTGACTGTGAGGAGTTTGCATCTCCTCTCTGTGTCATACAGCTTTCCACCAGATACTGCCTCATTCCAAAGACATGCAGTCAGCCTAATCGCCAACTTTGAAGTGTGTTATTGTGTGTGAGTGTGCGTCCCCGGGGATGGACGGGCATTGACCCCGGAAGAGATAGATGGAGCAGTGTCACGTGTACCAGTGTGGCTGTGGGATTACTTTCTTCTGCAGCTTCAGTGACAGTCTAAGCAGGGCTGGATAATCTCCATCGCATACCTCCTGAGGGGAGCGTGCAGGACCCAGTCTCACTCCACACTGAAAAAAGTGTGAAAATCTCCGTGACAGCATCCTCCCCTGAGCCCCTTGCCGCCTGAACCCGCATCGGCCACAAGGAGCCCAAGGTGCCTTTCTATGGGTTCTAGGTCTGGAGTGCCCCCTCTGTCAGTGGTGTATAATTAAAAGCAATTAGAGGGTGATTAGTCAAAGCCAGGAACAAGAGTCAGAATTCTTTGTGTCGTCACAAGCTGAGTTGGAAGAGACTAAAAAAAGGCTAATTTACCATCTGTCGATGCGATCCTTTCATTAGCCAGGCCATGGCATCTGCAAATCCAGCTCCTCGCTAGCCGGTAGTGTTTAGAGAACAGGACCATCAGCGTAGTCCCCCCTATTATAGTTAAGTGACTACACTTTGTATATTATATGACAAATGCGGAACGTTTCCTCTCTTAAGTTATTCACAGTGACGCTGCTGAACTTCTGTTGAGTCCTGACACTCAACGTTGGAGCATGTGGCTGTGGGGTGCGAATGTTTGGTCTGTTCCCATTTGACCTCTTGTTTTCATTAAGGTGCGTAAGCTGGAGAGTCATCAGAGGAATCCCACTTGCTGAGTAACAGTGATGTCACCAAAATCTCTCACTCAGAGCAGAAATGTGGGTAGATGGTGTCCGTATTAGCGACGAGAGGCTTTTGACCACTCGAGGTTCTCATACTCACAAAAAAACAGTCACCAATTCAATTGCCAGGGCAGTCGTCATGGCAACAGGAGCTGTGGCGTCTGCATCTGAACAGCGCAGATGCAGATGAGAGGAGACATGATTGATGGTTTTTCTCTTGGCCATCTGCAGAACCCCTTGGACATGCGAGGGCGGCTTCTGGGTCCTTCTGCAGAACCCCTTGGACATGTGAGGGCGGCTTCTGGGTCCTTCTCCAGAACCCCTTGGACATGTGAGGGCGGCTTCTGGGTCCTTCTGCAGAACCCCTTGGACATGTGAGGGCGGCTTCTGGGTCCTTCTGCAGAACCCCTTGGACATGCGAGGGCGGCTTCTGGGTCCTTCTGCAGAACCCCTTGGACATGCGAGGGCGGCTTCTGGGTCCTTCTTCAGAACCCCTTGGGCATACGAGGGCGGCTTCTGGGTCCTTCTGCAGAACCCCTTGGCCTTGCGAGGATGGCTTCTAGGTCCTTGAGATGTCCTGTGTGGGTGTGGGACCATTGATATACTCTGAGGCTGGACAGAGTGGTAGTATTTCCTTGAGGCTAAGCAGCAGTTTTTCAGTCTGTGAAAAGAAAAAAATACTGATTTTCTGAGTGAACATTGAAAACAGCAATGCTTTCAGTTTGTGAAGAGTTTCTGCAGTTTTCCTACAGCGATATTTTAGCCCCTGAATAACTGTAAGCAGCCATGTTTTCAGATTGTGCTAACATCCAGATCCTAATTTCCCTCAGTTCCGAACAGACCCCCCCCCCCCCCAAAGAAAAACTGGGCAGTGTAGGTGGGAGGTGACAATAGACAAAGGAAAGCATTGCACTAATAAGGCTGAATTCATAAACCAAATTTATTCGAAATCGCTCACTGCCAGTATGTGCATGTTTTTCCATTTGCAAAGGAACCGCTAAAGTCAGGCCGTTTAAATTTGCTGCTGGTTAACATTTATGTAACAGTTCCTTTATAAGAGAACAGTCCTGCCCGACTGAGGCTGACCTCCAGTATCTGTCCTGTATCTTCAACCTGACAGCTTTCCTTAGCTGACAATATGCTCTTCAGTATTGTCTTCTTACCTATGCAGAGAGTTACAACATAATGATGCATTTACATCCAAAGTGGCATACATTTTTGAGGAAGTGTGGTCGGATGATCCCTGCAGCAATAGGTGATTAAGGGCCTTGCTCTGGGGCACAATGGTGACATCACTCTGCTGACCCAGGGATTTGAATCGGCAACCACCTGATCACTACCTCACAGCGGCTGTCCTGCAGAGCCACCTGGACGAATTCCCGGTGAATTCCTGCTGAATGTATAAGCAGCATATTTGGTTATTTAATAACTGGTTTAATACAATTATTAAACACATTATATGAGACCAGATCCCAGGCAGTGCTGATCCCAGGCAGTGCTGATCCCAGGCGAGGCCTGATTGGCTTTATGAGAAGGTGGGAGAAACCTGACAGAAAGGACCCCCCCCCCAAAGAGATGGCGGCCTGCTCACCTTCTCAGATGCCGTTGTCTAATCTCTTATCGTTAAACCTCCTTGAGGTTGTGCCTGCTACGCTCCAGTTTGGCAGTAAATCAGATTCTCGTCCAAAACTGCTGCTATTAACGCTCTTTGATCTTCTAGACATAATAACTGGAGTAGGACCTGAAGCACAGCCACAGAATGAGAGGAGAGGGTGTTATTACTGCCCTGCAGAGGAGAAGGGCTCTGGGGTTCACTGCGTGCCAGGCCTGCTGAGAGGGGAGCAGGGTCTCATCATGCCGCACGTCTCCTTACTGTCCACAGTGAACACATGTCCCCGCAGTCTGGACTGTGCCAGAGAGGGCCGCCATTTCTGCCGGCCTGGCTCCTCCCACTGCGGCCCGTGCCTCGCCCCACTGCTGGAGAACGCCGAGGGACGCTGTGTCGTTAAGAAGAGGCACACCAATTTTGGTATGTACCCCCACTCTTCTGCTGTTTAGCCACCCCCCAGTATACTTGCCTGGCACCGTGTTGCGTCTGGAACATTTGGGTTAGCAGCCTCTTACGTGCTGCATGGGATGCTGGGAGACTACAGTCAGGTATGTGGTGTGCCAGACTAAATAGGGGAGAGGAGATTCACACTGGGACAAACCAGAAAAGCATGGTGCTTTTCTACTGCCACCAAGAATCGGGCCATACCCGAGCTGTACCGCAAAGTGGCGATTTTCCCTTGTAAAGTATGCAAGCCATACCCAAGCCGTACCTGCACTGACTTGGCCCTGCTTACTAGCTTACTACCACCATCTCATTGGTCATAATGAGTGGGGATTCCGGTGTACTTTGCATGTATTATCTGAAGAAAAAAGCTTATATTCTATATATTATTCATGATTAGTAGTAATGCACATCGAGATGAATCAGCACATTCTCGATAACTTGGTACTTTGTAAATTTATAACTTCTACTTAAAAAACTACTATAGAACAGCTGAACGGAATTAACTTGTAATGCAAATTCATGCAAGTGAATGCTGATCCTGCAGGTACCACTTGGGTATGGCTTGCATACAGCTCAGGTATGACTTGGGTATGGCTCAGATACAGCTCAGGTACGACTTGGGTATGGCTCAGATACAGCTCAGGTACGGCCTGGGTATGGCTTGTGTACAGCTCAGGTACCATTTGGGTATGGCTCGGATACAGCTCAGGTATGACTTGGGTATGGCTCAGGTGCAGCTCAGGTACGGCTTGGGTATGGCTTGTGTACAGCTGAAGTACCTCTTGGGTATGGCTTGGATACAGCTGAGGTACCACTTGGGTATGGCCGGATACAGCTGAGGTACCACTTGGGTATGACTTAGATACAGCTCATGTACCACTTGGGTATGGCTCGGATACAGCTCAGGTACCACTTGGGTATGGCTCGGATACAGCTCAGGTACCACTTGGGTATGACTTAGATACAGCTCATGTACCACTTGGGTATGGATCGGATACAGCTCAGGTACCACTTGGGTATGACTTAGATACAGCTCATGTACCACTTGGGTATGGCTCGGATACAGCTCAGGTACCACTTGGGTATGGCTCGGATACAGCTCAGGTACCACTTGGGTATGGCCGGATACAGCTGAGCTACCACTTGGGTATGGCTTAGATACAGCTCATGTACCACTTGGGTATGGATCGGATACAGCTCAGGTACCACTTGGGTATGGCTCGGATACAGCTTAGGTACGGCTTGGGTATGGCTTGTGTACAGCTCGGTTTCTGTATGTCAGTGAAAAAGCACCAGATTATGTTTATACTAGGACATACTGTGAGGAGGGATGATATTCAGGCTGGGGTGTACACCAGCGCACGAGAAAGGGGGCTCATTTTCTCACTCCCCCAGGACACCAATCCGATTAGACTCATAATGCTGCGGCGGTGCCCTGAACATCAGCCCCCTGCGTGCACCAGCAGGAGTCCGTGCGAGAACAGGTGTGAATGATGCGGGCACTGCAATGATTACTGATATACAACATCGCAGATCAGAGGGAGCCCTGCCTTTCTTAAGGGTGAAAGGAGATCAACTTGATGAAAGGATGCATTTCTAATGAGGCGAGGCTGGCATTTAATGAAGATGCGAGATTACAAGAGGGTTGCTATATTAGTGTCACTTTCGACATAGATGCGTCCCTAAGAGTCAGCAGCCTGTCACTGCCTTTTATGACACGCAAGCAAAACGAGTGACGCACAGACACTCTAAATAATGGTCTTTGCTCATGGAATCGGATAGGTATTCGTGTAATAGCACCTAGGTATTAGCCTTTAGCTTTATGACAGCAGTGTGA
The DNA here is from genome assembly GCA_026780765.1 of Petrocephalus schoutedeni. Classification (NCBI taxonomy): domain Eukaryota; kingdom Metazoa; phylum Chordata; class Actinopteri; order Osteoglossiformes; family Mormyridae; genus Petrocephalus; species Petrocephalus schoutedeni. Next base: position 1,304,350 of record JAODKL010000040.1, read on the forward strand.
CTTTAAGCTAACTTAGTGGCAGCACTGTGTACTTCGGGAGGCTGCGGGCTCGCCCACATTTCTCATGGCACCCTCGCAGCACGGCACATGGCCACGTGCCAGACTCCTGCGGACCGAAGGGGCCACGTGCCGGCCAGGCACGTGACTGCATTCACACCTGCTAGCAGTGGGATGGGCTAGAGGGTGAGTAATACGCAGGCCCTGTGGAGGTGGCAGCACCAGGTGGCATGTGGCCCAGACTCTAACACGTGCCCGTCTGCCGCCAGCGGAAGCTGAGGCTCCCCGGACACCCCTCTGTCAGAGCCACGTGCTGCTCCACTAAGATGGCATTTAGCATAGCCTGTGCCTGCCCAGACAGAGAACCTTTTGCTTGCAGCTTTGGAATATATGTTTTTTCCTTGCTGCACTTTATTTAAAATGACCTAGGTAGTGTACTGTTATTCATTTTTTTGTCAAATAATTGATTTGTATTCTTTCGATACCTTACCTGAAGGCTGAACGTCCTACTTAGCACTCCTATGCAAAGCATGTAGCAGGGAATACCGTCAGCGGTCAGCGAGGGCTGACTGGAGAAAAGGTCTTGAGTCCGTGTGAAACTCCACAGCGGTTCGTTCCTCCTCATGATGAGACCCAGTGGCACTTATTATGGGCTGTGATTATGGGGGTTGGGACAGCTTACAGTGAACCAAGTCTACTGGGTCCCTAATCGCAGATGCATTTACTTATTTATTTAGTATTTGTTTTTATGCAAAGCAGTGTACAATTCAGAAAGCAGGGTCAGCTGGTCCCTGGAGCGACTGGAGTTAAGAACCTTACGGGAATAGTAATATGATCACTCTCCTGGCCAGGGGATTTGAACTGGCAGCCTGATCCCTGCACCAGGGGCGGATGGTGGCAAGGGGGTGGCATTAAAATTATGAGGGGTGGCAACACTGAAGCAAGCATCCTTGCATGGTTTTTGTGGATT
>JAODKL010000040.1:1305416-1319779 GCA_026780765.1 Petrocephalus schoutedeni
GTGGCACATGGGGTGGCAAGGCTTTTTCTCAGGGTGGCAATTGCCACCCCGTGCCACCCCGGTAGATCCGCCCCTGCCCTGCACACCGTGCCATACAAAAAACAGGAGCAGTCAAAAGTCTGGACACATCTGCTTTTAATGCATTTGTCTCTATTTAGCTGTATTGTCTTATTGAAAAGGTTATAAGGCAATGAAGTAATACATATGAAATATTGCAATGACCCATATCAAACATATCAAAATATTCTCAAATTTTAGACTCTCCAAAACAGTTCCCTTTTGCTTCGATGGCAGCATTGCAGACTCTAGGCATTCTTTGAACAAGCTTCCAGATGTAGCCTCCTGGAATGCTTATCCGAGAGTCCCAGAGGTGTTTCCACAAGTTCTGGGCACAAGCTGACTAACTTACTGTTCAATACAGCTCATCCCGAACCAGCTCTGTATGGTTCAGGTTTGGGAACTGCGTTGGACAGGTCATCTGTGACAGCACTCTGAGTCTGTCCCTGTCCATATAATAATACTTACTACAGAGCCTCGAGGTGTTCTTATTCTTAGGGTAATTACCTTGTTGAAAGACAGATGCTTTCCAGTAGGTCTGTCCAGACTCTTGACTGGCACTGCACTGTGCTTAATGATTCTCTTTGGTGCCGCTTTTTCATTAGCTGATTAAAAGGTAGCTGTTCATTGAATAAATCTGCTAGAGTGCCACTGTATTCGAGCAGGAGATACGACTTATGTCTTGAGCTCTCCTTTTTCTAGCTCCTCGCTGCCTCTCCCTCGGCTCTCCCTGGACGCCCTTGGCGTCGAGGCTCTGGGGTTCAGCCCCTTCGGGCAGCTTGAATGTAACTCCTCTTTCTCCATAATATTAAGAGCAGGGAGTAGAGCAGGTTCCTTTGGAATGCACTCTACGTCGTCACGCTTCACCCGCTAAGAGACAAATGATATCCAGAGTAACCGTGCTTGCACCTTGGAGTAGAACACCTTGCCTTTCAGCAGATTTTAACTGATAGCTCTTTCTCGGGTGATGTTTGTTTGTGGGATAGCTTAATGTGACTCTACAAACTGGGATGATATATCACAGAACATTACAGAAAGGCAGGCTGAAAAGGTGTGTAGAGCAGCTGAGAAGCCTCAGGGTACCACATAGATGTCCTAAATCTGAGCGGAAGATGAACAAAGGACTGATTAATACACTTTCCTGTGAAGAATGATATAAATCACAGAGAGGGAATATGTGGCTGGCTGAGTTTGAGCCTGGCACTGTGCCCTTCCCCTGCCACTCACTGCCATGCAAATTGCCTCACCCCCACAGGCTGACGTGACTAGCCTCTGCCAGTGGCTGAAAGGCTTTCCCAGATTGGCTGTTATTGCAGTATTTACGGGGGGGGGGGGTATTCCATGCTGATGCTTCCTCTTGTTTTTGAAGGTAAGGGCAAGTGGGGTTTGGGGAGGTTTAAGACCGGGTTGAGGTTAGAGAGATGTGCGCGGCGGTGCAGAAGTGCAGAGGCCACTGTCACTTACAGTAACACTCGCAGGTATGTGCCTTTGAAGGAAAATAGGTGTTCTGCTGAGAGATATTGCAGTGTTTCAAACTATATGAGTGGGCAGGGCACTTTGTCTTGTCCCAATGAGGAAGTGGGACATTGTCTGTAGAATAGAACTATAGGGTCAAAAGTATGTTCAACATCTCCCTCCAAAACCAAGGATATTAACGTGATGTTGGTCAACTCATTGTTAACGTCTGCTCTTCTGCTAAAGTGACTGTTTGGTTAATTGTACACGTGTCAGCAATGGGTGTGCCTTAATTAGACAATTACTCTAATTAAAAGGGTATCCACATACTTTTGGCCATATAGTGTAATTATGAGGTGAATGGGAAGGGACATCACTCTCCTGCCGACTGTGGAAACCCCACCCTGAGTGCTGAACATATTGTAGGCCACCTATAGCTTCTAGATCAGCATCATTCCTGTCCAGATGGACCTCCTGAGATCACTGCCATCTCTGTGGCGTAGGCCAAACTGAATCCAGCCAAAGCTCAAGCTGGATCGGCAATAGCAAGAGAGGATGGCACAGTGGGCAGTATTGTGGCCATGGCTTTACTAACTAAGACTGAAGTTGTTCTTAGGGGACAGTAATGGTATGATCACTCTACCAGCCCCAGTATTTAAACCGGCAACCTTCTGGATCCAGGCAGAGATTCGTAACAAGCCATGGGTGCCAGCATACCAGCTGTTTGCACTCTGGCTGCGGGTCGCCACTCGTGGTTGCTTATAGACTCTCTGGCTCCCCTCCTCCCGGTTGCCTTGGTTACCGCTCTTCGCTGGCAGTTCCGCAGCCGAGTTCCCTCCTGCCCCCGCACTCTGCATCACGGGCATGCTGACCGGCCCGCCCACTCGCACTAACAGTCACGCTGCTGCTCCCTCGCTCGCACGTACACATGCACACACACGCAGGCACTCTGCAGCAAGCTCTATAGCACTGCAGCAAATACACTCTCACGCACGCTGACAATGTAACATGTGCCTGCGGTGTACTAGTAAACACACACAGACACACACACCAAACCACACCACACACACACACGTTTGTATCTATGTCTTTGTGAGGACTTCTATTTCTATGGGAATAACCCTAATCCCAACAATGACAACCTTAGCCCCTACCCAGCCCTAACCGTAACCATAAGTTACCAAACAAAATACAAGACTTTCTTTCCAGGGGGATTCCAGATGCAGAGCAGTTGACCATTGCTAGGTGAAGTACCAGAAGATGTCAGCCAGTGTTTACATCAGTCAAATACATTTACAATTGTTTTTAAAAAGGTGTGTTTTTATTTTTTTTATGAAAAAAGGCTCCATCCATCCATTTTCTGAAACCGCTTATCCTTGCGGGTCGCGGGGGGTCTGGAGCCTGTCCCAGAAGCTACGAGCACAAGGCAGGGAACAACCCAGGACAGGGGGCCAGCCCATCACAGGGCACACTCACACACCATCCACTCATACATGCACACCTACGGGCAATTTAGTAATTCCAGCTAACCTCACCATGTTTTTGGACTGTTGGGGGAAACCGGAGTACTCGGAAGAAACCCCACAACGACAGAGGGAGAACATGCAAACTCACACACAGAGCCTGGGCGGAGACTCAAACCTCAGTCCCGTTTGATGAAACGGTTTCTTTATGGGTCATTGCAATTGAATAATAATAATATTAATAATTGTGAAATACTGTTATACCATGATATTGTGACATCTCCTGAGATAGTTATCACAGTGTGAAAATCTCCGTTCCAACCCTAGATCTGACACTTCCGTACAATTTCTGTTTTTGGTGGGTGCACTTCTCAGTGTGACCACTGGGGGGCTGAGGATTTGACGTGCTTTTCCACGTGAAATGCTGCAGGGTACTCTTGGGTCATGTCGTAACTTAATTGTGAGTTTTTGTTCCACATTTGCCTCTCCTCAAACTGTTTTCATAGCGCAGCATAACCTTCATATGTCAGATATAAGCACTTTTATTACCCTGGCTGTCTGTATGGACAAACTTGATTTTTTTAAGGACATGGCTTTAAGAATATATGGTGCTTCAGCATGAGTTTAACTGCAACTTCAGGTCATGTAGGAAGCTGTGGTTCATCTGGGCTGTGCTGTGTTACAGGTTTATAAAGGTGTAGCTGTGCTGGCCAGTGTTGCTGCTCTATGCCAGTGAGCCGCAGGGTGTTACGCTGCTGTACAGCAGTACATTGCTGTATGGTTACAATGCTGAGATTCTCTGAGCATCTCGGGCTGAATCTCATGGCAGATGTGCTGAGGGAGGGAGGATCTCGCTGTGCGTCTCACGTTCTGTTTGTGTACAAACAATCACCGCATGCATGGTGCAGGGGCTGATGGGTAATTACAGGACGGCTGCGAAAACTTGCAATCAGCCAGATGGTTAATCGTTTCGACATGCTCGCTCTCGCCCACGTTCTGGCACGTATGTGTGGCCCCTTTCTCCCGTAGCGTGTTCAGCACTGGGCCTAGCCTTTGGTTTCACTCCCATGGGCCTGGGCATTTGGAGTGACTGAATTAGATTGGCTGCTCCTTTGGCTTATGTTACAGAAACACCTTGGCATGAAAGGCTCTTCCAGGCATCGAGTAGAGCACCATCTTCTGTGCTTAAGGCTCAAGCTTAAGCACAGTAACAGCACAGCATGGTGATATTAACAGATATGTAACTGTTATGGCAGGGGCTTAAAGGACAATCCTGGTGCGGCTTACAGACAACAAGGTGACTTTATTACAAAAAGAACACAAATGGTACTTGAAGGCATGTGGTTTCACAAGAAAGGTGGAAAGACAGAACTAGAAACTGCAGTGATTGATCGGACATGGAGAAGTAATGAGAGAAGCACATACAAACCATATAAAGCACCTTTCAAACTCCAAGCAAGAACTCAACCACACAGCAAAACAGGAACAAACGCAATGTCTGAGTGAGGAACTGAATAGGGGCAGGCATTTAAACACACAGACAACAAGGGTGAGATGAAGGACAGGTGTGGGCCATTACTAATTACTAAATACCCAGAAAACAGCAATAAACAAATAAAAATTAATAATAATTGAGATCTGGTTGGACGAACAGATAGGCTCCAAGACCAGGATGGCATGACAAGAAATTTAAAAAGTATTTTATTTAATATAGTAAGATTGCGTAATACTGAGAAATTTCAAACTATAGCAATGTGATTTTGTTGTAATAAATGTTGGGGTATTTATAAAGCGAAAATGAGCAGTTTAGGAATGATTTAAACAGCAAGGATGGCAATGATTATGATCGTCTTGGAAAACGCATGCAGCACTCGTGCTTAAACTTTAAACTGATTTTTAAACATATATTGGATAATCTTTAAAAAGAATAATCACTAACATTAAAAAGCTAGCTAGGTTTTTTCCCCGTGCCATAGTAAAAATGTTTTTAGCAAAACTTTAACCATTATAATGCATTATAATGTCACATGAAAGTATCTCACTTTAGCTGAATAGCGATGTCAGAACTGCATGTGCATAACGTGCAATGTTGGTGGCAGCACACATCTTCCAGCCCTATAAAATACTACAGCCATTTTTCAAATTCAGTACAAAGTTCCACACTGTGATGTGATTCAGTCCCAGTACCAGTTTTTACGCCAGTAGGAAAGCAACACTACCATACAATACCAGTACCATACTTTTGGTACTTTTATGAAGTGCGCTGGAGTCCCATTTGGTATCACTTTGAATATGATCGTGTTATACTCTGAATATCACTGTCTCTGGCTTGAGAAACAATCTCTGTAACTTTCTCTCTCTCTCTCACACACACAGTAAACACACACATAGAAACATACACAAATACACTTGCTGACACACCTTTTATAGTTTTTCTTTTTGTGGGTGGTTCATCTGTCCTAAGTAAATCCTTTTTTGAAAATAATATATTTTGTTGTGCTTCCGACAAATACTTCATATTGTAAAAATAATACTAAACTAAAAGTATGCATTAAAAAAACTAAACTAGCAACCATACTTTAAGAACTAAAATTAAACTGAAATTGAAAACAAAACAATGAAAATGAAATAAAAACTAATGAACTAATGAAAAATGCTCCCCCAGCAACACACACATTCCTCAGGGTCCTAGTTGCCATGGAGAAGCTTTTCCTAGTCCAGAAATGGCCTGTGTTGTCAATGGCAGTGTCTTTTTTCCCCCACCATTTCCGGGGGGCACTGAAGTGACCATAATGTCTGTCTGTTTACTCTATTTGTCTCTCTGCAGTCTGTTTAATGTAAAAGTCATCTGTGCTGCCAAATTGCATAAACTGCAAATGGATTGCAGCTATATTGTAGTTATGAAATGTTGTACAATTTGCTTATCAATCAATGTCAGATGGTTTTACCTCTCACCTTTCAGCTAAGGTGACCAGTCTCCCAGAACTGGATGAGGAGATCGATATCCTGTCCTCCATCATTGCCAAACAGAGGTCAGAGGTCAAACAGTCAGGTAAGACTGTACGCAGTCAGGATGTTGTATGCAGTTATAGTGACATAACTGTCAGGTTCCGTTGTTCTCTGTTAAAGCATTTATATTTTTCTAGCGAGTGCTGTAATCCAATATGGTTTACAATTGAGAGAGCAGGATCGGCCAGGCCCTGGGGACACTGGCGGTTAGCAGCCTTGCTAGAATGACATCACTCTGTCGACTCTGGGATTCTGACTGCCGACTTTCTGATCACAGAGGCCTAACCCAGAGAGCCTCACACTGCCTCCAAAAGCAAACCTCTTCTTTATAGTTACACACAGCTCACTATGCTAAATATTATGAAAATTCTGACATTTTACAAATTTTTAAAACATTTCAGATCCAGAAATCACATGCCGAGAGACATTTTAAGAGTCATGGCTGCTGTTAGATAAAAAATCATCCATCTTGGGGTGTTACAGTCACCTAGCGGAAACTGAAACTGGGTTTCAGTTAATAGCTACTTGAACTGAGTGTTTCACTACTAATTATTTCTAATGTGATACATATTTTTTGCAAACAAATGAATACATGTAATGTTTTTTGTTATAAAACCAATACATTTGCAAAATTTTACTGAATCAAGCAAGTGTCCCCTGACTTTCTGTGAGCACTGTACTTTCGTGGTAGAGACTCAGTTCAGCCCAGTTGCTTGTCTTTGAACTGCAGCAGGAAATGTGCATGGCCAGACTAAACCATATAGGTTTATCAGGCCTTGTGGTACTAGCCTAACAGGGCTGACCTTTTACATAGTACCACAGGGTCAAACAGAGTGCGCTTCCCAGCAGTTTACCACATTGCCTGCAGGTTCCTGCTCATTTTCTGCTAATTCAGCGCCCGGGGAGTAGTGCTTGGGGGTGGTATTTTTCTCAGGGTACCTTAGTGTTAATTGGGGGTCAGGGACTCGAACCAGCAACCTTTCAATTACAGTCACTTCCCTAACAAACCACTACCCCATATATATGTCTCCTCACTAATACATTGACATTGATGACTTTGCTGCTGATTCTGTAAATCAGGATGGGGTCCCACACCAAGACTCGACTCCTCTCACAGCTTCTTCCTGGTGTAGTCTGAGGGATCTTTCCTCGCCACTGGCATTTTGCTCACTGGGGGTTCAGGCCCATGCTCAGGCCATGATTTGGCACAAAATCTCCTGAAAAAAGCACGACACAAATCAAAGCAACAGTCGCAGGCAGATGCCAGAGTGCACAGGCTAAGCAAAGGAGAGAGCAGACTGAGCGTAGATCCAGTCATTAAGGTTTTTTTGCCTTCCTCCTCTGCTTCCCTTCTCTTTCATCAGAAGCAGGGGAACATAATCAGAGCAGCACCTCCCCTGTGCCTTCCGACCATCCTGGGCTGGATCCCAAGCCAACCTCCCCCGCCCAGACCCCAGCACACCCTGCTGTTCGCAGGGAGCCCGTGGCTGCTACCTACCCCTCAAAGAACAGTGTTCTGACCAGTAAGTATGCAACCAAGAGCCAAGGATACTGGGGTGACCAGTGACATCTGTTGGCCAACAGGGGCACTAACAAAACAAAAAGGGGGCAGGGCTTATCCTGAGAGTCGGGATGGTGAGAGCTCAGCATCGCCCCCTGCAGGAACCCTCAGACTGCGGGAAGGCCAGGGTAATTTCTTTACATCTTGGTCAGGGCTACACAGGAATCTGCTAGGTGACGGGTTAGCATGGCCGTTCCTCATATCATCCCAATAAAATTAGCCTCCCCCTTTTTGCTGGTGTTATGGTCTTAGCACTTGTTAGCGCATGCAGGGGTGATACCAATGAAGAGCCCCTCCCCCAGAGCCCCTGTTCTTTAGCAGAACTCCCGGTTATCCACCAGCAGCGGTAATGCAGGCCAAGGGCATTGACGGGCAGTGCAGGGGCAGCGTCTTTAGACTTTCCTTGTTGGACGTTTGAAGCAACAAATTGTAGAGTTTTAAAGAGAAAAGGTGAGGCAGCTGGGGACAAGCACCAATCAGACAACTTATCTAAGGATGTCAGAGTTATTTATCATATTCAAAACCTGGGGACTTGTGTGTCGAATGGGTGCTGTAAGTATGGCATAGCAGTGGACCCTGCGCCATAGCCTTCCCTGTAGTCTGACATGCACCTCCCCAGAAATCTAACTACACATCGCAATGATGCAGACCGCAGGAATTGTGATTAGTCCGCTTATTCGTACTTTGCAAAACTAAAATAAAAAAAGTGGCATAGATACTAACTTTACAAGAGAAAATGCACAAGTGACTCTGTAGTGATATAATGGGCTCAATAATGGGACACTTTGTTAAATGTTTTTTTTTTCACCTAGTGTTTTGGTGGTGTAATTGCTGAGCGACACAGGCACACCAATGCACAAGTATAAATGCTCTCAGTGGAGTAGGCGACTTGTGTAGCTCACAATGTAGGCTCGACACAGACGTATAAAAGTCCCCTTAAGGCTTTTGCACAGTACTGTATATAGATGATAGCCCATGTTGTGTGTCTTGATGAAGGGTATAAGATCAGATCCTTTCCTGGAGATTCACTTTGCTGTCTGCTCCCTAGTTATCACACAGGAAGGCTCTGTGCGGGGGACACTTGTGTTTATCACAGACCTGTCACCTGACTGACCCCTGTGTGGCATCTTCTGACTGCCCCGTTGTGGCATCTTCTCCTCTTCCGGTCCTGCTCACCATCCCTCCTTCTCCATTCTCTCCCTCCATTCACAGTCATGACGGCTGCCCTTTCTGTCCTGGGCACCCTGGCTTTGACCGTGGCGGCAGCTTGTTGGATCAGGTGAATTTTATTTTTTTTCTCTGCTGTGTGTCTTTAACTGGTTCAAAAAGTCCAGTAGAATTTAGATTTTCTGTCGAGTTCTCTGAAATCCTGGCAGATCAATACAATAAAATAGGCATTTATGTTTAAATAAAAGTTTCTTACCGGCTCCTGTTTCACCTCAATGTGGGTATTTTTAATCTAACAACAGCCCCTGGCAGATTCCTTTCTTGTTGTTATTGATAAAAGCTGTATTTACAGCCCTTCTTATGAAGACCTCTCTTTAAACGCAGTTAAAGCTTCAGTTCCCTTTCCAGGAGATTGCAGGAAAGACAAACCATTGGCATTACGTATTGCAATGGATTAAAAGACGCTTTAGGACTCCAGTTCCTTTTCACTTAAATATTTATGTGTAGTTATGTTAGAATAGAGTGAATGCATCTGAGCTCACCCTCCCCCACATCTCTTGCCCCTGGCAGGCTCCGGAAGGGCGCCCGCCTCGCTCAGAAGGTGGACTACCCAGCTTTTGGGCTGTTGGGACCCCATACCTTTGACAGCACGCTGGTGGGTAATGCTCAAACGGACGAGGCTGTCGGTGGGCCGGCTGTGAACTGAAAACCCTGCTTGTGTTGTCCTGCCTTAGACAGGGGATAAGAAGCTGGCCCACAGCGCCCAGATGTATCACTATCAGCAGCAGAAACAGCAGATGTTGTCCTTGGAGAGGTGAGTTTCCGTTATGTCTGGCCTCTGACTGGCCATTACCACGTCATGGAAATACTTCCGTTTTCCTTATAAAGTGCTGTCCTAGACCCATCGTTAATGTGGTGTACAAGGGTACTGTGCAGTCAGCAGGCCATGAACCTGTCTACGTCCCAGGAGAGTCTGACCATGTAACGATCTTTAAGCTGAAGCGCTGTAGCAGAATACCAGGCTGCTGGGTCCTGCTGAATAGACACCTCAGCTACAGGCCAAAGAAACAGCCATCTTTGTCTCTCTGACCACTTCTGGCTCCCGATGTTTTCAGACAAAGAAGCGAGCATAAGGTTCCAGACTCGGGAACCACCTCGGATGAAGAGAATGAGGATGGAGACTTTACTGTTTATGAATGTCCCGGCCTGGCCCCGGTAAGTCTGCCGCAGTGCCGCCCAGCAAGGCTCGACTAAACACGCATCCTACTTTGGGTTTCTGCGCATTTTACTGGGCATAAACTTATAGGTAAAATGAGAGCCATGTATATTACGTCAGTATTACACTCCTATGAACATCCACCTGAGTTCCAGACCTGCTTAAGGACAGAGAAAACACGTAAAATCACCTAAAAACCTCCAACCCTGGGACTTTGATTCCACTATACCAGCTGTAATCATTTGTTTTTCGTTTCTTTTCCCATTAGACTGGAGAGATGGAAGTGAGGAATCCTCTGTTTGATGACTCCACTCTAACCCTCCAGAAGAATGAGGAGTAAAGCCCTGGACTGTCTCACACACACAGTTCATGTATTCAAATCTTTCATTTACATGCGCATAAACCTAATTCCAGCTATGACAACCTAAACGATAAGTAAACAAACAAAAATTTTTGGCATTTTGAGTTTTCTTAATATTTATTTATTTATTTTTGAGTGTCCCTTTCTAGGGAAAAAATTGGTCACCACAATATCAAAATAACAGGTTTTTTATCACATTGTGGGGACATTAGTTCCCCACAATGTATTATATACACATGACCCACAGACAGACAGACAGACAGACAGACAGACACACACACACACACACTGCAGGCAGTGCGAGATGCCTGCCTGCCAGGTGCCCCAGCAGTCTCTCTGAAACAGGCAGTAAGGATGACGAATACCTAGGAAACGACATCTGGGGAGAATGTGAGCAACACCACCCCCTGGTGGCATCGCTGTGGTACTGCCCCTCCTCCATGCCCTCAGTCCCCATGTCAGCAGCTGTCTCTGACCACTTTACATACTGTACGCACCCCTCGTGTTACCTGCTTGTTTGCTCATTTTTCTTCAGATTTGCCGGTCTTTCATTTTCAGAGCTCGCCTTCCTCCGATAAGCCTGTAAGAGTTAGCAATGAATCCGTCGGTGTGTTAGTCATCTGGCTCATCGTTGCATTGCACAGTGCCGACGTCACACTGTACTGCGCAGATCTCCCTGCCCTGTATGCATATAGCCATATCACTGACCAGACAGCACTAGGCACCCTCTCAGTCACAATTACCCACGTCCAGCTCAGAGCTGCTACAGATACCTGTGTGTCCTCTGACCTGGCCGGTCCCACACACACAAACACAAAACACATGCAATGCAGCTGCTATGTATTTTTATTTTTTAGTCTTTGTGTTAAACTCTCAAATCTGAAGTTCCTTGTTTGCAGTGAGGAAGAAATCGAAGGATACAGGATGTAATTTTTTTTTTACTGATGTTTTAAAGGTATCCATGCGCTGGTTTTTGTAAGCCTGGAGCTGTCTGCCTGGGAAAGCTCCTCTGAGTACTGTCTGCCGTGTGTTGCTGAAAGGCAGACCACATGACTCAGTCACTTACCCTAAATAGGCTGTTTATTGTTTTTTGTCATGTACTATGCTTTTATAACTTCTACATTCTTTTTTCAGTTGGAGGGAAAATGTACCAAAATACACTGATGTACCCTTACCATGCCAGGGGGGGTTGATTTGATTTTAACAGGCACTTCACTGTGGTTAAAAATTACTCGTCCGTTTTGTCCAGCCTATGTTAAGCCAAATTGCCTAAGCAGAAAAAGGAGGCCTAAAAGAATCCCTGATGCCCAAGTGGAGTTTGCTGAGCTCGAACATGTAGTTTGTATGCTTGCTGGAAGCTGCTGAGGGCTGGACCTCGTTACCAGGGGTACGCTTATTCTCACCTCCCATCATGCATTACTCCCTGGACCTTAAATGTATATACAAAAATACTCCACATGGAAAATAAATGAACTGTCACAAAACCAGTAGTCCTTGTGCTTAGGTTAGTTTTATTTCTTGTTGCTTTTGCTGTGTATGTTGAGTTCATTTCACAAATGGAGTCACTGTCTAACACAATTGCCTACCACCGCAGTCTCAGGAATGCCACTACGCTAGCACCTTCCTATTGTGTGTTGAACTACACTTCCCAGCATCCACTGCTCAGCAAGAGAGCAGTGGTCCTCTGCTTTGGTGGCTGCCTAGAAGAGGAGGAGCATCTGCTTTTGCCCAGTGTGGCATTCCTCCTTGCCCCAAAACAACAAGACAAACTGTGCTCCCCTTCCAAGACCCTGCAGAGTTGGATCTGTGGTGAAACTGAATCGGCCATAATCAGACTGAATGGCCTTTCATTCACATATGGAGATGTTTCCCTTCTGAAAAATATTAAACATTCCTTGAAGAAATGGACATTTTGGAAAGCTGAGGGTTATATCCATCCATCCATTTTCTGTAACCACTTATCCTATTCAGGGTCGTGGGAGGGCTATTTCGAAGAATGGTAATATTATTAAAATGAAATTGCCTTGTAAATGCTCTGTGGCCTGCAGCATCCCCACTGGAGCGCAGAAACAGTCAGAAATGTTCTGTCACTGGTGCTTTGCCCTGTGCTCCTGGCCAAATGTTATTGACCATGTAGATGTAATCGCTAAGAAAAGGCAGGACCCTTGCATGTATGTTGATGTAAAAATCTGCTGTCCCCTTTGGTTCTCCAGTCAGCTGATGCTATTCTTTTTAGGGTTAAAAAGGTTTTTAAAGACCCTTGTGTCTATAAAGTGTTTTGAGTAATGAACTATCTAATAAATTTAATTCCTCAGTATATATGCATTGCCCAGTCAGATAACACTGGATGTACCCCTTGATGCAAACGTTTTTTCAATATTATCAATTTTGTCTGGGTATGTAAGTTGAGCTATGCCACTTAGATTCTTGATATTTTCAGTTATCATTATTTTGGACTCTTGTTGAGGAAGAGCATTAATGCGGTTTTCCACTGTGTCTTCACCGCAGAAATGATTCTAAACTGGAACCACAGCCTATATATACCCCCTGCTCGTCCCATCATGGAAGGTGTCCCGCCAACACCAGCCAGGCCAAGCCGCATTAACTGTGATACCTTTGACCCAGAAAGGGTAAATTGGGGCACCGGGAGGTGTCGGGCCTGGGGCCGATGAGCCTGCCGTGTTTCTTTCCTGATAGAACTGAACTGAAGGCCGGGTCATAGCTTGCTTCCCGACTTGCCGTCATGGTCCTCACACTGGGCGAGTGACGTGAATTTCATCATCAGGGGTGTCTGGCAGACTGTGCACATGCAGCCCATATTTTTATATCCGCAAGATCGTATGCACGTCGACTGCACATGCATAGAAAAATTGACTGGGCTTTTCCAGTAGGTGGCAGCACTGACTTTCCAAGAACAGAGGTAAAGGAAGGAAGAGTAGAAGAAGAATAGTTGTAGTAGTTATGGTGAGCAGGAGCATGAGGAGGTGTGGAGGTGCCCACATATCAAATTTTTCATTATGTCCAGACATTACACTGTAGTATACGGGATTCTCAAAAGCAACACTTTTGTGGCATTTTGAAATCTTGGTGATACAATCCGCTGTGCAGGTGTGTGTGTGGAGGGGGGAATAATTTTGTAACTTATATTTCAAAATACTGCGGTATGCCATATTTCCATGATACCACTCAAGTCGAGCAACATCTTCAAAAGTAAAGTACCTATTCACTACACTACATGTTTTTGTGTTTCTTGCAATACACCGGCCCTCTGCTGGTCTGGTGGAGTATCATTGCTCTACACATGCACTGATTGCAACCATCTGCGTTCACAGACTAATACAGAATGTACACAAGTGTCCGCACGCATGACAGTGTGCAGACCATAACGGCACCCGGAAAAGTGAAGTATGAACTGGACGTAAGCACTGACATTCGCTGTTTTTGGCAGGGTAATGGATGGCACTAAAGAGGATAAAAAACAAATGAAACCCAGAGGAAGCAAGCTGTCCGGGGGGCTGAGGCACCACGCCCTCATGCAGAAGTGCAACGCTAAGGTGTCTAAGCCGGCACTTCTGTATGTACGAAGCTCTGTAAATGTGCAATGTTTTATCACTTAATGGGGCTGTCTGATTTGCATGTAAACACTGGAAAGTTGTAGAAAACAAGCATTAAATTCAATAAACATTTATATTATATGATAAGATTCAAGCAGTAATGCTTTTTTATGTACAATATCATTACAGCAGCCATAGTACCTCTAGGCATGATAGGCAACAGTAATTCAAATAACCACTCATTACAACCAAGGTATGCAGAAGAGCATCTCTGAACGCACAACACGTAGAACCTTGAGGCAGATGGGCTACAACAGCAGAAGACTACACCGGGTGCCACTCCTGTCAGCAAAGAACAGGAAACTGAAGCTACAATTCGCACGGGCTCACCAAAATTGGACAATAGAAGATTGGAAAAATGTTGCCTGGTCTGATGAGTCTCAATTTCTGCTGCGACATTCGGATGGTAGGGTCAGAATTTGGCATCAACAACATGAAAGCATGGATCCATCCTGCCTTG
>JAODKL010000040.1:1323839-1334597 GCA_026780765.1 Petrocephalus schoutedeni
GCAGATAAGCATTCAACACCCTTTTGGCTGTGCCACATCTTATGGATGTGGAAAAATGTGTGTATTTAACCTTTTTGGTCTTAAAGCTTTTGTCAACAAAGTATATGATAAGCTCATGCTACTCATATTCAGCTTGTGTTTTAATGTACGCAATAACTTTGTTATATGTCACTCATTCCTGGGTATGACGATAAACTGCACCCGGCTCTGCAAATGGTCCTCCAACTTGCAGGGATATGAATCTCAGTACTCGGTTTCTGAGTATTTAGTAATAAAAAGTTTTCAGTCATCCAGGTCTTTACTTCGTTGAAGAAATTGGCTAATGTGACAATCGAGAAGTTTTTTCTGGTTTATCTGATTAAAATGAATATGAAATACCAGTATTTGTTCTTCTCTCGGGTCTTTGCGTATCCCTGGTACTGACTTTCCCTCACTTTCTTCAGGTAGACTGACCCATCATCGCAGTAAGGTGAACTAAATTGAATACCATTAATGGACACAAATCATTAAGCAGTCCATCAGTTTATGTGTGATCACTGCTGTATTTTCTGCATAAACGCTAGTTGACCATAATCCCCATGCAGCAGCCCCACCACTCACCCTGTCACTGAGGCTCTGAGGTTCAGTCCGGAGAAGGAGGACTGGATCTCCGAGCAGACAGGCTGGGGGCTGGGGCCAAACATGTCGAGGAGGCAAGGCTGTTTACAGCGGCCAGCTCCGACAGGAAAGTATCACATTGTGGACATGTGAGTGCCAATCATCACCGCTGGTCTTTCTGTTGGCGGCTATGCCACTTATGGAGTCTGGTCATTCTGTCAAGGCGGGACATAACCAGAGACGAGAGCCGGAATCAGGGCAAACAAAAGGAGCTTTTATTCTACTCTGGGGAGCAAACAGGGGAAAACATAGGGGCCACGCAGGGCCAAAACATGGGCACTCAGGTTTGGGGAGGCAACAGGCAAATGAGGTGGTTGACATTAATGACCAGACTCGCCCAGGATGGGGAGGCACTCTTATACTGGGTTAATGAGGAGGCAAACAGGCAGCAGCTGGAGTGATCCACACGAGGGCTGAAAAGAGAGGAGAGGTGAAACAGGCAACAGATGTGGCTCGTTAGCCCTGCTAGGGAGAAAATGGGAGGGACAGGAAGGCAATACTAATAATAATAACAATGAAACTGAATACAGGGCATTGAATTATACTGTTGCTTCACTAAACCATTGTCTCAACACAAATGCACAAAGAAGAGGTGAAAGACCCACAGTGAATCATGTTACTGGCCCAGGATTCCGTCAAACTCAGCAAGATGGTCCAAAAATGGATGCCAAATATTGTAGAATTTGTTATGGTTGCCCATCATGTCATATAGGGCTTTATAGCCATGGAGTTATTTATGATTAAAGATCATATAAACTTTCTACAATGCCATTTTATCACCATTGTGCCATCTCCACACTGCTCACTCATGCCCTTATTACATCTCCTTTGGATTACTGTAATGCTTTGGGGAGAGTTTCAATGACTCTTAGTGTCTCACAAGGATGCTAAAATTATCTTTCTATATTGATAGATTTTTCTTTAGTAATAGTGTAGTCATGGCCAAAAGTTTTGAGAATGGCACAAATATTGGTTTTCACAAAGTTTGCAGCTTCAGTGTTTTTTGATCTTTTTGTCAGATGTTTCTATGATGAAATTAAGTATAATTACCAGCATTTCAAAATTTCAAAGGCACTTATTGACAATTACATCAAGTGTATGCAAAGAGTAAATATTTGCAGTCTTGGCCCTTCATTTTCAAGACCTCTGCAATTCGCCCTGGCATGGTGTCAATCAACTTCTGGGCCAAATACTAACAAATGGCAATTCATTCTTGCATAATCAATCCTTTTAGTTTGTCAGAATTTGTGGGGGTTTGTTTGCCCACCTGCCTCTTGAGGATTGACCACAATTGCCCAGAATTTTGATGTTTTGTTCCCCTTATGGCACGGTGCTCCATCATGCTAGAAAGGCATTGTTCTTCACCATGCTGTTCCTGGATGGTTGGGAGAAGTTGCTCTCAGAGGATGGTTTGATACCATTCTTTATTTATGGCTGTGTTCTCAGGCAAAATTGTGCATGAGTCCACTCCCTTGGGTGAGAAGCAACCCCACACATGAATGGCCTCAGGATGCTTAACTGTTGGCCTGACACAGGACTGATGGTAGCGCTCACCTTTACTTCTCCGGACAATAATTTTTCCAGATGCCCCAAACAATTGGAAAGTGGCTTCATCAGAGAAAAGACTTTACCCCAGCCCTCAGCAGTCCAATCCCTGTACCTTTTCTAGAATATCAGTCTGTCCTTGACATTTTTAATGGAGAGAAGTGGCTTCTTTGCTACTCTTCTTTATAGTAGGCCATCCTCCAGAAGTCTTCGCTTCACTGTGCATGCAGAAGCACTCACACCTGTCTGCTGCCATTCCTGAGCAAGCTCTGCACTGGTGGTGCCCTGATTCCGCAGCTGAATCACCATTAGGAGACGGTCCAGGTGCTTGCTGGACTTTCTTGGGTGCCCTGAAGCCTTCTTCACAGCAATTGAACCTTTTGAACAATTGAACCCCAATTGAACAAGGGACTTTGCAATTAATTGCAATTGATCTGGTCACTCTTCTTGACATCATGTAAGTGTGAGCATGTATGTGTGATCGTGTGCACGGGTGCTCATATATGTGCGATCGTCACGCATGCCACTCATGACAGGCTACTCTGTCATATTGCATTATTATGTCAAAGTGAAGTTTATTTATGCAGCACAGTTAAACACAGATTAAAAGTGCTATATAAAAATAACATTAAAGACAAATATGAGTAAAATACACACTCACACACCATTTTTAACATTTTTGTAATGTGAAGTGCTCCCACACTTTTGATGACTTCAGTCGTCAACTGTTTTCTACGCCTCTGTCATGTTTCTTATGTTTAATTTTATTAGGAAAATACCGCCTCCGCTCTTCCTCCACCATACCTTTGGCCGCGCTCCGTTCAGCCCCGTCTGCAGGTGAAGTTAACTTCTCTGCAACATAGCGAGTTGTGAACTAATAACATGGCACAATGAATCGACAATTAAATTCATTGCCAACACCTTTAATAATTAATTTTTATCGACTTTATCAATTTGTTGTTGCAGCCCTAAAAACAAGCAACAGGTGTGGGTTATTTAGAGTCATGCCTGAGGGAAACACAGGGAATAGACATGTAGGGTGGGGCTGGTCGTGACAGAATCTCCCCCCAAAGATGCCCACTCCGGGCATAGCAGTACATCTTCAGGCACTTTGTTATTTGTTCAGTACATCTTCAGGCACTTTGCTCAGGCATGTTGTTCTTTGTGGTGAAGATACTCAGTTTGTACTTCTCGCACTGTGATTGAGTCAGACTGCCCAAGCACCACAATGAAAGTCTGAAAGTTTGACTATGAGTATTACTGCCACCCAGTGGTGCACATTCACCACGTTCAAACGGCATGCAGCGATCCCGCGAAATCTACATATATCAAGCAGACAGCAGCTTAAAACCCATTGGAGAATAATAATGTTACAATTACAATAACAACAGCAGAATTAGTAGAAAGAAATACAGCAATGAGTTAGCCTTTCACCCAACAGAAAGAGGGTGTGTGTTTGATCACACTTTTAACTGACAATTTAAGATATTTCATATGCCTGCCCTGTGCATCTAACACTTACAGAAACATAGGAGGTTGGACCACAAAGGAAACGTTTTAAACCATTTATTTTCATCGCATGTCAAAATGCATATTTTCATATTGCTCTGGGTCAAAGTTCCTGTTAAGCAATAAAAAATTATATTCAAAGAGGGCCATTTCTCCATGGGCTGTGCCTCCAGCCTTTGTCATTAAATGCTTGCCCAGGGCTAAAAAGCTGCATAACCACAGGAAACAAACAGATACTATAAGAAGGCAGGCTGGGGTCGCAGGCTGGTAGCTGGTGCTGTGGTTTCAACCATTTCCGGTAATATAGCGTTAGTAATTCTGCAGAACTTGTACATCATCCTTAAATCTAATCTCCTCATGCTAGATGTTTATTGTTTGAAATCAGTATAGTTTAAACTGAAGGGGGTCAACGTGGGGAACATTTCTGACACCACATTCCTCACTGATGACCATTTTCGGAATCAGCACTGAGCAGTTGAAGGCAAAAAAATGTATTAGGCCTATATAATGAGAAATATTATGAATAATGAGAAAGCAAAACACCACACTGATTTTTCGTTTTCATATATAACTTCATACTTCGGTGTAATTATTCATGTTGGTGTAGAACCCTGATTATATGTAAGTCAAAGTGTGACAGCTTAATCATTTCAATGTATCTCTGAAGAGTCACCCCAGGATTTACAGCAACATCCAATATACCCATGTACTTGTTGATACAAAAATTTTTACAATGGTAAAGTAAGGTAGCTGGTGGTGAAATTTAACAAGTACATGGAATGGCCATGGTGCCCCTGCGGAGAGGTTGGAGACCTGAAGCCATGTTCATCTAGTCCTCCACCTAGATATGAGTAACTTTTTGGAGAACAGAAGAAATTATGTTGTTAATGTTCATTTGCATGTTAAGTTCTTTTTTTCCTAAGAAAATATATATTTGCTGCTCAAGTAAGCAGCACTAGAGTCTAGGTCTGCAGCTTGCTGTCCAGCATTAAGGTCACGGTTTGTTCCTGAACCAGGAATCCAAGTTATGGTAGATATTTCTGCGTGGCAGGCGATCATGTATTCTGCATATTCTGCAGAGTCTCTCCTGAAAATTGGCATACATTTTAACATCATAGTGACGGTGCCAATGGAAGTATGACTCGTATCGCTCTCTGTCAGAAGCCAGCTGGTTGAGGAACTCGGCTAGCTCTTTAATGGAGTTAAAGTCATCCACATGTATAAAGGAGTCTTTGGGAATGAAGGCCTCGTAGTTAGCTCGAGGTGGGCCCAGCACAACTGGCACACTGCCAGTTTGGAAAGAGTTTTTCCACAGCTTCTCTGTTATGTAGTCTCTATACACGGAGTTCTCAAAGGCCAGGTAGAAGTAGCACCGAGAAATAGTGGGTAGCAGCTGGTCAGAGTTTAGTGGCTTCTTAGCCCAATGTCCATAAACCTCCACAGGGATCAGCTTCTTCAGACTCAGGTACACCTTGGTTCTCTTGTGGGTCGGCTGGTAGTTGCTGACCACCCAGCAGGCCAGGGTACGCTTAGCTGGGATAGTATAATCACCTTTGGTCATCCTGGGAACCAGCTCCCCATAGGGTGTGAAGATATCTGCATCATGCCGGTATGTCATGGTCCAGTTGAACAGGCCCCCATATGGTCTCAGGTCATCATTATGAGCTGGAGACTCCAGGGAGAGCCACACCCACTTTTGGGCCGGTGGGCGAGGCAGGTCAAGGGGCAGTTTGGAGATACCTTTTTGCAGCTCGTATTGATGGAAGACCACCACGTCAGCCTGATGGTAAAGACTACGGTTGTCCACAAGGTGGCAGTCAGGGACACCGTAATTCTCCCTGCATACATCCCCCTGCAGTTTGGAGGGATGTCCAAAGGGCCAGTGCCACAGCAGAATGGTGATGTTGCCATGTCCTGCATCCTGCCTTCTGCCACTGCTTGACCAGTGGTATATCATGCTGGTACTGATGATAATCAGGATGAGAACAAAAAAGACGAATGTTGTGCTACTTCTCATTGGTCAGACCGGGACTCTGTAGGACACAGAAGAACTAGTGCTTGGTCTTTCTGGTCAGCCTCAAAGAACTTATGCTGTTGGGAAGAACAGTTCAGGTTAAAACTGTTAGTCTTTGCTGCAACAAAGCCTAAAATATACAGAAGTTAGCTTTATTTAATGACATAGGACTCATCCCCAGTGAGTCATCTTCTGATGCATTACTCACTAATATTAAGGAAGTAAGTATCTATAGTATATAATAAGGAAACAGAATACAGTACAACCAGGACAAGAGAAAGCAGAGTTCTGGGAAAAAGCCCAGCTGATGATTAGATGAATAAGTGAGCACCCTCCCTGTCTGTCTCACAGTACAATACCAGCAAAAGGCTACCACAACTTCTAATAGCCTGCAGGAACGATTTGCCATTTGCTATGGGCTTCATGAAAGACAGGGCAACAGAGCAAATGTTTTATGTATTTCTAGACAAGTCAGTTCAATAAGTTTTCCACATATGCTTTGATTAGAATTATCACCTATCATGCAGAAATAAAATGCTGTACTGTAAGTAACATCATGATATGCAATTGGTCATATCAGTCAAAGGTTAAATGGTACAATGCTAAGCCTAGCAGAATAACTCTGTCACTTTGGACAAAAGTGTCTAGTAAATAATTAAGTAAACGTGGGAAAATATGTCAATTTTATGATTAATCGTGATTTGACAATTTGATATGGATTCACAAAATTCCAAGTTCAATTGAGTTCATTTATGCCTTTTCCCCATGACTATGAAAATATTTTTGTCATATAAGTGGGGATACTTTCTCTCTGACCTATAGGAGGGCCGCAGTAGTATTGCTGAGTTGCCTCGTGCCGCCATCTTGGTGCATTGTCAGTCATGGTAATGGAGCACTCTGAGCACGTGAATATAAGCAAGTCGGGCGTCATCCTCACACCAATCAATTTTCAGTACACTTCTTACAGTGACACGAAATAATACATAAAAGCAAAATAAATCAAACAAGATAAAAGCAAATGGTCATTACTGGATTATCTAATTTTTCAAATCTCGTGCAAATGAAAAGTGACTAAAAGTCTGCAGATATAATTTATTTATTTGTGGCTGGGTACAAGAACTGCAGAGGGAAAAGTGTGCATGTGGAGCATGCAGATGTCACAGTTGCCCAATGTTGGAACCAATGTGCATGTGAGGGTGCCCACACACGTCATAAAGGTTCCAGCCGCCCAAGACAGACCACACCAAGGGTGGATCGTCTTATTGTGTGCCATGCATTACAGAACTCCATGGCATCTGCGCCTGCCATCCGGATACAGGTATTGGACTCCCTACAACATCCCATGTCATCCTGCACTGTATCGCAACGGCTGGCATCAGCCATGGGTTCACTGTTGCATGCGTAGGCTGCCGTTAACACCAGCACAGAGATGGTTGTGTTTGGAGTGGTGCAGTAACAAAGAGGCATAGACTGATGATGAGTGGCATTGTACCATGTTCAGCGATGATTCTCGGTTCTGCAATATCACAGAGTGCCTTCGTGTGCGTGTGTGGTGGCACTGGGGGGAGAGGACCAATCCTGAGAGACACACTGGCATTACTCCTGGCACTATGGTGTGGGGAGTCATAGGGTATGATTTCGGGTCATCTCTGGTAGTGATTCGGGGGACGCTAACAACACAGCGCTGTCAGTGACATCCTGCGTCCGCATGTCTTACCCCTTCTGAGACAGTACCCTGGTACAGATTTTCAGGAAGACAACGGCCATTCACATGGACTGCCTGTGCCATGTCGAGGTCCTCCCATGGCCAGCTAGGTCCCCTGATCTTTCCCTAATCGAACATGTGTGGAATCAGCTCGGATGTCATCTGAGACACAGTGCCAATCTGCAGGATCTCGAGGGCCAGTTACAACAGCTGTGGGCTAACTTGCCGGAGAAGACTATACAACGACTCTCTTCTGCACCATATCATTGCATGTATCCAGGCCCAGGGGGGGGGGGGGGGGGGGGACTCAACAGACATAGTTCCAGCAGCAGAGATGGGAAGTAATGAAGTACAAATACTTGTTCGCTAATGTCACGTTCACTATTTCACGAATCAGAACACTCGAATTGACATGCATACACGCGACACAACGACACAACGTCTGACGTAAGACGAGAGGAAACGCGCAAAATAATATAAGCGTGATGGCGGTGGTAGAGATGGAACGCTCTGGACGTGATATGATTGAAAAAGATTGTGAGAGTCGCGACAACGATTCACTTGGAGATCAGCAAAGCATTCCACATCCCAGGCCTTATCTCAAAGAAGTGTTTGAAGTCGTTCGCAGCAAGAAAGACTCCTGGAGAATGCACTGCAAATTGTGCCAACCAAAATGACACGAACTTCTGGCATTCAAAAATTCACCATCAAATTTGAAAAAACATATACCGGAACAATGCATCTTTTTATTGAGGTGAGTGTCATGCTCAGCCCCGCCCTACATGTCTTCTTCCCTGTGCCTCTCTCAGGCGGGGCCTGATTAGCCTCACCTGGGTCTCGTTGAGCCTTGCCTAATGTTTCAATCCCCTTGTTAGACCCAGCACACCTGCCTTGTGTTTGACCCTTGATGTTTTACCCTTTATTAGCTAGTCCAAGTCCAGTCACCCCTGTCGGTTGTTAGCACTATGTCTGTGTTGCCTGTTGCTCCTGATGCCCGTTTCCCTCTGTGTTGCATACAATAAATACCCCTTTGAGGGGCTTGCTCACCACAGTCTGCATTATGGGTTGTACCTCCCGCCGGCAACGCAACAGTGAGTTGCTAATTCATTGTTTTTAGTAATACTGGTCAACTTACAAAATTTGATATGCTATGCCCTGCAAACAGTGATGGTATGATTAGTTAGCTGATGCCTGAATACCATAACCTTTATGTAATATATTGCATACAGCCCATGCAGGAGCCGAACACTGTTCATTTATAACTTGCTGAAATGTAATTTCATTCATTCTTAATGGTGACTCTTAACAGTAGATATGTAATATGTTTTTGCTGACCACTGGTGGTAGTTTTGTCACTGATTTCAGTTCTGCGAAGTTCATAGTGCAACAGCAGGTGAGAGCTATTTCCTTATTAGGTTACAATATAACATGATGCCAATATAAAATAAAGAAATGTAATGGGTTAATATTCAACAATGTAGCCGTGCTGTTGTCCATAATACTAATTAATTCTCCTTTGTGTTTTTGTGCGCATTTTTTCACTTCCAGAGAAAGCATGCAAATCATTTGGAGAGATACAAAAACCTCACTTCAACTGCTATGAAATGACAGCCAACACCAGATGAAGGCCCCTCTTCCACGCAACCAAAATTATGGGAGAGCAAAAGAGTGTCACAGGCCAGTAATGATAAAGCCACCATTGATTTTGTCATCTAAGGTCTGCACCCACTTAGCATAGTTGAGCAGCAGGGTTTCAAAGCTTTTCTGCTTCACCTCCAACCTAATGTTGCTATGATGTCTCGTGGTACTCTAAAAAACAACTTGGAGAAGGCCACACTAGATATGAAAAGTAATCTGAAGACGACCTTGAGTAAATTTGAGTTTATTGCAACCGCGACTGATTGCTGGACAGCACACAGATGGAGTTTTATAGGCATCACAGCACACTGGATCGAACCTGAAACTCTGCAGAGATGTTGTGCTGCCTAAGCATGCCGCCTTAGCGTGCATTGTTTTTCTGCCCTTGCTGGTGCTCTGAATGATATTCATGTGGAGTACAACATCCATGAAAAGATTGTCCGCACAAGGACTGACTGGCTCTAGTTTTATAAAAACATTTAGGGTCAATGGTGAGCTTGACGAAAACAATAATCCAGAACCTGCACTTGAGGGGGCACGGGCAAGTCAAAAAGAAGAAGGAGAGAGTGACAATGAAGAAGAAGAAGAAGAGGGGGAAAACACTGTGAGGGTTGAGTTTGTTGAAGCCGGAACCATGTTCAATGAAGATGATCGCTTGGAATATCAGCTTCTAAAACACCTGTCACCTTCTCAACTTGGTGTCAACAATTGATGTTGCAGAAGCAAATAGCAATACCGTCTACAAGAGACTCTCTCGTTCAGCCTTTTAAAAATCCTCAAATCTTTGGAACAGGAGTGCAAGATCTGCCACAACTGCTGAGATCATTGAAGAGAACTGCAAACTCCAGCTCCTGAGGCCAAATGGGACAAGGTGGAATTCACTCTTCTTTGCTATGGAGAGGATTGTAAGAATCTTAAGAGAACAAGGAGAAAGAGCCATTAGAGTTGTGTGCAGCGTGCTAAAGATACCCATGTATGCACCTGTCTCTTTATTCAACGAGGCTGAAGTTGGCTCCTTATTCGCAGCTCCTTATTTTGATTTTCCGGTCCACCTTAAATGCTGCGCAACCAATTGCAATTCTGCTCTTGCGCCTCTGGGAGGGCTTATTTACTGAGGCTTATCTTCAGAATTTCAGTATTTCGATTCGTATTAACTTATTAAATGCTTTGAGCTGAGGAAAACACACTTCAAAAAGACATAATATGACATATGACAAAAAGACATAATAATACATAACTTGTTACCAGCCTGGCTCAATGTTGTTTTCACCTTCAAATCCACCTGATAACATAGCTCACATACACATTGCTTGTCAATATGTGATTTCCAGACAGGTGTTCAAGGGGTTAAACACTTTAAGCCAGGGAAAACTCACAGCAGAAAGACAGTATATGATGTTTGCTAGTTATATCACTTGTTACCAGCCCAGCTCAAAGTTGTTTTCATCTTCAAATCCACCGGAGGACATAGCTCACATACACATTGCTTGTTATATGATGATTTCCAGACAGGTGTTTAAGCCATTAAAGGCTTTGAGCCAGTGAAAACTCACTTCAGCATGACAGTACATGGTGCCTGCAAGTGAAATCACTTGTTACCTGCCTGGCTCAATGTTGATTTCACCTTCAAATCCACCTGAGAACATAGCTCACATACACATTGCTTGTCATTATGTGATGATGGTTGGTG
>JAODKL010000040.1:1334697-1351510 GCA_026780765.1 Petrocephalus schoutedeni
ACCTGAGAACATAGCTCACATACACATTGCTTGTCATTATGTGATGATGGTTGGTGTGCAGATGGGATGGTTGGTGCCTACAATAACACTGCTCAAGGCTAAACTCCAGCACAGTCACATTTCCTCCAAGTTCTGTGGGCCTTTGGTTGATGTGCTTCTAGCAGGCCTTGAAAAAATGATTTGGACAGATGCTTACAGATCCGTAGCTAATTGCCGCTGCCATTCTTGTCCATAAATTCAAGACCTGCTGGACAAGCAATGAATGTGTCCTAAAACTTGGTAAGTGCTGCACTGTTTGCTTTATAGATATAATACATGTGAAGTATCCCCAACATATTGAGCAGTTGCAATTGTCCTAATTTGTTTGTGTATATCAAAAGTCACCTGAAAGAACAAGCTGTGTCTCATTCTTCGGAGGAAGATGACTTCCTTTCAGCAGTCAAGCAGACCAGATCCCAAAAGAACACCAAGCAGCTTGAGACTTGCCTGGGATGCCCAGGTGATACAATGGTGGTACTAAAGTATTTCCCGGCAGTATGTCACCTGTTATTGAGGCTTAACACTACACTACCAGCCTCAGCTGCCTGTGAGAGACTGTCCAGCACTGCAGGGCTTATTTTTACACCAAAAAGGGCATGTGCTGACTCCAAGAAGTTCATCAGCTTCTTTTGAGGCTAAACAGAGGGTTCTGGTAGTTGGGGAGAGAGTTAAACTGTCCTTCTGTCACACACACATGGACACTGATATCCACAGCCCAGTTCTTGAAGTGGAATCAGGATCTCACACACACATACATTACATTTACATTTACAGCATTTGGCAGACACCCTTAGCCAGAGCGACTTACATAAGTGCTTTAAGACTCTACAATGAATTTCCCGATACTAGCTCAATAAAACCAAGGCTATGAATACCATCAATCTAATACTCTGTTGGGAAAGTGCAAGTTTTTTTTTTTTTTTTTAGGAAAAGCGCTCAGAGTATAATACCTGAAGTGCTAATTCAGGTATTTCTGGAAAAGGTGTGATTTAAGTCGTCATTTGAAGACATTCAGTGACTCAACTGTTCGGACATCTAGGGGGAGTTCAATCCACCAACTAGGTGCCAGAACAGAGAAGAGCCGAGAGGTGTGTCTTCTTTGTGCCTTAAGGGGTGGTGGGACCAGTCGAGCAGTGCTGGAGGATCGGAGAGATCGTGGTGCAGTGCGGGGTGTGATGAAGTCTTTTAGGTAGGATGGTGCCAGATCATTTTTGGCTTTGTATGTGACAGTATACAGTATTGTAGTCATAATTACACTTGTTGTCTTGACAGGAAGAGGTTGAAATGTTTCGGTTCTGTTCATTTAAGTGGTTGTTCTGTAATAAAATTTTGTTTTAAATCTCATGTCATCTCATCTCTCTCTGTCCCACAAACACACTGGCATGCACACTCTTACACACAATCGCCACTAAAAAAGAAGGTCCTGGACTTCCTGCATTTTTAATACTATAATCATTTTAGTGTGATGTGTTTAGGTTGTGGAGCATCACCACGTATAATGGAGCTAATGCAAAACTGAGCTGCTTTTTCCAGTTGTATTAATCTGACATGAGCTCTAGTTAGCTTTACCTAGAAATGCTTGTTTTATCCTTCACTGGGCTACTTTTTACTTTTAAACTTTAAGTAGGTTTCCGAGCCCATACTTTTATACTTTCATTTGCGTAAAGAAGTTGAGTCAGTACTTCAACTTTTACCAGAGTCTTTATTAACACAAGTACCTATGCTCCTACTCGAGTGGCCAACGTGTACTTTTGCCACCTCTGTCCAGCTGTGTGCCCATACTGCCAACTCTGTTGTTCGTTTGATCTGATTTTTTTGTCCCTGAGTGTATATGTTATTTACCTATAATCATTTTTAAACAATGCTGCCCACATTAATTAGTTTTTCCAATAGTATTTTAACAGGAGTAAGTAGGAGGAACACATGTAACAGTGTGGTTCAGTTTCAAAGCTGTCGTATATAGTCACATGTAGCACTTAAAATGAAGTTATCTAAAAACATTTAGCAGAGTAAATAGTGAAAATTTCATACGAGTGAGTCAAAAGGGGAAGAAGAGCGAAGGTGACTTGTGACTGACTTCACGATGCGGCGAATCTCACTTGCCTGTGGTATCTTCACTCTCTTGGGTTTGTGGGCTGCAGCCAGGGAGGATGGCTCATCACAGCTCTGTTTCCGTCTCAGCCCCTCTTCCGTCTCTTTTTCTCTCTCTCTCTCTCTCTCTCCTGGGCTTTTTTTCTCTCTTACTCTCTCTGCACGCCTTGCCGGCCTCCTTTCTTCCCTCCCTCACAGGGCCACGTCATAATACCCATTTGACTGTTCTGCCTGCCACCAGGGACAGCTTATAAGCATCATGACTCTTCTCACTCGCACGCATAGCCTGAACATCCCCTGATGCAGGTAATGTTGGCCTGCCATAGGATAAACTGCGAAATCCATATAATTCATGGATAGCAAACATCCGAATGTGACATCGTCATGTCTCTCGAAGGAGCACAATTCCAGATTAGAAACTCACAGTCACACTTAAGCTTCTCAGAGCCCCTCTCCCTCACCTCCACCATGTGAAAGCCCGATGGTGGACTGTCCATTGACATATTAGCACTTCATTCTCAGTCAAAGAGCAGCTAACTACTGCCAAATAACATGGCACCCTGTCAGTCCTCATCACATGCTGTTGTTTCTTGCGTCCCATTCGGTAAACCCTTTAAGCATAGAAGTTTGTTTGTATTCCCACTTTTCCCCCAAACATATTGTTAAAATCTGCATAGATGTAATAAGTAGGAAAATATTGTTGTTAGCTCAGTTTCCCAGAACCATTAAGGAAATTACACCTGTGGCTGTAACATCAGAATGCTAGGTAAACTTCCATGCTGTTGACTCTCTGACTTGTTCTTTCTCCACCTGTTGATGTGTAATACAGGCTGGAGCTTTATTTCTCAGGCCTGTCACGTGACTGCGGGGGCACAGGTTCCTCCTCCAGCTATCTCAGCTCAGCTGCGGCTAAAATAACTTTCCTCACCTTTCTTCCTGTTTGTCACATCTGTCGGGAAACCAATGTCATGTGGACGGTGGTGATATTGTCAAGCGCCTTGCCCCCACCGGAACAGTGGGGGGTTGGGGGCACATGCGATTTGCCACCTGATTGCACAAAGGAGCCCACAACTCCCACACAAACACCTGGCACTAGCGGAGGCCATGGCGCACATGATGTAAGCCAGCTGAGGTTGGATATCAGCCTCATCCCCTCATTGGCCAGTCAACCGTGATGTTGGTAGTCTTTATTTACAATCGGGCCTCCTTGAGAGCTGTGTGTGAGGCACTGCTGAGGCCTCACATCCTCACACTGGGGGGTCAGCAGGGATCATAAAGATGCATATTTTGGCCTCTTGCTACCTTATGGCACTGTTATAATTTCGGTCTTTGACCACAATAGAATAAGCATCTAAAATTTCATACTAAAGCTCTATCCCAGTGATATTTGAAAACTTGTAGTAAGTTTTGTGATTTAAGTTGTGATAGTGTCCTTGTGTCATCTCGGGGAAATATGCTGCTTAGTAAAACTGTTTAAACAGTAAATTCCCCAACTGCTCCCCATCCCACTGGTTGGTTCTGGCATGTTTGGCCACAATATATTACAGATGATCTTGACTGAAAGTGAGATTCGTGAGGTGTAACCTTAACCCTAACCTCCGTGGTACTGCACAGATCATTTATCTT
The DNA here is from genome assembly GCA_026780765.1 of Petrocephalus schoutedeni. Lineage (NCBI taxonomy): Eukaryota > Metazoa > Chordata > Actinopteri > Osteoglossiformes > Mormyridae > Petrocephalus > Petrocephalus schoutedeni. The sequence goes on from JAODKL010000040.1 coordinate 1,338,454, forward strand.
CTCTAGGGTGAACTTTGTAGTGATGCGTTTGCGTAAAATGTAAGACCCATTCATTGGGTACTTATCATGTGGTAGACCGCATAGGTCGTCATGAGAAGGTTTATTCCGACGCTTAGCTCAGCTCAAAGAGCAAAGGTGTAGCTTAAAGCCTGTAGCCATGTCACGGGTTGGCATGCATCCAAAATAAACAAAGACAGAAAACAACCTACTTCAGGGGGGATGCCGAAGGAGAATTAATCCCGTTGGCTATTTTCATCATTGCCAGGCCAATAACGACATTTACCAATGCCACCGCCCTTTGTAGACAAGTTTCGCCATCACCACCCCACCCCCCAGTTGGCAAGTTTAAGGTGCCCCACCCCCTTTTTCTGATAGCTCACTGTTTTTACCAAATGTCACAGTTTTTTTTTCTCTGATTATTTTCACTGCAGCTAGCTCTGCGTAAATCTGGCAGGCAAAGCTTAAACCACAACCAGTAGGGAAGGGTGAGGCCTGCAGGGTAACCACTGTTATACATTTTCTATAGTGGAGGAAGTTTACTTTTTCACTTTTATGTGGCCAGAAAACTGTAAGTAAAACAAAAAGTGTTGGTTATATTTTCATTTGGATTAACTTTTACATCAGCACTGTGCTTATTTCAGGTTTAATACGTACAGTGGGAATCCAGCACAAGGGTGCTTTCTTTGTTTCTAAGACTGCTGCATGTTTAACCAAGGAAGACAACCCCATTTCAGTCACTGTAGGATGTCACAAACAAGAAGAAACAGATTTTTCAACAACAAATAAAAATGCATCTCCCATCTGCTAACTGCTTATTAAATTTATTAAATTTAAAATTTACAACAAAAATATATTAAAAGATCCATTTTATTATAGCATCTGCAATTTATAACTAAATGTAGGCTGGAAGTATGTACCTTATAGCAACATTTGCTTGCAAATGTAAAAAGAGTCAAACCGACCAAGCAGAAGAAGGAAGTTCTGCACCCTGCCGAGTTCTGAAAGCCTGTGCTTTTTGAACAGGTATGAAATACTTTTATCACGGACTTAAAGCAATGGGCAGCTGCTCTTTGCAAACTTCCTGTGTTGCACTTCCTCTACTGAGCAGCTGCGAAAATGGCTGTTTTCATTCAATCATTTCGCAAGTCTGATGGTTTGTTGTTAGCAGTAATTGATTACACTGGATCACAAGAAAATAATTTCTGTCTGCTACTTTGTCTAATACACGTGACCTACACTAAATCCAGCGTGCTGAGGTAAAAACTGAAGGAACATTTTGCTTGTCACATCTGGTTCTCAAGTTATGCATGCGGGAGCAAAAACATTACAAAAATATTATACATAATAAAAGTTTGCCTTATAACTGTGTGATATTTGAAAAATGTATTCATTGCAACAAAGGAACAGGAACAGGAAACGTATTTCAAACGAGGCAATAGTGGACACACACGTGACAAAAACAGCTGTTATGTTGCCATGCAACCATACATGTATCAAAGTAACAGAATCGCAAAACAATACTATGCCTATAACTTAAAATCTGGATGTGCTAGGAAAATTCTGGGTGCAGATCTGAACTCGGCACGGTCGATTTCATGCAAATCACATGTTTTTACTTCCAGTAGCAAAATCTTTCTTTTCTTGTGTTAGTTATTCATTAATGTCTGAGAATGGGCAGGTGCCCATGCCAGGGAGCTGTGAGCTGGTCACCCCTTTGCAGCTATAACTGCTGACACTTCTGGGAAGGCTTTCCATGAAATTTTGGAGCATTTGTGGGAATTTTTGTGCATTCATCCATAAGAGCATTTGTGAGGTCAGGGACTGATGTTGGACATGAAGGCCTGGCTCACAATCTCCATTTTAGTTCATCCCAAATGTGTTTGATGGAGTTGAGGTCAAGGGTCTGTGCTGGCCAGTCTAGTTCTTCCACACAAAACTCACCCAACCATGTCTGGACCTTGCGTTGTGCACTGGGGCTTAGTCATGCTAGATCAGAAAAGGGCATTCTCAAAACTGTTCTCATAAAGTCAGAAGCACAGAATTGTCCAAAATGTCTTGGTACATCAGAATGTCAAATAGAGAAGTGTGATTTGTCACTCTGCATAACACATTTCCAGAGTCCAGGGGCGGCATGTTTCACACCACTCCATCTGATGTTTGGCCTTGTGCTTGGTGACATGAGGCTTATGTGCAGCCGCTCAGCCATGGAAGCCAGTTTCATGAAGCTCCTAGAGCAGTGTTTTTGTACTGGGGTTAATGCCAGAGGAAGTTTGGAATTTGGAAAGTTGGTGACATTTAAATACAATGAGCCTCAGCATTGCTGATCCCTCTCCGTCACTTTATGTGGTCTGGCACTTTGTAGCTGAGTTTTTGTTGTTCCCTAATGCTTCCACTTTGCAGTAATACCACTTACAGTTGATCGTGGAATATCTAGCAGGGAAGAAATTTTACAAACTGACTTAATGCACAGGCGGCATTCTGTGACAGTACCATGCTTGGATCCACTGAGCTCTATCAGAACAACCCATTCTTTCACAAATGTGTAGCCTCCGCCACCTACTACACCAGGTCACACTCGCATTTCCAGCAGACAAATAATGGATGGAGAAAGTTCTTCAAGATGGTCTCGCACTCTACGCCTATTAGTTATACCAATCAGCATGGCATGTAGAAGATCTTCAGGTATACTGTCAGATGTTGCCGACCAGTCATCCATAATTGTTATTCAGATAAGGAATAACAGATAAGGAAACTTATCGCATTATTTAACCTACATATAACTTCAGGCACTTTTGTGCATTGCTAATGCACTAGAAGTGGTTTGACTTAGGTGGCTAATGGTAGTCTTCACTGTCTCTGTAGTATTGAGGTCTGAAGCTGCTCAGTCAAGCTCCTCTCCAGGCCAGAGCACTGCTTCAAATCAGCCTGGGCTTACAACCCCCATTCTCACAAACTGATCACCCAGAAGTATTGCAAAAAGAAAATAAGTGATACAGCACAGCTGTTTGACACATCATTATAATATGTATTATAAAGCCATTCTGAATATGTTATGTTTTATGTACTGTAACAGAGTACTTTTCCTGAATAGATATAGGGCAAATTTTGTCCAGTGCCGCTACTGATACACTACTGAATCGAGTCACTTTTTGGCACCAGCTCCTCATCACACTGAATTGCTTTTCAAATGCATCAAGCATGTGTGAAATAGACCCTGTGATAGAGACACATGATATAATTTAGCTATTTAGCACAGTCACCTAGCAGGAAGTCACTGTTTGTTTTTTGCTTTTCATAACCAGTACTTATGGAAGCCCGTTTCTGCCATCTGGAGGAGAAAAAAACACACATTGATCTTAGAATTCTGACATGTTAAGACGAAATGCTGACTTTTTCTGAATGACAGGGGCCCTAAAAATTTGGAAAAATGGAAAATAAAGAAACTTGCCACTCCTTCTGATGTAGAAAACAGCCGTTCTGACTTCGATAAGGTGCAGCTTACATATTCCACTGCTCTTTCATGGGGTGGCTCTTTCATCAGTTGGGGAGAACTAGGACTGGGGAGGTACACAGCTTTGACTTGAGGTCATCCAGGGCCAGTTGGCATTTCTTAGTTCATGTGTATAGGGGTCCCCTCCCTTATCAATGCAATCAGTGGTTCCACAACCTCCACATATCCCTGGATGCATCTATGATAGTAGTCCGACATGCTAAGGAACGTTTTGACCTGCATGCCTGTACAGGGTCTTGGGAAGTCTTTGATGGCCCTGACTTTGTTTTTATCTGGACTCAGGCCTTCCTGAGTGATAATGTAACCCAGGTACCTGATGGAGGACTTGCTGAAGTGGCATTTTGAGAGCTTCGACGTCAGCCTCACGTCTGCCAGCCTGCTCAAGACTTGGGGGTGTTCGACAGACTAAATGGCATCACCCTGAATTAGTATACTACATGACAAATGAAGGCAATATCAGGGCAGGATTCAAGGGCCACTGATATTTGCCAGTACCACTGAGCAAGGTCCAGAGTTAAGAGCAAAAATGTCCAGTGACTCGTCCACCCTAGGAAGATGGTATGAATCCTTAACAGTGGCCTTGTTCACACAAAAGCATGACTCAGCGATTTATAGCATGGTCCTGTCCACAATGACCACAGGAGATGCCCACAATCCATTAGCAGGCTCAATACCACCACCAACCAGCATCTTGGAGACCTGTTCTTCAGTTATCATCCTTTTCACTGGAAAAGTTACGATAGGGTGGCAGATACACTGATTTAGCTAGGCTCATGTTCACTGAGTGTTTGACTAGTGAGGAGCTGCCCAGTCTACCATCAAATAAGTGAGGGAACTCTTCTAGTGATTGTGAGAGCTCTGCTTTCTCTTACTTGGACAGGGCAGCATCTGTATCTACCCTACTTTGTCGCTAATGCTCACCTTCAGTACATCATGGCTTAAGAAAGAAATGTGACTGACTATCTAAGTCTCTCAGGTCCTCATCTAATAGCTCTGGAGCTGACACACTGTCACCTTGGCAGGGTGCATATCTACCTCAGCTGGTGTAATAAAATCCATTCCCAAACAGATAGAATAGGACAAGACTCTAATGACTGCTAGTCAGTGCCTGTACAGCTGACCCAGTAGCCGGATCTTGAACCAGACTAGGCCAGATGGCTTGCAACATTTTTGAGACTGCTAGTTCCACAGACTTAAAGTAACAGGATCTCAATTTATCTTCTGAGATTCTGCATTCCATCAGGATTGAGGGGTACTACTATGATTGAAGTGATGATACCTGAGCAGACAGGCGCCCGGGGTCAATTGGGTTGTCATTCTGTCATCTCCCATTGTGTCGGTGGGAGATCTTTCAGGCTCGAATAGAATAGTTACTTTCTCACAGTTCATGTACTTTTAAGAGCTTGACAGTTCACGTACTTGCAAGTAGTTTCTTAGGGTTGGGCTCTGCGAGGTCGAAGTGGTGGTGCTCTCACCTGACTCATACTAGTAAACACAGAGACGACATCCTCTGGGCTGGATGCACATGTGCCCAAGTCCATTGGGGTGGGTTCTGGTGGAGGTCTTGCCTCCTTCTTCCATTTCTTATTTCCCTTTCTGAAGGCAGCGGGTGGGGCAGCCGCAAGCTCCAGAGAAGAATTAGAGGAGTATATGAGACTGATCTTCTATGAGGCAAAGAGCCCTGAGGCAAGTAAAATGGGCAGACTCTCCTGATTGTAGCAAGAGGCCCAGTTAGGCGTCCAAACTAGAGGGATGATCCGTACACTGAGGAACTCTCTGGGATCCGCCTCCTCTTCCAGTTCCTCCAGGTCGCCAACATTGAAGTGGTCACTCACCAGATTCTAGGTAAGTGGCTGGATCTTCCCCACAAAAACTTGGAGCAAAAGTGGTAGCAAATGGGATTCAAAACAAAAGGGTTTTTATTGTCTGTAACTAAACTTACAATAAAATGAGGAAACAAACGGCATCATGTGGGATCCAAACAAAGGGAATGGACCACGTTGAGCAACTATGTCAATGAGAGGTCTGGGGAGCATAGGACTGGGAAACACTTACTGTGCAAACTAAACTAACAAGAAAGCAAACAGGAGGCAACTGGGAGTGATTAACAAGAGAGCAGGAACGAGAGGTAGGACAAACGACTGCCAGGCGTGGCTTGTTAAGTCCATACCAGGGGAAAACAGGAGGGTCAGACAGACATGATGGGCAGGATGTGACAGAAGTAAAGTTTCGGCAGCCAAAAATAAAGTCTCATAGCACAAAATTACTGACAATGGCTCATACTAGCATACTTGCACAGGGTGGGGAGATAATGTCACGGTTTATCTGCCTAGGCAATGGTTATTACACCCTGTTTTGGGGGGATCGATCACGATTAAAATGGACCAACACCCTTTTACTCATATTCAATTTAAACAACCAATTCAGTATAAACAACTTCCATTCAGTATTAAATCTGGCCAGCAGGTGGCTTTTTTTTGCTGTTCACAGAGTAAATCTTTGATCATCATCCGTGATTAGTTAAGAGGGCAGGACTAACAAGGCTCAGGTGTGGCTGATTTGAAGCCACGCCTGAGGGAAACACAGGGAACAGACACGCAGGGTAGGGCTGGCCATGACAATAGCTAAAAGTCCTGGCACGTTTCACTGCCGGCACAGTCGATATTATACAATAGTATATCGGTTATCAAATGAATTTTCTGAAGCATAATTATGGGAGAGGCAAGCAAAAAGCCATTCATTAATGCATTTAATGTAATATACTGGACATTGGAGACATATGCTGGTGGCAGTGAAAGGGGAGGGCATGTTCACATCACCAAAGTGCAGCTCTGGCAGGGACTTTGTTGTTTTTATTGACTGAAATACTGTGGCAGATGCTGTATCGGGATTACAAGTGCCTAAAATTTGCAGTTTGTTCTCATACCTTGATTTTTTCTCTGTTGATAGATGATCTAAATATTCATTGCTTGAAACAAATCGAAGATTAACGAAACCTGTGCTGCAGTTTTATGTTGTGTCCAGGGCTGCCTGCCATGTTGCAACGGGTTTTGCTCTCCAAGTATCTGAGTCAGTCACATGACTAAAAACTCACTCACCTAGGACCTATTGCCATGGGAGACCCTACCAGAGGTAACTGCCTCTGACAATATAGTGCCTAGGATCACATGGGCACATGAACCCCTCCACCATGATAAGGTGGCGATTCATGGAAGGGGCCTGCCATACAATAACATTTAATAGCCTGTGCCTTGGTCTTTATCTTTAACAACACAATCCTAAAAATACACATCTGGCAGACACGTTCCTCCATTCATTTATTTCTGCACAAAATGGGATCAATGTTGCAAAGGCAAACTTCCAGCAAATCTGGAAAAATATACAGTGCTATGTTTGAAATCTGTATTTATAAAAAAAAAGCAGTTAAAAATGTACCCAAAATAAACAATAGCTAAATGGAACTTTCTGAATGCTGACAAATCATTTGCATTTGCTCAATATCGTCTCTCTGGAATCCGGAATGTTTCCATACAGTGACAGTCTTATGGTGATCAGTTCTTGTTCCCTTGTTCGACTCACTCATTTTTGCTATCTTTCTCGCAAACGGACCGCACTGTGAGTGCACAAAGGAGAAACTGATTATGATTGGCTCTGAGAGCACATAGGCCTACAGAGCTCACGCAAAAACAGCACAGGTAAACTTCTGAACGAATAAACAGCAAATGTATAAGACAACAGATAAATCACTATATAAATGTATCAACTAAATATATTGCTGCGAATAACATTTAAAGAATTGCATTTATTTATTTTTAAGATTTTTAAAATTTTATACACGTTCTAGAATATTTGAATACTCGACAATACTGACTCATCCCTAATCGCAACCCTTCCCTCAACTATAAGTCGCTTTAGATAAAATGAATAAATTAATTTAGCGTACAGTTATACTTTTAAAATAAACGTGGGTGTGAGGTAATATTTAGCCACTAGGGGGAGATGATGGGACAGTTATTTAACCCATTGGGTCGAGTTACTTACGTGTTTTTTGATCCGCCTCTCAAGTGCTTAAAGCATAAGCTGTAACCTTCATGTTTCCGGATGAAAAACAGGGAGAAACTCTCTGGTGTTTACGCAATGTACATTGCCTTGAGCAATGTATTTCAGTAGGTAGCTGCCACATGAGAATGGTTTTATTGGCAGCATGGTGATAGCAGGTACAATAACATATACAGTACAGGTGAAACATTTGTCTGGTGTCCCTGAAGGTGTTGGGATTAAGGCCCTTTCCCTGTAGCAGTAGCAACAGCAAACAAGTACATCTCATCTCAGCCTTGCAGTGAATCGCACATGAGTCCTGTTGTCGTGGTTCGTCCTTTTCCCGACAAATCAGGAGTCGTGCTCGTGTAGCTCTTCAGATTCAGTCTTTATTGCAACAGCGAGGTTACAACCCAGGCTGCAGGAGTGTATCACATGCTGAATTATACTTACTATACTGATTTTTATATGCTTTTCTCATCTTTTAACAATGGATCATCACTTAAACATCATCCTTCCCTCAGCCACTCACCATCATTGTTTTCTCTTCTGATGCACACCCTATCTCATAAGGTTGTCAATCAATATTTTTTTTTTTACTGTTTGGTCCCTCAGTTGAACATAATCATGGCGTGACCATCTCCACTAGATCATTGGCAAACTCTGGGCAAACTCAGGCGATTCCCTACTCCCTGGTAGCTAACCTTGACAGCTTCAGCTGGCTACTTGTTGCTTAGCTACAGAGTTTAATAATACTTTCGGCCATAAACATGTGATTGGTTACAGAGCTAATTGAGGTGGATATTCATACAACCAGGGCTAAAATAAAACAGCCAACAGAAGCTTTGAGACTAGCATAAGGTGCAAATACATACTTAATACATAAGGTGCAGATACCTATGTAATTAATTACTTGTGACGATTACATCATGAGACAATAATGTGTATGCTTTTTGATAATATCCACTATGATTGCATTCTGTAAATGTTATACAGTGTTAAATCATATTCTATACTGTGAAATATTATTCGGTGAACACAGACACACAGCGGGAAATATATAAAATCATGCAGATACAGGTCAGGATCTTCAGTTAATTTCCACATCAAACACCAGAATGGGGCAGAAAGGTGACTTAAGTGACCTTCAATGTGGCATGGTTATTGGTGCCAGGCTGGAATGAGTAATTGTCTGAGTTAATTGTCAGGGTTCACTTAAACCTGACAATTAACTGGTGAGGTGAATTAGGTGTTTCTGAGGAGGGAAATCACCAAAACGTGCTGCACCACGGCCCTCCGGGACCGGAATTTCCCACCCCTGGTATAGAACCATTTAATACATCCTTACGAGCATGAAATACAACCTTTTTGAAGGCAATGGTTCTATTTCCTATGGTTAGAATCCTTATGGTTCTATATAGCACCCACAAGAACCCTTTTTTCTAAAGTGTGTAAAAGAAAAATCCGCAAAAACCGGATAATGTACTGGTAATTTTCTGGCAGGACATTATCCGTCTTTTGCGGATTTTTTTTGTTAAACTTAGCGGTTGTACTTACTCCCACAATGCAACGCGAAATTAAAATTAACGGGTAAAACATCTGTGAAAATGTATACGGAAAATTCCTTCGTATTAACAGGATACATTGGACTCTATTTTACGGACTTTTTTACAGTGTATATTATTGTACTTAGCAGATGCTTATATCCAAAGCAGCATACATGGGCAAGGTCAGCAAATCCACCGGGCTTAAGGGCCCAATAATGACACTACTCTGCAGACCCCAGGATTTGGACCAGCAACCTTCAGATCCTAGGAACAGCATCCTAACCCACTGAGCCACACACCTCGTTAGCGGAGGAGTTGCTCAGAAGCAATATCTGAGCACACGATATACAGGGCTGGGCCAATCTTCAATTTTACAGTCTTAGAAAGAAAAGGCTCATAACTGCCAGGAGGAAAAGGGCACCGCCTGGGCTGTCACCAGACCGGCCCGAACTGGCCCTCGGATAAACAGCGTTAACGCAGACGTGTGCTGAAATGTGTGTGATTGTTCTAAAGAATAATGCTGGTTGTGAGAAATCTGCACCAGGCACCATGTCACTCAGAGGGAGGAGAGCTGTCATCCTGGCAGGCTCCATCTCAGCAAGCAGCCAGCGATTCACTTTGCTGCTGTTGTTTCTTGAGGTTTACATTAACTACCATTAATAACTGCCCTTGAACTTCACATCACACAAGTATAAAGATCAAGATATTATCAACCCATGGAAAAAATTGTGATTCTAAATTTAGGTCCTTTCTTGCAATAGATATATCTTGAAAAGACCAATATTAAAAAAATCGAATTTAACACACACCAGTGAGACAATAATTGTGCTACAGTTATTCGGTCGTTTCTGCGCATTATATACATGCATTTGTTTTGTAGAGCATGGCAAGTGATGAAATCAAACTGTAAGACAAACCGGTTTACCAGGTTATCATCCTGAAAGGTCTACGAAAAACAGAATTGCTGAATATTCTGTGCGCTCATGCAAGAATAAATGTTTATATTGTAATTAAATCTGTTGATAGTGCCGTCAGCACGGAGTTACTGTACCTACAGTCTGGCTTTATATTTAGCGCCGTGTGATCGATATATTTATTGGCAGTGACTTAAGCGAAACGTTTTTGGAAAGGCTGTTTTGCATATCCCTTAGTTTATTCTTAGTTTATATGTTAAAAATACCGTCGGGGCGGAATTAGGAAATTAGATCCAAACAGGCAGTTTGCAACTGTCTCCGCCCTCCAAGTGCGCTACATCTTCCTGGTCGCTGCCTTGTTGGTGATTTTTTTTTTTTTTTGTAATATGTAGCTATTTAATTGAAACTCACCGACTATATACAGTATCTTTCCGCTGCTTTCAGCGAGCCGATCCCGCTTTCTAATGGGCAGCCCGGTCCGCCTTCTACGTCTGCGGCAGAGGGCTGTTGCGTGCTGCGGGGCTGGGAGACTTTAGGGATCCGCTTTCTGTTTTTTTCCCAATGGTCGCCGCCTGCGTGCCGGCTGTAGATGTGCGCTTAGGGACGGACACCATGGATCCGCGGGCTGCATTACAAGCGGACCGTACCACACCGTAATGAGCGAAATCCTCATCTGAGCCGAATTGGGGGCAGGAATATAAAAGGACGCAAGCGGACACAAAAGAAAAAAAAAAAAACAAAATGGGATTCCTCCACCAGCTCCATCTCCTGCTGTGGAAGAATGTGTCGCTGAAGCGAAGGGGGCCGGTAAGCATGCGTTAGTTGTCCCGGCTGGAAAACGGTTTTATTCGCTGGCAGAGAGCCGGTTCTCGGCGGTGCCGGGCCTTCGCACGCCGGCTGTGATCCCGATCCGGCGGGGCTGGAGGAGACAGGCGGCGGCGGGGGGCTTCTACAGCGGCATGACATTTTCTCCCAGTGAAACTGTATTTATGGAGCTCACAGCACTTTAGTTCATTTTCCCCCGAATTATTTCTGTTTTCTGTGTTTAGAGCGGCTCCCGATGGCGCAACTTCGACCTATTTATTATTATGTGTGATGTAGTATTTCCTGTTTGCGCTCCCCTCTCCCCACCTTGCCGGCTCAATAATAGCAATCGCGAAACACTTTCAGTGAATTAAAATACAGTTGGTGGCACTGGTGGCCTTACAGCTGTCAGTTTTATATGGGAAAACACGTGTATAATACGTGCTATTCGGCGAACATCTTGTTAAAACATCTCCTGTCGCTGTCAGTTAGTTGTGCGTCCGCTGCACTTATTCTCAGTATTATGCAAGGCGAGCCAAAGTGACATTCGTAAAAGTGTCAAAATACTAATCCGTATGAGTGCTCTTCTGTGCAAAGTAACAAAACAGTTAAGCGCTTCTTAGACACACCTGCAGTACAGGTTATCAGAGATGTCAGAAATCATGTTAATTCAAGTTTCTGAAACAAAATAATAGACATTATTTGCTGTTAAGGCAAATAAGGCTCTTTGCTTGGCTTGGATCGGGCGTACCCTTGCAGTGTAACTTAATACGCCGTGAATGCACGTGATTTAAATGTGTCCCTTTATTGTCAGTCCCTGCCATTTTGGTGGACAGAGTGAAGACAGTGTGATTGGGTATCTGGCTGTATATCTGCACGTTTTCCGGACTCATCCTCATGACGCTCCATAGGAGGATGGCTTGAGGGATGATGGCATGGGGCTAATTTTGTCTGATGATTTTTTTTTCCCCCTCAGTTTTACATGTTCTTGAGGATCAGGTTTTTTTTTTTCATTTTTAATCCAGATCCTAGCACCATGGCCTCCTGTCCTGCAGAGTTGAGGGTTCGACTCCCATCGCTTGGCTTGTGCGTGCGGGGCTTGTGTGTTCTCCCTGGATCTGCGCGATTTTCCTTCCACAGTTGAACTGGTGTCTCCAAAATAGCTGAAAGTGTGTGGATACCTAGTGGTGGATTGGCATCCCATGCAGGCCGTGTTTTGTTTCCTGTGATAGGCTCCAGACTCTGTGTCTCTCTGTCCTGGAGAAGTAAGATGGATGGGTGACAGAGAGCAGTGATGGTATTAATAACTGAGACACCTCCATAAAAAGCAGAGAGGTTATTCTGTCTCGGCAGGCATCACTTTCTAAATGAGTTTTTCGTAAGTGCTAGCTGCTGGTTGGGAGGTGTACTGGTTAGCTTTCAAGGAGCAGAATGGAACACTGATTATTTTGCATATGGCGAGTTTGCAGACGTCACTGTGGGCAGATCATGATGGATAAAGGGGGGAAAAAATGATGCTTTTCCAATGCCAAAATATTGACTTGTGTCGTGTGGCTGTAGGTACTGGTGAATAACAATAGCGATTTTTGTTCGTTTTCAGGTGAAATCATATTTAGTTGGTCTACTGATGTTCTTATGGAAGAAGCACGGTTTTAAAATATTGGTCTCCACTGTGATATTTCTCTTGGAATGTTTTACCCAGTGGAGAATCTCTCAAATGCCCTCCAGCACAGCGAGCGCACCCTGTATACTGAATATGACACGTCAACTCTCAATGGTGACACAGGGTCCTGTTTCTAATAGTCTAAATATGTTCTTCATTCATAAAAAATAGATCATAGCTCAGCTTGTATCTCAGTCAGAATGCGTCTCGGCGTTGGGGGGGTAGGGGAGTGTTGTGGAGGTAACGAGTCCTTCCATGCCAAAATGAGTCGCAGTGTCAATCATTAAAGGTTTTAGGTGACTTTTGCCTGTTGTGACCCCGGGCGGCACTCACTCCGGCCCTCCTCAGCCACACTCATCTTCCACTGCCGCTGTTATATTTGCCTCCCTGCTTCCACACTTGTTTTCCGGTCCCTCCTCTGTGCTATTTTTATCAAAGCCGACCTCGTAAATCACCCGCACCGTGTTCACTGGGGACCCTGGAGGAGAGGATTGCCGCTCTAAAAATAGTCACGGTGATCGACCGCATCATCCACCGGGTCTGTACTGGTGGGGGGGGGGGGGGGGGGGGGGGGGGGGGG